>JAEIGQ010000260.1:0-403378 GCA_018904275.1 Lordiphosa clarofinis
AGGCCCGACCACAAGCGACCAGTTGCGAGCCCTCGGTGACATGCTCGATAATATCATTTACACAGTGAACGAAAAAAAAACAGTTGTACGGCACATAAACCTGGATATGAAGAACACACTTGCGAAGATGAAGGACATTCAGAAAAGCGTAATCGAAAGCCTGGAAAGTATGATAGAGGAGCCTCAGTACTGTCAGAGGTGCACCAGGGAGCTGGAAGGAAACCTCCCAGATTCTATAGCGGCAGCTGAAGAGCCGACAACTTTGAGCAGCATTAATGCAACAGTGCAAACGACCCCCACTCTTGCCGCGTCTAATCAAACTGAGAGCACGCAAGAAGCAAGTAAATTGCAACCTAGTTGCTCGGGATCTGGCGCAGCAGTGAGCACAGCAAGCGTTGAAATGGCGACCCAAACCAGCAATGATCTAAATAATCGTCGCAAAAATGGCAAAAATAGTGTCCGAAGTCACAGCACTGCCACAGATGGGCCTACAAAACCACTTCAAACAGAGTTGGCAAATCACGGATCTCAAAATCCACAGGGTATGGATGGAGTTCGCATATCCACCTCTGAGGTATCCACAGCGTGGAAAACAGTTGATGGCAAAAAGAGTAAGCGCAAGCCTAAGCAAAAGGAACGCCCTGATGCGCTTCTCATCAACACAAAGGGTGAGCTCACATACGGCAAGTCCTGAGTCTGGTCACGCGCAGTAAAGATGAGCACCTAAATGAGGCGAAGGATAAAGTCCGAAGTGTGCGACGTACTGCAAACGGCGACCTGCTCCTCGAGCTGAAGAGTTCAGGGCCGATAAGTACTCAGACGCTTCGGGGAGAAATCGATCGAGTGCTAGGAGGTAAAGCTGATATTCGGGCACTCACACAGGAGACACGCCTTCTTATACGGGACCTGGATGAGCTTGTTTGCCCGGAGGAAATCTGTCAGGCTTTTGAGTCAGAATTTGGCCTAACTGTCAATGGCTCAGCAATTAAGAGCCTCAGAAAAACTTTGCGGGCACGCAGGTGGCAACGATTCTGCTACCAATTGACAGTGCCAAACAGGCTCTCAAAGTGGGTCATATTAAGATCGGATGGACAAGATGTCGCATCAAGGAACAAGAGGGAAAGCCTCGCTGCTACAAGTGCCTTGAGATTGGCCACAGGGCAATCAGATGCACAAACACAGTGGACAGAAGTAACTGCTGCATAAGATGTGGTGAAACAGGTCACAAAGCAGCAGCCTGTAGCAACGCGGCAAAGTGCTTTCTATGTAGTGACAGAGGTAGGAAAGACGCAAACCACCAAGCAGGAAGCAAACGGTGCCCCTTATCCGACACCTCCATAAAAGAGCGACCTAAAAACTGCCAAAATGACTAAGTTTATTCAAATAAACCTAAATCACTGCGAGGCAGCCCAAGACCTGCTAAAACAGAGTATAAGTGAACTTGGCCTGGACGTGGCGATCGTTAGCGAACCTTATAGGTGCAGACTAGAGCGGAACTGGATTTCTGATAACACAGGAAAGGCAGCAATCTGGCCATGCGGAAATCCACTAGCTCAGCTGGGATCCATACAGAAGTTTAACTACTTCGTGCGAGCTAAGCTGACGGGTACTTGGGTATACAGCTGCTACCTTCCCCCAAGTCTTAGTCTTACCGACTTCTGCAGTGCTATTGACGAGCTTGTCTACGATGCCAGGGTACACACACCTTGTATAATCGCAGGAGACTTTAATGCCTGGGCTATTGAATGGGGCAGCGTTAGCACTAACGCTAGAGGACAAGCTCTACAAGAAGCAATTGCGTCCCTCGATTTAGCATTGCTCAACACTGGAACCCAACAAACCTTCAGCCGCGGAGGAAGAGGCTCCGTTATTGACCTCACTTATGTTAGCAGTAGCCTAGCTAACACATCCACATGGGAAGTGGGTCAACACTACACTGGGAGCGATCATGAAGCTATCCTTTTTAAGATCGGTGAGACCAATGGACAGCAGTCTGTCAACCGGCAGAGGGGCAAAGCGTACCGCACAGACACGCTGAATATCCAGCGGTTTGTATCTGCAATCGACACGATGCAAGTGCACGGCATGGCACAGGACATGGCAGAACAGCTAGTCGAGCAAATGAGAGCGGCGTGCGATGGCTCAATGGAGCAAAGGAAAATGTATAGGCAGCATCATGCCCCAATGTTCTGGTGGAATGATGAAATAGCTAAAGCTCGGGAAGAGTGCCTTCGGACCAGAAGGCGATATCAAAGAGCAAGAAGGTCTAACAACTCTTCCAGCGAAGAACTGCAAAAGCTATTTGGGATAGCTAGAAAAGAGACTAAAGAACGCCATTCGCGCGAGCAAGCGAGAGTGCTACCTACAACTTTGCGACTCTGCTGAGCAGGACCCTTGGGGGAAAGCGTATAAAATAGTGGTCAAAAGGCTTCACGCAAACAAGCAAGCAGTACCGACAGACCGTGAGACGCTTAAGAAGATAGTGGAGGTGCTCTTCCCCCACAGGGACGAAACCCTACACCCTATTCCAGCTAGCGGAGTCACCCAGACTACTGTGACAGTAGAGGAAGTTAATGAGGTGGCCAAGGGTTGAAGCCAAATAAGGCACCAGGGCCCGATGCAATCCCAAACCGTGCCCTAAAACTCGCCATCGCTCTACGACCGGAAGTGTTTGCGGATACATTCAACAAATGCCTAAGTGAAGGAATATTCCCCAGTATGTGGAAGCAGCAAAAGCTGGTACTCATACCGAAACCAGGCAAGCCCCCTGAGGTGCCATCTTCGTTTAGGCCTATCTGCCTAATCGATACTATGGGGAAAGTATTTGAAAAGCTCATTAGCCAGAAGCTTGAAGCAGCAATTGACGTCGGAGGTGGTCTCTCACCAAGCCAGTTTGGCTTCCGAAAAGCGAGGTCAACTGCAGATGCCATTACTAAGGTTGTTGGATTTGCAGCAGAGGCTATCAAGGGTACACGCTGGAAGGGAGGAAAAAAGAAGTACTGTCTTATCGCCACTCTGGACGTAAAAAATGCCTTTAATACTGCGTCCTGGGGCAAGATATTAAATGCGCTGCGTGAATTTGGTGTTCCGTCTTACCTCCTCGCAACAATTAGGAGCTACTTTGACGGCAGACAGCTCAAGTACGAATCAGATAGTGGCACCGAAACTCATGCTATCTCCGCGGGGGTACCCCAGGGCTCTGTCTTGGGCCCGCTTCTCTGGAACAGCATGTATAATGGTATATTGAGACTTGCGTTGGCTTTGCAGATGATGTGGCGCTTGTGACAGTCGCTAAGGAGATTGCTACAGCGGAGAGCAGGTGCAACGAAGCAATTGCTAGCATTACGCAGTGGCTAGACTCTGTTGGGCTTGTCTTGGCCGCTCACAAGACGGAGGCTGTTCTCGTCAGTAGCAGGAAAATCGTGGAGACTGCGCAGATTCAGGTGGGCACAGAACGCATAACATCTAAGAGAGCCATCCGATACCTCGGAGTTATGATCGATACAAGACTCACCTATCGCGAGCACCTGCAATCTGTGAGTGAGAAAGCGCAACACACTGGGAACGCACTCAGCAGAATCATGCTAAATACCAGGGGCCCGAAACAAGAGCGAAGGCTACTCCTTGCCAGCGTTCTTAAGTCTACAATCTTGTATGCGTCCACGATCTGGGGTGCAGCGATGGCTGTGCCAAGCTACAGCAGGAGCGTCCGAGCTACGTACCGGCTATGCGCGCTACGTGTGTGTAGCGGATTTCGAACCATGTCCGATGAAGCAGCACTGGTGATCGCCGGCATGGTTCCAAAACTCCGCTCTGGAAGCCAGTGCTATAGACGAAGCAGCTCGGTCAGACCAGCCAAGGCTCATGGCACGAGAAGACGTAAGGAGCGGAAGCATTCGGCAATGGCAATCCAAATGGGATACGTCGTCAAAGGGCCGGTGGAGCCATCGACTAATTCCCGACATTAAAGCTTGGATAGGAAGAAAACATGGGGAAGTTAACCACTGGCTAACCCAAATACTAAGCGGCCACGGTTGCTTCAGGAGTTACCTACATCGCTTCGGCCACGACTCCTGCCCAGAATGCACCTGGTGTGAAGGAGGACAAATAGAAGATGCCGAACACATTTTCTTCCACTGCGGACGATTTGAAGTGGAACGGCAGAGGCTGGCTTCAATCAGTGGAGTAAAAATAGGTCCTGATAACCTCGTGGCGGTAATGATCGAGAGGAAGGAAGTGTGGGATGCAGTAAGCACATTTGCTGCGTTTTCGATGATGGAGCTCCGCAGACTGGAGAGAGAGAGAGCGATCGCGGTTTGGACGGGACTTCCCCTGTGAAGCAATGCTTTACGGCCCTCCCACAGGGGTTGAAACCAGTTCTCTAGCTGCCTTAGTCTTAATAGTAGTAATAGTTATATTAAATAATGGAAAAAAAAAAAAAAAAAAAAAAAAAACACTGACGCACACACATGCGCACACACACATGCACGCGGAAACTGATCCCACTTTCATGGGACTTACTATATTTATTGGCTTCTATCTAGCAATTAAAAAAACCTTATAGAAATTTTTGTTAATTCCAGCCAGTGTCTTCCTAAGTATGCCACACATTTTAGAATCAAAACTTCGCTAAATACCTAGAAGGTATCGCTTTGACTCCTTATTGATTGTTATAAAACAAATTTATTTTATATACATTTATTCAGGGGAGTCCTGGAAATCTCTAGAGATTTTAGTATAAACGATTGCACTTCGAACTAAACTGGGACTTCTTTATCGGCGAAGTGCCAAGAATCAGACCGCCTACTAGATTATGTGGAAGGAAAACAGGCGGTTACAAATCCCTTAACTTTCGTCTTCTAATCTAGAAGCCGGGCATATTTCTGACCCTTAATATATAAATTCAAACAGCTTCAATATGAAATGATTACGTTTATACGGAAACCTCTAGAGATTTCTGTGGTACATCCGATAATAATATTTAAGTAAACGCTCGATCAAAAACCGTGCAAATGCTGATTTTTTGTATTTTGGCTGCAGTCAACTTTAAATTATTACCAGTCAAAACTATTTTCAACAAGTGACCGAATTTTGGGCTCAAAACATTATTGCTAAAATCGTTTCATCCGTAATTTAGATATTCTTATTTTATCCCAAATCAATATTTATTATCTCGAAATGCTCAATTTCCGTTGACTCTCCAAATTACGCTTCCACTTTTACCCAATATACTCTTTCCTTCACTCTGCACTCGAGCAACAGCTTGTTGAAGGTAGCGGCAAACAAGCAAACATTCAACGAAGAATAACAATAACAATAATAAAACGAGGGAAACAATCCTTATACTTTGGCCCATCTGGCTGGCACGTGCGTGGTGCGCCACATTCTCCTTGCGTTTGGTTAAGTCTAATGTTTCGGATTAGCCCAATATGCTATCCACCAGCAACGCCCTGGATAAGGATGCGGCATTACGTGTTGCGCACGTTGAATCTCTCAATGCTTTCACCTGAAAAGTAGGCTATGCTTATGACACAAGATAGAGAACAAGGTAAACAGGGCATGTCCTGGCATTTGCTTGACCTATTAAAAATAGCAGCACTTACCATTTATGAAGCAATTAAGTCCAGTTAATGAAATCACCCCTCTCCCGGCAACAGATACACAATGTAAATGGTGTACTAAACCAAGGAAAACTAGCCAAGGCTCTTAGCCGTAAGTTATGTTGCATAATTTATGGATTAACCAATGAGCTGACAGACAGTGAAACCCTCAAGCAGATTGGTCTGAGGTCGAAAGGAGAAAAACAATGGACGAGATTAAACTGGACTACAGGAAAATTTAGTAAGGCAAAAAAAGTGGTCTTATTCACAGTACGAACCACATTAAATTTTGTATTTTCGGATATTCAAGAAATGTTAAATCAAATTTTTAAAGAAAATTGCACAAATAGGCTCGTTAAAACTCAAGGCACTTATAAAAGTTTTAAACTATGTATTTAATTGGAATTTAAACGTTCTTACTTTACACACAACTCCAAACACTCAAAATTAAATTATATCCAGATGCGATTACCAGCTAAAACCATTCCATTTCTATTTGAATAATTTTCCAGTAGCATAGTGCCTTATCCTAATTGAGACTGAATATTTTATCGCTTATTGCCCGCCCATAACAATACAATTACCTAAACAGATCCCCAACAAAGAGAAGTATTTACGTGAGTTAACTACAAAATGACTTGGCTGGCCATATGTTCGTTATTTCTCTGGACTCATAGTCAGGCAAAATGTCTACAAAATGTATAGACACCAAAAGTCAATCAATGTAATGTCAAAGCTACGTGGGAAGCCCAGAAGCCAATAAACCAAAAGGGAAGGGGCGTACCGAAGCGAAAGGAGTAAGAGGGAGAAGTTAACACAAGCACAGCTTGACAAGAATATATTGCACTCGGTGCTCAGCTGGAAGTGCCCCACCTGCACAGAGCTGGTCACTCCTCCACGCCCACACAAACACACACAGACAATTTAAGTTTGAAACGATTGCCACTTTACCACTGCCAAATGCCAGCAAATTCAAGCCCGAACCAGCAGAACACTTTTTCTCTAGTTCCATTGTTTTGCGACCCGAAACAATCGGTGGGAAAGTGAGTGCAATACACAAAATATAGTACCATTTTGTTGTGCTAAAAAGTTGATACAAAAATTCGTGTCTGTCAGTGGCTACAGGATTGTCGAAAGCTTTTGAAGCAGTTGAAAAAGCTTTTCAATTTACTGGAATCTAATTGAAGGGGGAAACACTTTGTTTTTCACCACATTGTCACAGTATAGTTTATAAATTGTAGTCAAATTTTAAATAAATAAATGTTGTATTCTATTTGGTTTAGACTTTTTATTAAAAATTTCAAATGTTCAAAACTATACTGATTAAATTCTATGACGGTTTCCGATTTAGCGAGCTTACTCATTCTGTGGAATGAAGCTTCCAGTATTTCGGAAGCATCATGCAGAGCCAGACCTTCTTTGTTCATATCCTCAAAAACTAACCTAGTGTGAGACATAAATGTCATAAACTCCTTCCCTTGTGAAATGACAGGTCTGACAAAACCAATGTAAACTTGGTGGGACAAAAAAGTAAGGAAAGGACAGGAAAAAAGGTAAAAGTTGTGAGCTGAGGGTAGGTTTTACCTTATGCCGTCTAGATCACAAAAAACAAGTTAAGCATGGTGAAAAATTATGAGTTAATTGTTTTTGTTAATGACATTGTTGTCACAATATTAAAATTGATAAATCGTATTAAGGTTCCAGTTCCGGATCAGGAAAAGTTTTGGTATGGTTTCGGTAAACGGATCTGTTTAGGTTCTTAATTAGAACTTCTAATATATTTGGGTATTCTATTTCGTATTGCTACAATCAAACAAAAAAATTGAGAATTTGAATTTGAATAATAAGACAAGCGGAGCCGGCAAAACTCGTGCTAAGGGTAAGAGCATAAGAACATAAATCTTCAAAAATTGGTAATATTAATAGGGAGACCGAGGAGGAACTATTACCAACGCAACTGGGCCAGCAGACCGAAATTTTGTTTGGGAAACTGGATAAATCGAAGGTCGGCAATGATTTTGATTACATAATGCTATTTTATGGCAAAATTTGGAACCTTTTTACAAAACAGTTTAAGAGTGCCAGCCGTTCAAAGTTGAATTTTCTTAAAATTGATGCAAAAAATTAAAAAATTATAGTCAAAGTTAGGAAAGCAACAGCTGCCGAAATTTGATTTCTTATTTTCGACTTTGCACTAGATTGCTATAAAAAATTATCAAGAAGTTTCCATTCGAAAGCGTTAACATAAGAAATGAAAAAAATCTAAAATTTTTGTGTTTTTTATTTTACAGTTTGCAACTTTGAGTTAAGAGTACCCAAAAGTACCTGTCTTAATTTGCTTGCAATATTGCTTATTATTTTCTTTGAATAATATACTATAGCTGTAGATATGCCCTTTTGCGCGGTTTCGCTTTGAATTTTTATAAGATTGCATTTTAAATTATATTCCCATTTGAAATCAAGAATGTTGTCTTAAACAGTCAGCCTAGAAGTATGTTTTTTTTCTAAATTTCGTAATACAAAGCCAATTTGAATGTGTCAAAATGTGTAGCCTACTATCAGAAGCCCTGAAGATTGAAATTAGATTTTTGATTAATAAATTTAAGTATTGAATCCAAAGAGGAGGTTAAATAGATGGAAAAATCGGTGACAGTAGGCAGATTGACTGAAAATCCACGACAGGGTGGGCAGTCAGGGTATAAAACTGCTTGGGTCAATAATATTGACTCAATATCTCATAATCCAAAAAACATATCCAGACATATTAATTTTTCTTAGTTATCTGGTACTTATAATTCTACGCAAGAATTGAGTCAAATCCAATTACAGTTTTTTTTTCTATAATTACACAAGTTTACAGCATTTCCGATCCCGATCATTTAGCAGTCATTTTATATGTAACGTGCTGTCCTCACTACAATTGCATTTTGCATTTTGGGTAAAATGTACATTTTCCCCCATACAATTTTGTATGGCCACAAGAGATGCCAAAAAAGTGCATTTTGAGAAAATGTAGTCGCATTACTCGTTTGCCATTCGATTCTTAGATAGTTTCTATTCGATAGTCGATCATTTTATGGCTAGTTGACGACGCGGTCATCACTATTAAAGGCGCGCCAAGTGTCAAAAATTTGAAATTTGTCTAAATTGAATTAAATTGAAATTAATTTATACTTTTTAATGTTTACCAATAATATCAATTATAACACCATGAATTATATAAATTAGAAAATTCTTGTAGTTTCAACTGGACTTAAAAGACGACAAACCTTCTAGGCTGACCAAAACAATGGTTCGCTTGGCCACCGAAATAATTCTAACATTTACAGAGAAGAAATATACATAGAAGAGCTTTAAAACCTTACCAACATTAGGTTTTATGCTTCTAGCAGCAAAATAAACTGAAATTGAATATCTTTGTTTCATTTGCTATCTTTGTTGCCAGCCATTTTGTAAATTGTTGAAATGCAAATGCAGAAGCAACACAATGAGGACAGGAAATTGCATTTTCAGTGATGACGATAACTTTTTAGAAAATGTGCTTCAGTGTGGAAGCCATATAAGTCCCTTTGCTGAGTCCAAAAATGCAGTCCAAATCATTTTTAAGGGGCCCGTTTTCAAGGAATCGCGGAAAAGCTAGTTTTTCGATTGGGGAAGAAAGTACCTTTAGAAAAATGAGTATATCTTGTATCGTGTCTTCCATTATGAAAAGGTAATGCTGGAAGGTAATTGAACGCCTCATCAATCATTCATACACCACTTTTTAATCCGGTGCTTGACTTCGGTGTTATATCTGCAACTTTGCATTAAATTTATAAATTTTTAAAAAAAGCTAGATTTTAATTGCGATTTTTACCACGAAAAAAACTCTGTAAAGTTTATTTAATTGCTGGTCACTAAAGATTTATACATTAAAAAACAACGCCACATAATTCATTAAAATCCGATCAAGAATAAGGAAGGTTTCAACTTCAAGCAATTTGACTTAGTTTAATTGTTTTATGTTCGTAGTAGGAGGCATAGTTAACATTCAAACTATTCTATTTAAGGTCTTCTATGACCTGCCAAATTTATTTTGTACCTGGTAAGGTTTTTTTGTGATTTACTTAGGTTGAATGTAAAGCGTCAAATTGAATGCAAAAATGATCTTGATATGCTTGCGGGCATTACATATTTTCGACTCCGCTGATTCATGATCCGTATTTAGTTGCTTTCAGGGCCACATTTAAACTAGGAATAAAACTATGCATCGTAAGCTGCGTGCAACCAAACTTCCGCTCTTACCTGCAATTGCATCCTTTTTTATGCACTCCACATAATCGGCTTCTCAATATTACTTCACATTAATTAAATAGCTTTTGTGTTCAGATTTAACCCATCCGGATAGCATTGTCCTTGTGTGTGCACGCTTAATGAAGCGCAAGGATGTCAAGTTCAACTGACTGTGGGCTTATTGCTTAATGCGCAATCCGCACTCATATGGCTATCCCCATGCCCCCGTTGAATGAAGTTCTTTAGTGCGTGGAGTGGGGTGCTTTGCTGCCAATTTAATGACATTTTAATGAAAATGAAATCTTAAGCAAGTGGTGCATTTCAACTCTAATTACATCACTCAACAGATACTTTCTTAATGAAACAATAACACTAATTTGTATGTACTTTGTAAGCATAGCTCGGTAAGCACTGAACCTTACTGGGCTTTCGAGTGGAAATTAGAGATTGTTAACGAAGGGAATTAGAAGCAATTAAGCATTTCAGGACAAAAGGAAGATTGTTGATGCTTGAAAATCAAGCAAAATATTAATTGTATCTCTTGCATTAATCAAAGCTGACAGTTTTTATACCCTGTACCCATTGAAAACGGGTAACAGGGGATCATGAAGTTGTGCAAATGTATGTAACTGGGAGACGGAAGCATTTCCGACCCTATAGTGTATATATATTCTTGATCAGCATCAACAGCCGAGTCGATTAAGCCATGTCCGTCTGTCTGTATGATTGAGATACACATTTTTGCATGTACACAGGTGTATACCGTACGCAGATCAAGTTTGTTTCAGATTTGCAAAAATTTAGCCCCTCCCCCCACAGGAAACTGTCAGAGCCACAATTTTAAAGTTAAAACATTTTCGCTTAATACATATTATCTTAGGCCCTTAATCTATCTATTCTGAAACGCACAATGAGATCTGAGCAAAAACACCAAAGTTATTCAGTTATTTTGGCATGCCTTCTGAGAAGTTGGCATGAAATATGGACTTCTCTCATGCATCCAAGTCTGACTGTGTGGGTATTTACGTTTATATGTTTGCGTGTGTTTGTTAATTGTACAGGGTATTTTGAAGTCGAGCTACTCGACTGCAACGGTCTTATTTGTTTTTTATGATCTTGTGTTGACCTGGCTTCCACAGTTAAATTAAAGCAGAAAGTGTTACTTGAATATCAAATCTAAACCATGCACTTTGTGGTTGCCTTGGAATCTAGCTGAAAATAGAATTTAGATTATATTGAAATTTGTGGAATCGAAAGGAGCGAAAACAGACGAACCATTGTTTCGAAACGGTAATGGACCTCTTTTTCAACTTAACGGCACAGTTGCTGCCAAACTGCTGCTGCGTCACCATGAAACTCTAAGCCATTTGCCTTATGTCGATTTCATTTTGTTTTCTGTCAACTTCACTTTCTCGAAATGTAGCAAAAAGTTCCTGTTCATCGAACACGAAGGTAGTCCTTGGCCGCACTTTTAAGCAAACCCCTTAAATTTTATAGGCTGAACGTGACCTTAATAAGCCATTTCACACGCCAGATCTTAGGGGAGCATCCTCACAAAGTGCATAAAATATTTACACAATCAATAAAACATATTTTATCAGTTCTTTTTTTTCTGTTTTCTTGTGGCAGGCATTTCATTTTACCTGTGTTTGAGAATCTCATTTTCTTAGCATTTTTATGTTTTGCATTTTGAAGTTTAGGTGGTTTATTGTTTGCTTTGGATTTTCCCTTTTGCAAAAGTCTTATAATTTTTGCTTCGAGCCAGCGGAATTTTGAATAATTTATTAACTCCGGCAAACATTTTTCTTCTCCTTGTGTGTGGCGGTGTTTTTCTTTGTTGGTTTGTTTGCTGTTCAAATTATGCGTGAGTAGCTGAACTTGATTTGATTTAGTCCGGGCACTAAAGGCCTTAACCGTGGTATGCTGTTTGGATTTTGAAATGTTTTCTGCTCGCACAGTTGAGATACAGTTGTAGAGTCATAGAAATGTTGAAATACAAATGCACTTGCAAACCGGATGCCACAAAACAAACAAAAACTTGCAAAATATACAGAGTTTAGTCAGCTCACATATTTTGTTGTTCAGATACAATAGAAACAAATGCTATTTACAATACACGTGCTTGCGTAAATACCCTCATTATGAAATTTTGCAATTGCTCATTTAGAATTCAAGTATGTTTGCTCTCATTCGCAGCGAACCTTTGTGGAACCGGCAGTGCTTTGATACGCGCTCCATTCGATTTTATTATTTCTCCAATTCTCAGTGGGGCAGCAGGAACGATCGGTCCAAATAGTAGTTCAAGTGAAAATTATTCTAAGGGTAGAGTCTTTATACTTTCCAGTTATGAACATTAGCTGTTTCCACAAAATTTTAGGGAGTTTAATTAACATAGGATGGACATATCGTATAGCTGCCATATTACAAACTGGCCAGCTAGCCAGTAGTGGCGCAATCTATTTCTCAGTTTGGGAAACCTCTAGGCTAACATTTTTCTAAGTAAAAATTCATTGGTTCAATAAAAAACATTTAAAACCATCATCTACATTAATTATACGTTCCTCGGGAACGCTTTATCAGAATTGGATACAAAAACATAGACCAAATTGCCAACACAACCCTTATTAGCAACCACAAATATTCTACAAAATTCGCTCAACGAAAAATACTTGAATTGATGTTGTTATCGCATCTGACTCCATGTGTGAGATAGGTTCAAAAAAAGCTGTAGGATTGCAACGTCAAATTTTCGAAAATTAACTTAATTTTTTGCTTTAACTCCGTTTAGCTCCTCTTTTTTACTTACGGAATTCCCCGAGGTTGGTTTTCATTTCATAGTAGTAGGGTTAGTCCGGATTTTCTTATACCGAGAACATAGGGCTTATTTAAAGAACGTACTTTTCGAGAACGCTTTTTTTTTAAACTGATGACGAACGTTCTATGAAATCCAGAAAAGACAAGTGAGAAAGTCGGTCAAGCCCGTACAGAGTATAAAAATTCACTTCAATCGCGCTATCGGTTAGGCCTTTATTCCTGAATATCTTCAAAACAGAGATGGCCAGCGAGAGCGAGGCCAAAAAGTGAGATAGGATTGGTGTGCGAAAATAAAGCGCATAGAATTTGCTTTGACCTAATCGCTTTGAAGTCTGTCGAGCGAATTGCGCCTTTCTGCTCTGTTGGTCTCAGCTTCGAAAAGCGATCGGTGTGAATGAGAAATGTTTTCGCCCCCGGGGAGGAACCAAGGGCGATTGCTGCTTTAAAAGCGCACCGTAAATTTTCTTAAAAGTCTATTTTAAAGGTGGTAAAAAGGGCTATTGCATAACCCTTAGAGATGGTAATCAACAACCAAAAAACCGCGAAGTGGAGTACCAATTTTATATTCACCCACGAAGCACTCCATATGGATTATAAACCAGACGTATAAATAGACTGAATTGTGTATTCAGATTCACCAAGGACGCCTTGGTTCGCGGATAATAGATAATTTTGTATCAGCAAATTTGGCCAAGGAACCAAGGCTTCGTTGGCAAAACTGAAAATGCAGATCTGTCGTTTTTATACCCCCTACCCATTGAAAATGGGTAAAAGGGGATCATGAAGTTGTGCAAATGTATGTAACAGGGAGAAGGAAGCATTTCCGACCCTATAAAGAATTGTGTGGTAGCATATAATATTGACCAGTAACAAGTTTGGGAGCGATAGCATTAAAAACAAAAAAGTTTTTCTTACTAAGGGCCGTTTTCTCATGTTGCAAAGTTTGGTTAAGATAGCTTTAAAACTGACGGAGGAGATAGCATATCAACAGACGGACAGTCGGACAGACGGACGGACGGACAGACGGACAAACGGGCGGACAGACGGACATGGCTATATCAACTCAGCTCGTCATGCTGATCAAGAATATATATACTTTAAGTCGTCGGAGATGCTTCCTTCTATGCGTTACAAACATCTGAACAATTTCAAGATACCCTCTCCAAGGGTATAATGAAAATGAATGATTAACTCCTTCTGGAGGTACCTTAACACTTGTCTTTTTTGCTCATAGCTAGAGAATCGTTCATCCGATATTTATGATTTCTTCGGCAAATCGATACATAATTATAACTGATATTTGTTGTGGATTCGGGTGACCAAAGTTTGCAAAATAAATTAAACCACAATCAGCTATATAATATAGACGTCCGATATGCGTGATGTTGACATTTTTGAAAAGCTTGACAAACACGAAGTACACGTGCCAAGTGTCAGCAACATAGCTTTCAAACTGACTAAGCGCAAATTTTTTTGGCGGCAAAAACATACTTCATAAATTAATCGTGGGAGTGTGGAGATCTAATTTCGATTATTTGTTTATTTTGATTTCGATTTGAAAAAGAAGGAATTATTTTAAAACGCAAAAAGTTTTACCATTATTATGTTACAAACAGATTAATGTAAAAAAATATTTTACTGATTCCATACCAGGTCTGTTCAAAAAGTTCTCGGCCGTCAAATTGGGGGAGTCACAAAAAAGGTATAGTGCTGGCGGCCACGATTTCTCATCTCCAGGTTGAGTGAAATGAAAACTAAAAACGGGGTTATAATCATAATAGATGTCAATCTGGTCTGAACCTCGAAAAAAAATTTGCGATTTTTTTGACGAAATGGCGGCTATTAAAAAATTTAAATTCGAGTTTGAACTCATTTCTTTTTGATAAGTGTAATGCAAAAATCTTTTTGGGGCGATATTCTCAAATATTCGAGCTAAAAAAAAATGCAAGAAAAAAATCGAAAAAAATTTTACAGATGGAGAATATCCTCTTAATACCCCCTTAATATGAATGAATGAAGCTATCTTCACATTAGATTCATGTCGATCATGAAAAAGGCATATGCTCCAGTCAGTCCCGTTTGAAATCGGCTTAAAATCGGCTCGAAGTGTTAGTCTCAGATGATATTTCGAATATTAAATTTATTGTTGGCATTTACACTTTAAAAACAAAACGGGATAAGTTTATTCAATCGGTTCTTTTGTACTTAATTTTTCACGACTTTCTTAAAACAGCATGTGATTTAAAGATGTGGCGCTCAACACTATACAAATTGGGTAAATCGCTTCGACATGATGGACACAACAAATATTTCATTTAAAACCCATTCAACCATACTCAACTACAGTCTGAGAGCCACTTGCCCAAGAGGATCCAGAATGACAAGAATGTCCAACAAGCTTAATATATCTGACTTTAAGCATCGTTTACCATGTCCTTTTGATGGTCAAGGTAAATCAAACAAGCGAGACTGAAAGTCCACTGAGAATGTCCCTGGACAAGTTTAATAATTGTCGGGTGGTATGGGGAGGGCAACACACATAGTTATTTACTGAAGCTGCCGTTGCGGCCACTTTATTTGTCTGTTTGCTTTGGGCCTTAAGGGTATCAAAAGTGAAAACTGTGTAAAAATCACGTTTAACACATCAAATCCAGGGACAGACGCAGAACAAATAAACCTACATTATTAATTAGCCCGGCAATTTTCGACAGAACTTGGCCCAAAATAGAAATCAGAACGTTCAGATTCAGACTGACACCGCAAAGTGTTGGTTTTTGTTTCAAGGTTCACCTGGACATTTGTAATTTGCAAAATGAAGGGAAACTTAAGCTGTCTGACAAACGAAATTGAAATTATGAGAAAATAGCCTTGTGCTGTCTGGTGATTGTCAAATGTCCATTGCATGCCTACAAGTGGCATATCAATTGATTGCCAAATAAAACGCAATTGTAATTTATTACTTTGGACAAAGAAAATAAATTGAGCTACAAAATCAACAATGAAATCTGATCTTAGCAGGATTCTTGCTTAGCCCAGTTCAAGTTAATTAAAGCTCCACTTTCAAATGCGTCAGACAGACACAAGTGCAAATCGTCCAAACAAGCCATAAAAGAACGACCCGAAGAACCTTTAGTAGACAATTCCCATTAACAGCTAATAGGCACGTGAGTCGTATTTATTTTCCCAGCACATTTTTATGCATTTGCACATGTGTAAATATCGTATGCTCGTATGTGTGTTCCACCAAATGATGGGAGATTTTCGCAACGCCATGTGCAATTGTCATAATTAAAAATTATGAATGAGTTGGCGAATTGTGTCAGAAGTTGGACATGTGCATGGACACTGTCAGGTTATATTTTTTTCATTTAGAGCAACAGGTAGAAGGAATCCATCCAGTTCCATTTAGCGATGACAGTAAACGCGTGCCTTGAAAGCCGGTTAGGTTTGAAGGAAAATACCAGTAAGTTTCCTTTCTCACACACTAAACTCACGACTCACGCCCTCATCTCTAGTCAATGGCTTATCCCAGCTCACGTTCAGCCTTGCGTGTTTCAGGCCTTGTCTTGCATATTTGTTAATTGTTTGCAATTGCATGCAATGGTAGTACGAGTTGTGCGTCCCTCCTCTCTTCTCCCCCCCTTAGAATTCCCACAGGCATTCCACTTGCCGTCATTATTGTTTGGATCGGTGGAAACGGAAGTTCCAAAGCCACTTCTCCTTCACTATCCCTGAGACGCAAGGAGGGGCAATTGCATGTTCTTTTCTTTTCCTGATGAATTGCACAAATTAATGCTGAAAGTTATTTGAAATGAAAATGTTAAAAATGTTGTCCATTCTTCTTGTTTGTCAATGGAGCCATGAGAGCTTGGCATTCTGTCTGCAGTAAGAAGAGCAGAAAACAGATTATTTGTGGATAATTTCAATTTGACCAGGAAGGACAAAAGGGGCTGTGAGTAAATAAACAGATTTCTTGGAATGAAGCTCCAGTGGAAATGACCTCAAAACTGGTTGATGAGAAAAGTTATGAGACTGAAAATTATGTAATCAAAATGACTTTGGCGTAGGCAGAGGGTAGTGGTATTCTGTAGGAATTTAATATTAATCAGATAAATGAAATTTTAAGAATTTTTGAGCTGTCAGCTTGAGGCATCTGATAACAAATTGATTCAAGGTTTCGTTAAACTATAACACTGATTAGCTAGAAGCTTTAAGCCATTGCATTGTCTTTGTCGTCTTATCTGATCAAATTCCCAATTGTAATTTGCTGCACTCAATTAATATATTACGCCCCCTCCTCATGCTTAACACCTCCGTTCGGCACACAAATCGGACCATAATTTAATTAGATCTTCTACTTTCTGCCCCAAATTGGATTAGAGTCTGGTTAAATGATTTGTTTCAGGTTCAAACACCAAAACTAGACATTTATTTCAACATTATTTCCATATGAAAACACACAAGCGAAACTAATTTAATCAAAATGCTTATAAATTACTAATTATAATTATTTCAAGTTGCCAAGGGTCGAGGTAGCAGCATGCTTAAAATACGCTGCATGGCATTTTAATGCCAATTTAATGTAAGTGTAAGTGTACATACATACTGCTTTTCGTACATTTTTGCATAATGTAATTTTTGTGTCGCAATACAATTTGCATTTTGGCAGCTGCCACTGGTTGTTGCACTTTAATGTGTCCTGCGAAAAACTAAAAAATAATTATTCGCACGGGTCCTTTTTGTGCGTGCGTGGGCATGTTAATGTCCACAACGTTACACGAAAAGCCAGCAAGTACAGTCGCCCAGGGCTAGGCCATCTGATATTGAATCGATGAGAGAGATGAGCAGATACAGGAGACTTCAGCAAAGAATAAAACACTGTTCAGCGCGAAATATTACCAAGAAGCTATACAGATTAAATGCCGTAAAAAGTATAAACTTCTTCTTATACAGAGTTCTACAGCCAAAGCCCCTGGGGCAAGAACATACTCGAAAATTCACACCGAATGCTTGCCAAAGTCGTGCTTTACAGTGTGTTAAAGAGAGACACTCTCACATTTTCGCTTTCTTTCTTTTCTTGAGGCACCCTGTTCTAATGGATGGGCGACAGACATAAGATAGACAGTGCTCTCAGAGTCGTTGGTGCACTGCTCTTCTTATACAGTGCAACAAACTTCAACTTTTTTCAAAACTACCAAGCTACACTATGCGGAATCGATAGTGCTACCCGAACTGAGTAAATCCCTATCAGCGTTTGGCCAGATTGGTAGCACTTTTTTTTTTAGTTCAAAGTTTTGAAATTGGGTGTGATAACAAAAAAAAGGTGTCATCAGATTTGGGCATACAGCTCTTCGGCAAAGTTGTAGCTGACAGTCCGCAGAATAAATTTTTCTTACAAAGATTTTCAACAAAATGTTGATTTCCGGTAGTTTTTCTTCCAAAACTTTTTTGAAAAATCGTATTTTTTTACTTTTTCGAGTATAACTTTTAAAAAATCAGAATTTTTGGCATACATTCTTTGGGAAAAATGAAGCTTTTGAGATGACAAACAACTCTTTAAAGCAAGATTTTACAATCTGAACACTTCTACATCCTCTAAAACGGCCCCAAAAGTGTGTATTTCTCATTCATACGCAATAGTGTTTGGTCCAATTGCAATTTTTTGTTAAGTTGCATTTGGCATCTTGACAGAACCGCAAATTGGTCATCTTACCTTTCTGCAGGACCAAGTAATCTTGTAAGAAAATAGTGTGACCATGACTTGTTCATGTAGGGTTGCAGGAACATCAATTCTGAAAGATGACAAAACATCGATACATTGATGTTACCTTTTGATGTTTCTCTAGCTCTATTCCTGGTAATCCGGGAAGAACAATGGATTAGGTGTCAAGTGCCTTTGAAATTGGAGGGTAGGGTTGGAGGATTTCATGCACTTCACATCTTCTAGATAGAACTAATTGTCACATAAACTAAGAAATAACAGTGTAAAATCGATGACTATCTGACACATAGCAGCTATCTGAGGGAACAGAAATCGGCCCTTAGTGATATTAGCAAGGACCCTTTTGTAATTTTTTGGAAATTTTGTTTTTGATTTGGATTTAAAATACGTTTTTCTCTCAGACACAGAGCTTCGTCCATAATTGGTTTTCCCTGGCTCTGTTCGATGAATAAATATTTGCTATTAATAAAACTTGTGTCATTCGCTGCTTTGGTCCATTTCAGGCAAGAACCGCTTTCGCCAGCACGTAGCCGCGTCCAAGCCAGTGCACATCACATCAATCAAACTGCTGCTGGAGAGCTGCATGCTGGCCTAGCAGTTGGTGGTGCTCAACAATCAGCCCCAGAATACCCCAGTGTCACCCAAATGTATGCAGGTCGAGCGACACAGTTTGCCAAAACCATCAGCAGCATGGCATGCAGCATACAGAAGCAACCCTCCCAGCCGGCACCCACAACAACAGCGTCAGCAACCACGACGAGTGGAACTGTCATGGTGTCGAGTGGAGCTGGCACTGTCCCCTCCACGCCCAAAAACACGAAGGCGGCACAGCCGCGAGGTTCATTGCCCACAAGTGTACATCAACCGCCATTGGAATTCCAGTGGCCACCTCCTGTCCCAGTCTCGAGTCATACAAGTAATCTGCGTCTGAACATGATGAATCAGGATCCTAAAGACTTACACACAGCACGAGCCATTATCGAAGAGTTGCGCTCCAAGGTGCGTTTCCAAACGGAGCACATCATGAAGTGGCGTAAGGCATACGCCATGCAGGTGAGTGCAAACCCGATTTATGAGACTGCAACCTTAACTAACTCTTCCTAACCACTTAGGTCCAGCAACACTATCGCTATCAAAAGGAAAAGTCCGATCAAATGAACGCGCTTACCTCTCAACTCCTTCTCCTGGAATCGCGTCTGAAGCGCAAACAAAAACAAATCGCCAGCTTGCTCAATCATCGGGAACTGACCATACAGCGGCAACAGAAGATCATCGATACTTTGTCCACACGTCTAGTGGATCATGGCCTAGAAACTATTGAGGCTAGCTACGCCAATGAGTTGGACTCGCTCAATGATTCCGACTCGGCTGTAGTTCTGGAGGATATTGACTCGGACAGCAATATGACTTTGGGCACGCGGCGCAAAAGTAGTGGAGGCGGCGGCTTGTGCGGCGTTCTGGGCAGTGACGGCATTACCATAGTTCGCTCCATTTCCGATGCCATTGAAACGAATCTGAATAAATATGGAGCGGCCCGGAGGAACAATTGCTTTTTGCGACGACCAGACATTCTGGAAACGGTTTACTCGGTGGAAGAGGATCCAGAACCCACGACAGATGTGGCCGAAAAACGTGACAAGTTCAAAAATCGCTCCGATAAAGCCTTAAGTTCAAGCTCGACTGAGGGGCAAATCGATGCTGCCACCAGTCCAACGCCTCAAATAGAGAAAACCAAAGAATCAACATGTTTTGAGGGAATGAGTTCAGTAGTCGTACCGCGTCGTCAAATGGGCCTAAAGCGTTCGCCCAGTCATGATGCACCCTGTACAACTTTGAGTGTAAAGGTACCACAATTGCAGCCACCTTTAGCAACCACGCAGGAGCAGATTAATGGCAAGAATCCGGTAAGAGAAGAATAGCGAAGCTGTTTTGGTGCAGGGTATTTTGCAGTCATGGCACTCGACTGCAACACTCTTACTTGTTACTATTACAGTTTTTAAAATACATTTTCTTCTCTTTCATCCTCCACTTAGGTTACCAACTACAATCGTGTCATGTCCAATCATCGCTCGGTGACCAAGCCGAAGGATGTCAAATACAAGCGCATTAACAAGGCCAAGTCGAAGAGCTTGGAAGAGCTACGAGGTCGTCTCAAGAATCTGGTAGAGCGTCCTCCGGGCATAGATGGAGGCTACACCGCCGGCATGATGCCACAAACGGCACAGTCATATGCGTGACACACGCCACATTCAGACGCAGACCCAGAGCGGGCAATGCAGGAGAACAGGGACGAGAATGAGCCATTGCCAGCGCCTGAGCCGAGCGACAGACACAGCTTTCCTAAGCGGTCACTGACCCTACCGCGCATACTGGTACCGCAATCCACAGCAGGATCCATAACTCATTCCAGCAGCGGAGGCAGTGGTGGGCGTGGCGGTTTCTAGCAATTAAAGAAATTTTTCATACGCAATTGTGATAAAAAGTAATACAAAAATATCTCTCCAGCTGTAAACTTATCTCTCTTTTGTAACATTTGTTTCCTTTACACACTTCCTAGACACACACGTAGTTGGCATTTGATTTACTTAAGTTTACTTTACGTTTGTAATGACAGAACTGCATTTTGGACTTAACTCTTAAATATAATTTTAACTAATAAAATCAATTTTATTGTGAAACACAATCCTAATTTTGTTTCTTTTATTATTTGACATGCGTATGGAAAAAAACAAATCGAACGGGTCTGTGACATACTTACATAAATCTATGCATATGTAGGTGTTTTGAGGACAATAGGGCCAAAAGGCCGAGAAGTTCAAAATAGAAGTACGATGTGGGAAAAAACTGAGTAGGTGAAATAGGCTAGGGCAATGACAACCAAATTAAAAGTATTTACCTTTAGTACGTAAACAAATAATGTATATAAGTATGTGAATATAATATGTCTTCGTAATATAATTTTCCAAAATACCCACAGCATTTTCATTTCCACGTTCTTTTAGTGAAACTGTAATTGTAAGCTCTACTCAATGGACTGTCTTCTAGATACAAGAATTTAAATGAATGCGTAACATAAATATTTATATATATATTTTCATACTAACAACTTACTATTGTACCCTCAAAACAATAACAATAATATTAGCTTAGGTCGGGGAAGACCATACAAAACAAAAACAACATTTATTTACGTTGAAATTATCAAAAATTTATTTTTAAAATTGTTATAATGCTTTTGCGGCCCTTTGGTGGGCCCTATAAAAGTCGAAATGTCAAATGTACCTTGAAAAAAAAACACGAGTAAGATATTAAATAATTCTATGCGAACTGTTTTGATTTTCGCAAATATTAAGATTTTTTAAAGTATCATTTTTATAATATCTTTGACCTTGTTTCAAGCAAAAGATGCAGCATAATTAAATAACACAATGACATAGCTTGGCATGTATAACGAAATATTATACTGAAAATTGTGTATTATTACACACACGTTTATTACTGCTGACCAGAAGTTTGCCACTCAAAATTTAAATCGAAATCAATTTTAAGCATCAAGGTTGATTTAAATTTTTTCTGTCTAACTAATTGTGAAAAACAATTGTCACATGAAGCTTATAGCTTTAGGCTATACACTTTATAATGTATTATTGTTTCCGGCATTCAAATTTTCGATACAATTGAAACAAAATGATCGATATCTTTGTATACTAATTACATTTACATTTCTGTTTTTTTTTTTTTTGAGTGATTGAAAGATAACACTAGTTTACAGCCAAAATGACCAGTTTTTCTGAAATTTTTTTAGTGTAGTTTGAAATGGTGATCTCAAAAATCGATTTAAAACATTTGGCTCTGTTTTTAAAATATACACTCAAGCAAAATATAAATCTAAAAGAAATTGAGCTGACAGTAATCACGCAGAATATTGTTTTCAAATCGGTTCAATAGTTTAGTCCAGCACCAAAAAATATTTAAAAAAAAAACAGTTTTTTTGCTCGAAAATTCTAGAAACTTCATTTTTGAACGCCCAGAAATAACATAAATAAATAAAAAACAATTATTATTATTTTTCTACTCAAGAATCGCACTTCTATGAAGAAAGGATAACGATGATCACAATCTATGAACAAACACAGGAGATGTGAGAAATTTAGTGGTGTTTTTGTGATTACTTAAAAATAAATTTTGTTTGCTTTGACTATTGCTCCGTTCTTGATTATAATTTAATAGATATTTATTTAAAATGAAGAAAAATATAAACCCACAAAATACTCAAATTGGACCGTTTGTTCCTCTACTCAATTTGATCCATCTACGTTTGACACGAATTTTCTCACCAATACCTTATTTTCTTCGTACAAGTGCGATTCCTTTGTAGAAAAAAATATAAATAATCTTTTGGGTTTTTTTTATATTTTTCCTAGGCGTTGAAAAATTATTTTTTTTATTTTTATACCCTTGCAAAGGGTATTATAATTTTTCCCACAAGTTTGCAACGCATAGAAATAATCATTTCCGACCCTATAAACTATATATATTCTTGATAAGGGCAACGAGCTGAGTCGATTGAGCTTTGTCCGTCCGTCTGTCTAAGTTTATACGCTCGTTATTAGTTTTATACGCTTTTACACAGATTTGGAAGTTTTGGTCAAAATCGGATGACTATATCTTATAGCTGCCATAGGAACTATCGGTCAAAAAGTGGGTCTTTGTGAGAAAAACTTTTTTGCTTTTAGTGTAAACGCCTCCCGCTCCGGCAATTATTAGTTTTATACGCTTTTACACAGATTTGGAAGTTTTGGTCAAAACCGGATGACTATATCTTATAGCTGCCATAGAAACTAACTGTCGAAAAGTGGGTTTTATTTAAAAAAATTGTTTGTTTTAATGCTGACGTTCGTAAACATTTAAACGTAACGTAAACGTTTTAAAACATTTGCAAGGGTATAAAAACTTCGTCAAAGACGAAGTTAGCTTGGCCTTCTCGTTGATTGATTGTTATACTCTGTACCGAAGGTACATAGAGTATATTAAGTTTATGCAAAAGTATGTAACAGGGAGAAGGAATCATATCCGACCCTATATAGTATATAGATTCTTGATCAGCATCAACAGCCGAGTCGATTTAGCCATGTCTGTCTGTCTGTCCGTCTGTCTGTCCGACCGTCCGTGTGAACAAATAGATCTCAGTGATGGTAAGAGATAGAGGTTTGACATGTATGGGACAAATGCTTCTTATACTTGCAGGCAGATCAAGTTTATCTTCAATTTTTGCCACGCCCCCTCCCGCCCCCACAATTTTGAAAAAACGTCGTATCTTCTACAGTTTTGTAGATAGATGGTTTGTACCTTCTGGAGATAGTTAGTAATTGTCGAAATGTATCGATTTTCTACATAAATAATAAAAATCGGATGAGCGGTTCTCAAGTTATGAGCAAAAAAGTGAACCAAGCTCCCTCCGCCACCCCCCCTCCCAACCAACACCGCACAATCTTGGAGAGAGAGAGCGAGAGACAGAGATAGAGAGAGACACAGCAGGAGCACTGTATTCAGCTCATACTCCAGGTACAGAGTATGTTATAGTCGGGCTTGACCGACTTTCTCACTTGTTTTTAAAATAATTTTGGGTTGTTGAATTTAAACTGCTAAACCGATTTAAAAACAATGATCGACATGATAATAGCCAGCTCAATTACCTTTCGACTTACATCTTGTTTGACTCTATCTGACAATTACACAGCCCAACAGTGCTTTTGGTGCAGGTCAATTTTTATCTGATTATGTTAATATAGATTGCACTGAACAAAACTGTATCTTTGGTTTTGTTCTATCAGCCCTAGTTTCCAAGGTATGGCGGAAAAACGAAAAGTTTGCGACAAAGTACAGATCAATGCTAGAGCAAATTATTAGTGTACACGCCCAGAGTCTGTACACACATCAAGTTTTTTTCAAATATAAACGCTTTCAAAGTTCAGAGATAGATATTTAAGAAATGAATGTGGCTGTCAAAGACTTCGGTTTATTTAAAAATTAAATTATTGCATTTACATTCGAAATTCCCTTACTTCCCAATATTTGCGAACACCAAAACAGTCCTCATATTTATATAGTTACTAAGAATTAAATACATATACCATATATGTACATTATCTACCTACTAATATAACAATGGCTGCAACTTCAAGAAATCTATAAAACTTCAAGTACAATGCTCAAACAGATGCAATATTATAAAATCTTTCCATACATAAATGAATACATATATCAAACGTTATCAATATGCAACTTGGTGTTTCAAAAACTCGAATGTACCTAACAATACATACATACATACGCGATTGTTATTTAAATTTCTCACACTTTGAACGCTTCAACATATTTAATTCAATAAAAATTATATAGTTTAAGCCATATTTAATTAAGTAAGCATTTAAATTAAATTCAATTAAGCTTGTGTCAATTTTAAACTTATATTTATTTAAGAAATATTAATTATGTGAGTACGAGTACAACGTAACGAGTACTCACATGGTAAGCGTGTAATTCTGAATATACATTTAATATTAATATTAAGTGAAATATATATGTGTATCAGTAAGTATAACCTAAGCTCAAAGTATATAAAAAAACTAACTAACAATTTATTATATGGAAACAATCATGATGCATCAATTACAGCATAGAAATTAACGTGTGACCCGTGAATGTCTTATTTTTGCAAATATCCGTTCAGACTCGGAGTAAAACTGTAGATATCCTTATTTTCTGCTAAATTGCAAAAACACTCCTAAAATGGATGCTGAGTATTTCAGCTGGGTTGCAGAGAAGCTTTATCGTCTTGTGTGTCCCTTATCCAAAACAAATCCCTTTCAGATTAGTTCCGGAAAAAGCTGACAAAAACATCCAATCGAGAATCGACTTTTTTTCAAGTGTCGGAAACATCGATATAATTTTTGGGGATTGATTTAAATCGAAAAATAATTAACCATTGCTTGGAGAAGCGTCCACGGTCAAACTCGCTCTGAGGGAAAGAGTTTGAATAGTTTGAAAAATAGGTAAATTTCATTTAAAGAACTGTTTTAGAGTGAGTTTTAAATTTTTTTGCAACGATTTTTATTGCGGAGGTGAAAAGGGCCGTTATAAAAAATTTAAATAAAAGTTATCTGACATTTCAAATTTTGTTGCTGTAGCTCTTCTACTCTCTGAAAACTAGTTGTTCATACAGACGGACGGAGGACGGACAGGGATATGTGGGCTAAGTCTTCTTCATGTTGTCTAAAACAAACTTCATAATACAAACATTAACATTTTAACACCGAGTGCCCTGAAGATCGATTTTTTGCCACCTCTAGTTCCGATCCCTAACTTACATTTTAAGTTCAATCCGGGTTTGGGAAAGAAAATTTCACAAAAGTAAAAGATGCTGGAAAATAACTTAGCATATTCTGTAGATCTGGTCAAACACTTCAAGTTTTTCTCAGCAAGCACCTTTCCAAATTAAACTACTTTTTTCTTTTCTAAGCCTTTATCTTTATAAGGTCTGCAAACCCCTCTAAAATCGGAAGGTGTTACCCTGAGGGTTTGAGCCCGTGAAATTTCGGTGAACCTAGGTTTGTGTTCGATCCGGGGTTCAGGAATAATTTTGTTTTTGCTAATTCAGACAACATGAATGTTAGTTGAATAAACATTATTGAACTATTGATATTTTCTTAACAAAAAATTCGATTTGCTTTTTTTAATTATGGATAATCAAATTTAAATGACTAAAGACCATTTGGATAATACTTATGTTGCGACTTTTTTAAGTTATCTGCAATGATATATAGCTCAAACCTTTAAGACATGGGTGAGGTTACGCCCGCATAAAATGAAATCTAATGCAAAGAATAAATTTTAACCAAAAACAACTACTATAAATTTCTGTGAGTACTCCGCCTTAAATACCGAAAAGCGCTCGGGCCTCTGCAAGCGAGGCGAATACCGACTACGCTAAGCAACTTTGTTGTTGCGTTCGAGTTTGCGAGAAACGTCGGAGAGAGAGAAGAGAGACACATATACGGGCAAACAAACGAAACGTTTAACGAACCGTTCGCGAAAGCTAAGAAACTATTCATATGTTTTGTAGCTGTTACTATAGTCAGGGAAAACGAAACCACTAACTTTATATTGCCAAAGAGCGCAATCGAAACGATTGTTCTTCCGACAGCTGCACTGCCTTGGAACGTTTCGGAACGGAACGTATACTAAGAAATCGTTTGCGGAATGATCGGCTTTTAGTTCTACTTCAGCTGCTGAATTGAAGATATAAAATAAAAGCAAACGAAAACAAGTTTGTTTTAAACAACAAAGCTGAGAGAAACAAAGAAGTAAGCAACAGAAAAAAAAACAACTAAGTGTATACAAATTGAGCAGCGAACGTTTCCGAACTATTCGCGCTAGTTGCATATCGTTCCGATTCTCTTTGTCCGCATTACGCAAACTGAACAGAACTCATTTTTTTTGTACAGTTACATTTTCTCGGGTTTTGTTAGTATTTCGCTCTGTGCAAAGAAAGAAACGAAACGATTCAGAAACGTTACGTTTCGGTTGTTTGCCCGCTCTGCATATAATGCTGTTGTTGCAGGTCTGAACGCGACAACAACAAAACACATGAATTTGTTTTTGCTCTATATATTCCTTTGCGTTACACGATAACAAATGCGTGGCTTGCGCAATGGGCAAGGGCGCCCCTGCTTTAAGACGTAAGAATCTTTCGGCAAACTTAGAATCCTCCAAAAAATTCGTTCATTTTGTATTGGTCACTAATTCTTTATTTTCTTGCTTTTTATCTAAAAACTCCATTTCATTAGTATATGAGCTTGCTTAAGAATCATTGATGATTTTATTAATTAGTTTTATTTGAGGATTAAACAACTTAGCAATTGGACGTTTTGCAAGCTGTTTTGGATTAATTGTCATTCTTGGGATAAAAAAGAAGTAATTTTTGGGATAATAAAACCTAAAACACAAACCAATATTTTTTTCAGAACCGAACCCCATTCAATGATTTTTGCTCTGGTTCAGGTTCAGATTCGTGCGGAAAATATTTTTCTGCTCCGGTTCAGGTTCGGTTCAGACATCCCAAAAATCCCAGAGTCTCCGACTCCAAAGCTGTTTAACTCCGATCCGTTTTTCAGTCCTAATCATCTAATTATATTTGGTAAGGTTGTGCATTGGTATGTTGACGTCGCTGCCGCAGAGCTGTTTTGTATGCACACAAGCTAGGGACGCGCCGAACTCTGGTTGATACGGATAGACAAAAAGACGTACATTGCTATAACAGCTCGACTGTTGATGAAAATTAAGATAACGTTTCGTTCAAGCTGTAATTTACAATTAAATATTAATTTTTCACAACGGATACTGTAAAGGTATTCCTCTATGATTACAATTTTTACAGTTCTCGTTTCAAATTTAAATATTTTAGTTTCTGATTGGTGACAACATTTTGTGAAAAAATAATTTACATCCCAATATCTTGCACGTGATTATTTCTGGTCTGGTTCATTTCATTATTTTTGTATAGTCTAGAAATAAAAAATATTTATTGTTGCTGAAAGTAGTTCAAAGAAACTGTAACATAAACAACTAAAATCTTCTCAGTAAAATTCCATAACTGTAATTCGATTGACTGTAAGTCTGGTAGCTAAGCATGTAAATTTCACAACAATATTTTGCCAACTGTAAATACGATGTCATAGTCTATAATGTCAACAACTAACCTAAGTATACACTTAGTAAGTTTAATTGGTATGTAATTTATTAGCTTAATTGAAATGTATTCTAGTTACTAATTAAATGTTATTGTGAAAATGAAAAACTCAATATCTCTACTCGGCTCTGCGCAAAACTCTTTTTTTCTAGTTAGCCTAATTGAAACTAATGAAGAGAATAATATCATTTAGGGCAAATATTACTCATTTTACAAAATTCATATGCGAGATTTTTTCTATTTATGGCTTTGCTAAAGCGCTTAATAAAAACCCAAAACTAAAGACCTATCGATTGTTTTGATTAAGTCCGCGTTGAGTCCGAACAGCGACTCAGTCTGTATTTGGTGGCGATAGTGGCAACATGTCTAGATCAGGGCTCCTTATCAGCCTCATGGTCTGCGGTCTTATCTGTTGGGTAAGTAAACAAGTTCATTAGTTGATAATATTATTGATATTGATTTGAATTTTGATGAGGCAGACCCAGGTTAACTCCACACCTTCCTCCTTATCTCGCTCAGTGGTGGAGGGTATTGAACGCCTTTATAATCAAGTGCTTCAGCGCACCATCGAAGATGCCTATCAACGTCTGCCCCAACTGAATGACAGTGCGCTCATCGACAAGCAGTATTTCGAGGATTTGGATACTATATTCAGCAATGAGGATTACTACAGTACAGCCTATTACATCTTTGCCTGGATCAATAGTGATTTGATGATGCAGTCCAGTCCAGACAAATTGTTAAGTGAAGTTTTGCCTGGTGAAAAGGCTGCCATACGTAATTTCTACTCTAAACTCAAGATACATTTGGAGAAATATTTAAAACTCAGTCGACAGGTCAAGGCGGAGCTAATGCAGAATGTGACACGTTGGGAGAAGGAAACCGATGATAGCCTGGTTAGAACCTACATAGAATTTCCACGGGACTTGCAAAAACAAATTCCAGAACTGCAATTAATGGACTATACCAAGCTGGCAAAAGCTCTAGTTGAGGGTGTGGCTGGGGGAGTATGGAAAAGTTCTTAAGATGTTTCATCAATTTTTTTTTCATTGCAAGATGTATCAACAATAGGCTAGTAGAGAAATCTTGTTTAATTTAGCTCTGATATCCTTGTACACCAGATAACGTTTATTCAAAAACCTTTGCAATTATTAAATACTTCCTTGGATATTTGTTGAAATGTGTATGCTAGATTTCTTTATGTTTTTAATGATAATGTCTATATATAGAGACACAATTAAGGGAATGATTACAAGTGCAACTGAAATAAATTAATTAAAGGTTTCAACCCAAGGATACCTGCTTCGTGAATATCGGTTCTAAATTTGATAGGTACCAATACGCAAGCTTTGGAAAACGAATCGAACTTTATAAAAAAATCCGCTAAGAGAGCTATTTTCTTCAGCTTACGTTACTGGTAATCAGACTGCCTTCGCAGAAAGTCCAACTTTTGTTTGGAGCATGAAATATGATTTTTTGTACTGTTTTGTTTGTTTGTTTTTACATCAAGAACGAAATGATCTTAAATAAAAACTTTATTTCTTGAATCAAAATATTTATTTCGATTTTTGAATTTGTAAAGGTCAATTTCGAACGAAATGATTTTATATTAGTACCTTTTTTCTTATATTAAGAATTCTATTTCTATTTGTTAATTTTTTAAGGTCAATTTTGAATTTTAGAACGATTAGTAATTAATCAAACTAAGAATTTTCACGAGCAAATCGTTGTTACAAAATTCTACCGCAAAACAGTATAAAATCAAGAACTTTTTTTTTACTGTATTTGTGAAAGCCTATCCTAAGCTTCTCGCAAAGCAAAGAAAATATAGTTTTATTGCGCTGCGGCTCGGCATAAAACTACCTAACAGAAGACTTCATGACTTTTAAAATTACCGCCTTTTATTTTGATTAATTATGATATAAGCAAGAAGAAAGCAAAGAATTTCGAGAGCATAAAATCTCCAACTATTGATCCACCAACTTGTAGATCTCTGCATTAACCAGCCTCAGTGTACCATCATATTGCTTCAGCACCTCCTCCACCGCCTGCAAGGTGGGTTCCAAAATTTCTTCATCACTTATCCTACCCGCATATTTAACCTCCAATGCCTCCAATTGTGCTCGTAGTTCACTGTAGCTATGCCTCAGACTTCGTAATCTACGCTGAACACGTCGCTGTTGGCAGTGGCTACCCGATTGACGACATTGCTCGACAAACTGCGCAAAGTCCAGACCCAATTGTTCTAGCGATTGGGCCCACAAGTTGATATCTTCATTGAAGGCTCTTGCCAGAGCCTTTTGTTCATCCTCCTGCTGCATGAGTTTACGCAATTCGCGTAAACTCTCACCACGCGGCGCGGCATCTGTCAGCTGAATTGGCAGAACTATGAAAATTGTGCGGCAAATTGTCATTATTAAAACGCAACCTACCCCTTGTAGTAATAGAATAATAAGTATTCCAGTAAACAACATGCGACTTCAATGTTCTTATCACGCTCAGCTAGGTTTTGCAACTGATTCCACGATGGCTAACCGTTGATTTTCTAGGCGGAGTTTATCATTTCAATAGGCTGGTGACATAAGCTACCTCGTCTATAAAAGCAACTCCCGCCACTCGATTCAAAGGTAGTCTACGAAAGATATTGAATCATGTGGCGTCTGATATTTGTGCTAGTAGCGCTGCACTCGGTGGTAGGACATAAAAAAACCACTTATCTCGCAGGATAATAAGTTCTCTTCATACGACAGTCGCCAGCCCCTTGGAACACTTTAACACTCCAGCTTGACATAGTTAAGGAATTGAGCGGCGTTGTAGTGGAAACCCTTACGGAGGGTATCGATCTTCTCCAACGTGTCATCGATGATGCCGAACTTTTATTGCCACCCAACACTCAACTTCGCGTCCTGGCCGAATTTGAAGATTTTATTGATATCGCCACTGATTTGATCAAGTCCATTGACGATTCAGAGGAGTTTGGTGACTTTGAGGAAATGGTTAATGAGTTGGGCGATCTTTTGGACTTGGATGAATATGAAGAGACAGATAAACTGGTGAATCGTCTACTGCTTCAGCATGGTGTCGACGAGTTTGAGCAACGTGTGGAGGAGAAAATGTTACGGGCATTGCATCGAATCGAGCAACTTGTGGAGGCATATGTCAACCGTTTGTCTGGTCCAAAGTTAGAAAGGCACGCGGATGTTGTGAATTGGTTTGTCGACTTCAGAGATGAACAAGATTTGGAAAAGAAATTTATGATGGTCATGGATTTGGCATTTTGGGATTAATTTTGAGTGTGCTAAAATCATTAAATAGCAAAGTAAAAGATGCAGCTTTCTTTTGAATATTAATTTTATTTGATAATGTTTTAAGATCACTGATCTATATAAAAAGGGCAGAAAACTGTTTACATTCTATAAATTTTGGCCAACTGTTTCGTCTTTACTTTCAAATTCTAGCTTTAGGGAAGAAGGCAGAATCATTTTTTGGCTCCGGTTCTGTTAACGTTTTAGTTCTAACCTTGATTCGGTACTTGGTTCCCTCTTGGTGCCTGCATTTATATTACGGTAAAATGTAAAGAAAGTTCGGACATTGAATTTGCTGCTAACCGATTTCTAAGCGATCTCAAGGACAAACATACAATTGTGGATTCTTTGAAGAGTTTTCTGACCTCTACTCGCTCGGTCTATATCACGCTTTATAAACCTGCGGTCGGCTGAGTTTTACCTTTTTTGAAAACTTGTGGGAAAAATTGGGAGAAGATTTTGTAATTCTGCTTTCAGTTTATTTAAAAAAATACAAAATTAAAAATGTGTGATTGCGAGGGTTGTTTAAAAAGTTTTCGGCCTCTCCGGTAGTCCCCATTATCTCAAAGCAATACGGAAACGGGAAAAATAGTAATAATAATAACAGTCCGATGGTCGAGATTCGGGCCAAGGCCACGTTAATTCTGCGTCAGCAAAATCGGTTCATTAGAATTTTGAAAAACGTGGTTTTGAGAAAAAGTTTCGACAACTGTTTTCTTTTACTAAAACAACGTATAAAAAACGGTTCTACTGCTCTCGAGAAATTTCGGTCAAAGTGCGTCCCCATTTTATAACATTTATGAAATCTTTTAGGAAAATCAAAAAAAAAATTACATAGAATTTAAAAAAACACGAAAAAGATTGCTTTTCATATACACGGGTCGTTCGAAAACATATTGTCGGCGGATCTGGACTAAGAGAACTCTAGAACAAAAAATTTGAGTATCGTTTGAGTTTTCAAGAATTTTGCTCTTCGAGTCGGGTTAAATTCATTCTCAATTTGGCTCTTATAGGCAAGGGGAGTGAGGGGAAGATAACTTTAAGAGAATAGCGTTGAACAGGCTCTCACAGATAGTCATATCGCTCACTTACTTCAAGAGATACGATTTTGGACTGAATGATGCCGAAATATTTGCTGTACCGTGTTCTAGGTTAGGTTAGGTTGCGATGGCTAAGAGCGACACGTCGCTCTCCCACTTAGGCCGCTATGGGCCCATTGCGATGCCATATTAGTTCCCTGTTAACCCTTTTTAAGACTGAGGTGGGTCCTCATTACTGAACCATTGTGTGGACAGAATAAATTTTAATAGAGCTGGGATCTCTATATCGGAAGTTTCCGTGAGACTGAGTAGGAGAGGTTGACCAAGTGTCCTTAGTCTTCTTCTACTTAAAGCGGGGCAATGGCAGAGAAGGTGTTGTACTGTTTCCTCCTCTTCTTCATGTTTACAGCTTCTACAGAAGTCATGGTGGGCAACTCCTAGGCGTGCTGCATGTCTGCCAATGAGACAGTGTCCCGTGAGGGCTCCAATCAGAAGCGATATGTGTTCTCTTCTGAGTCGTAAAAAGTGTATTTGTGCGTTTTTGGTTGAATGTAGGCCACGTGAGTTTTGATACTGAGCAGTAGGGAATGGTTTCCCACCGGTCCGTAGCGAGACTTAGTGTTTCAGCTTTCTTATACAGCTTATATGTTGCCATAGGCATCCCAATCGTGCTCTTCTCTGAAAGGAGCTCGATGGTGGTTCCTATTCTGGCCAGTTCGTCAGCTGACTCGTTTCCCTCTATGTTGCGGTGTCCAGGCACCCATATGAGGTGTATACTAAAGTGTCGTGCGATCTCATTAAGAGATACGCGACAATTAGTAAGGGTTTTTGCATTGTTTGTGTGTGAGTCAAGTGCTTTGAGGGCGGATTGACTGTCTGAGTATATGAATACGTTTCCTTCCTTGTCCTTTAGTGTGCTAAGATAGGTGGCCGCTTCCTGGATGGCTACCACTTCCGCTTGGTACACACTGCAGTGGTCGGGAAGGCGAAACGATAAGTTTAAACCTAGGTCGGGGGAGAAAACGCCCCCTCCTACTTTTTCGTTGAGCTTTGAGCCATCAGTGTAGATGTTAATGGCGTTGGCTCTTCTGTGGGGGAGTGATTCCCACACATGGCGGCTTGGGATGTAGACGTCGTAAAGCTTGTCGAACGTCGTTTGTGGTATACAGTAGTCTGTAGATAATGGTGTACTCGTTTGGTCTTCGAGTATGGTAGAGTGTCCCGAATTGCCCCTGTTCCAGGCATCCGATTCTCTTAGTCTTAAGGCCGTTATGGTAGCCAGTTGTTTTGCTACAAGGTCTAGCGGTAGAAGATGTAGGATAGTATTAAGCGCTTCCGTTGGTGTCGTTCGGAGAGCGCCACTAATACATATCTCCGCACTTCTCTGTGCTTTGTGGAGGTTGTTCAGGACTGATTGTTTCCCGAGTGCCGGCCACCATACTAGTGATCCGTATAGTAATATAGGACGAACGACGGCAGTGTACAGCCAGTGCACAATTAAAGGGGAAAAACCCCATTTTCGGCCTATTGCCTTCTTACACGAGTATAAAGCGATGGTTGCCTTTTTCATGCGTTCATATGTGTTGTCATTCCAGAGTAGTTTCTTATCCAGAATTACGCCCAAGTATTTGGCATTGTCACTAAATACAAGGCTGACTCCGTTAATTTTAGGGGCAATCAGCTCGGGAATTTTGTACCTTCTGGTGAAAAGAACTAGTTCCGTCTTGGCTGGGTTCACGCCTAATCCACACGATTTAGTCCACTGAGCGAGTGTTGTCAGTGCAGTCTGCATAAGGTCACACAGTGTTTGAGGAAACATTCCACATTTGAAGATGGCAATATCATCCGCATACGCCACCACTACATGTCCCTCCGCTTCCATAAGTCGCAGCAGCTGGTTAACTGTTACAACCCACAGCAGCGGAGAGAGAACACCTCCTTGCGGAGTGCCTCTGTTAACATATCTGCGAGCCGTCGCATCACCTAGTTGGGAGTACACCGACCTGCTGGTTAGCATTTGGTCGATGAGCCTTACCAGTGGAGCGTCGACTCCCGTATATGTCAAGGCAGCGGTGATAGCGCTAGGTTGGATGTTATTGAAGGCACCCTCTATGTCGAGGAATGCTACTAAGGAGTAGTCTTTTACTTCAAGTGATCTTTCGATCCTTGAGACCAGGGAATGCAGGGCTGTGTCAGTAGACTTGCCCTTGTTGTATGCATGTTGTGTTTGTGCTAGTTTAGAGGGACTTATAGTGTGTCTCAGGTGTACATCAATAAGTCTCTCAAGGGTTTTCAAAAGAAAGGAAGATAGGCTGATAGGCCTATAGTCGTTTGGTTTCGCATGTGAGGCTTTGCCTGCTTTCGGTATGAATACCACTTTAGTATCTCTCCACTTGGTGGGGATGTAGTTGACCCTAAGACAGCTTTCATAGATAGTGTAAAGCCAGGTCATTGTGAGCCCAATGGTTTGCTGTAGTTGGGCAGGAAAAATGTTATCTGGACCTGGTGACTTAAATGGTTCGAACGAGTCGATGGCCCATTTAATTTTGGTCTCCGTGACAATGGTTTTGTCGTATTGCATCGAGAGGTCGTTTGGCCTATCATGAGATAATAAGTTGGTTGAGCATTCAGGAAAATGAGTGCTCAGCAGAAGATTAAGAGATTCTTCTGGAGAGTCGGTCCAGGTTCCGTCTGTTTTTTGCAAGAGTCCTGGCGAGGTTGGTGAGCTAGCCAGAATTTTCCTGAGCCGTGATGCATCAGAAGTGGATTCGATATTAGTGCAGTACTGCGTCCAGGAGGACCGTTTAGCCCTCCTGATAGTCTTCTTATAGGTGCTTAGCTTTTGTTTATATAGCGCCCATGCGGTTGTTTGGTCGCTATATTTGGCTAAGTTAAAGGTGTGACGGCAATCTTTCCTGAGCTTATTCAGCTCTGCAGACCACCAAGGTGGTTTGAAGGTAGATTTTGTTTTTCTAGGGGGCAGGCCCTATTGAACGAGTCTGTATACGCGATGGTGAGCGTTTCGACAAGTTCATCTATCTGTTCTACGGTACTTGGTGTATAAGGTGGGGACGGTCCAAGTTTATTTGAGAGAAGTTTGTTGTGTACTTTCCAATTGGTCTTTCTAGGATTTTGTATCTTTTTGGGTGAGGGACATTTATTGGTCAGTTCTACCTCTATATATCGGTGATCAGAGAAGGAGTGATCTGGTAGCACCTTCCATGATTTCAATTGGTCAAAAAGCTTGTCAGACATAAGGGTTATGTCTAAGACTTCCTTTCTGTTTTTAATGATGAAGGTAGGGTCGTTCCCTATGTTCGCTATTCGTAAATCAGTCTGTATGATATAGTTGTACAGTGACTCACCTCGCTCGTTTATGTCTGTGCTGCCCCATAGTGTATGGTGCGCGTTGGCATCGCCTCCCAGAATGAGGCTTGTGTGTGTTTGCCTGCTCCTTCCTATCAAGTCTCGGAAGGTTTTTGATGGTGGTGGGCTCTCGGGTCATGAGCCAGATAGAAGGAGGCCAGTCTGACGGTTGAACTCCCCAGTTCCAGACTGACCGTGGTGATGTCGCCATCACTAAACTGAGGAATTAGAAGTGTATTTAGGTGCTTTTTTGTTAAAATGCAAGTTCGTATTTTACCCTTACCCTTGGTGTATAAAAGGTTATATTTTGGTGTCCTTAAGCCGTTAATACTGTCTCCAGAAATTAACGGCTCTTGACAAACACAATATCTACTTCGCCTGGGGTTAGGCGAAGTAGAAGGTCAGCGGTTGCTGCTTTACAATGGTGAAGGTTTATTTGCAGAACCTTCACCATTGCGCAATATGCTCTCCTCCGTCATCGTGTCATCGTCGGAGTCCTCCTGGATGTCTTGGAGTAACTCCTGCTCTGAATAGAGCCGCCCAAAGGTTGGTCCATAGTCGGACCCTGAAGAAATGTATCCGCAGCGCTCCTCTTGTTGAGGGGTACGCTCCGAATCCATCTCCTCAGAGGACATGTTTCCACAGCGCTCCTCCTGCTGAGGGGTACGCTCTGCATCCATGTCCTCTCCACTTTGAGCTCCTTCCAGAGCATCGACAACTACGCTTGCTGTCAGGTTAGCAAGCGCTTTGGTGTCGGTCTTACAGACCTTCATGTAAACCTGCTGGAACCCATAGTTTAGGGCTCCTTCGCACCTGGTTAGGTACTCCACAGATTCTTGGTCAATTTGGAAGGTGACCATAGTGGTAGCCCTGGTAGAGCGTTCCACTCTGACCACCCTCCAATTGCTGGTAGGAGCCTCAGGGTTCAGCATTCTCATCAGCTACCGTGTTCTATATTGGGTAAAATTGTTATATTGTTGATTTATTTCGTGTTTCTATGAGTTTTGTTCAAGCGTCTTACGTATATGAACGAGAGTGAATTTTGCTAAGCATTTCTTTTTAAGAATATTTTATTTTCATGTTACCGAACAAATAAATCATATTGCTCTCATTGAAAGAAATTTGTTTGTTTGACATAAAATAATCTAAGCAATGCCCTCTGGGTTATCATTAACTTCGGGCGTGGCATTGCAAATGAGTGAAAAATCTATCTATGGGAAATACCTGAATTGGTTATTTGTAAGTATTGATGTTTTATTTACGCTGCCAATGGCATTGAAGCCAAATCCTTAATTCGTAACATTTACGGAAGAAGTGAACTTAAGTTTAAAGGTGTAACACTTGGATTTATGTATACAAAATATATTAATATAATTTTCGATTTCTGGGCTAACGGTCGCCGAATACACAAGCGATCTCAGAAGTCGGTCAAGCCCGGATTTTTTCAAACCAAGTAAGAGAAGGATTGGGTTTTTCGAGCCCAGAATATTTGTCCTAACCTTAGCTCACACAGGATTGATTTTATCTTATTTGAGCTCGATTTGATCCCTTGGTCGGATCCAATCAAGAAGGTTCGATATTGATATAAGCTTGATACTCGTACTGCATTCAATCCGAAAAAAGATTGCATAAAAAACTACTGAGATTGATTTAGCTCGATGCTTAAACTCATTTTGACCCAAAGCATCGCACAAGATCTCCATGCAACTTATTTAATTTGATTTTGATTATCAAAACAGAAACTTCTAGCTGGCTCGAGGTCATTAGTTTGCATTCAACTGAAAAAACAAGACACAAACAACATTAAAATGATTGTTGCTCGCTCTCGATGTCTATTCAATGGACCTCACCCCTCGCCTGCAGTTCAGCAGCTGCCTTCTAATGCTGAAAATTCAATAACTGGTACGAAATGCCAAGGCAACAGTTTGTGCTAAAAACCCGCACCTTGAATAACTCCTAAGGTGCCAGAGAGCTTTTCTTTCTCAGAATCGAACTTGCTCTCGGCTTCCTTTCGCACTTTTGTTTTGACAGTGAAATTCCATACTGACTTTTATCTCGAGTCAGGATAATTTGATTTTCATGAAGGATCCGTACCTAAAATTAACAATTTAGGATTGAAGTAAGCCTTTTAGGATTGTTCCAGTCCTATCAAGTAGAGTTTAGTACTTAAAATGTTAATCCGCAGGTTGAGATCAAATCAAGTTTTTTGAGCTGAGTTGTTGGTTAGCGATCTTTCTAAGTGTAGAATGTGATGCTTGCTGGCTCGAGGTCAAGAATAAAAAACTCAGTTTGTGTTTGTTTCCAATATATTCGGCTGCACATCGGCATCCGTCTTCAGGGAGTTTCTAATCGGATTTATGTGGCGATATCCTTGTTTTAAGTTTTGATCTTGTTGTTCCTATGTATAGTTTATTGCACGCGTTTATTGAATCCCCTTTACATGGTACTTTTTATATTACGTTACTTTTGTTTGCATTGTCAATTTTCGACTTCGTCTTGTTGAATAATTGTCCCATTATATTTGTTGGCTTGTGAGCTATTTGTATATTATTTTTCTTAAAGCATTCGGACTTTGCTAAACGTTCTGGGATCTATACGACTTGGTTGTCTAATCTCTTTTGGTTTTACCGTTTTGCTCTCTCTACTAATGTTTCTATAATACTCATTGGTAAGTCATTATTCGTCAGTATAATTTTAATCTCGGAAATGATGCCATTGTGATATATCTCGTCGCTAATGCTCAGCATCCTGTTAATACAGCTTATCGCTGTATTTATGATCATATTCTTTAGGTGTTTTAAATAAAAATTAATTATTCGTCCTGATGCAGTTGGTTTTTTGTACCATTTAAGTCTTAGTTCATTTCCTTGTCTATTGATAGTCGTATCCAAATAGGGAAGCGTCCCATCTATTTTTAGCTCTTTGGTAAATTTTAGATCCAATGAAATGAGTTGAGTGCGTGAAGTGTATTTTGGACTTTGGCTTCCTTAATTATTGCAAACAGATGTAGTGGCGCTTGTACTGCAAATTTAAGCCCTAAGCCTAAAAGCGTGCAATTTAAGGACCAAACCTGAAAGTATGCAACGAATGTTACGACTCCCGTTTTGCTTGTTGCTGTTGTCTTAATCTGGCAGCAGACTATTAATAAACATAATTATTACATTAGCCGCTGCTCATAGATTCATAGCGCTGCAAAAATTATTCTAGTTTTAAAATAGAGAAAATATTATTTTCAGTATTTTTTTTGTCATTATCGAATATCGGCTGTCGGTACTCGGTAAGTCCAGCACCCCCGCTGAAGTACTCGATTAACAATTGTAAATACACCTCTAGGTGCCACGTACTTCCGGGCAAGACATGCTGACTTTGGCAAACCACAAGCCACATTCTTTCCAGAAACTACTTTCAAGCCAAGCTGACGTGCCAGTCAATCAAGTGAAAATTTCGGTTTAACCTGAAACCTTTCGTACATAACCTAACTGGAAAAAAAAGTTACCTACAGTCGAGTGCAGCTCAAAATAAACATTTGTGGCTGAAGATTTTGGAAAGAAAGAAGAAGCCAACCTTCTTCTTGACGGTTTGGCATAAGGAAAATAATTATTTTTAATTTTCCTGCTACAAATTTACCTACCATCGGTAAGCGTCACATATTCTTCTGTAAGCTTTATGGAAGCTAACCCTGGCTCCACGCTAATTACCTTTTTCGTGGTACTTTTTCTTAAAAAATAAAGGTCTGGCTTCTAGTTTCCAGGTGCTAGCAACAGAGCTACAGCTCGCTATCGGCCATAACCTCCGAACCAGCTGCCAGCGTTCCAGAGCTGACCAACTTGACTAAGATCCGCCCTCAGCGACGAACCAGCAGTGAAAAGCGTTAAAAGTTGCTATGCCAAACTACGTGAAAAGCCACTCATCGAATCTAGTGCAGTGAAATTAGTTGCAATCAGAATATACATATAGTGCCCAGCGCAGACCCTGGTGCTGCTCCAGGAATCAGAGTGAAACTCCACTCAGAAGCCAATATTTTCCATAGGGCCCAAGCCAAGTGAAATTGCGAACAAAGAGAGGCCTATGTGCCAATTGAATTAATTTGTTTTGTGCTAAAGATGTCGAAAGGCCCCTGCTGACGTAATCGAAGTCTCTGCTAAATTTTGTTTTATAGTCTTTTTGTTGTGATTAATCCAAATTGGCATGGGTGATTGATGATGTAGTGTTCAAAATTTAAACTCAACCAAAATTTATAATCACTTGCTAGCAACATTTCACAGCTGATCATCGGAGAAAGATCTTTCACCGCTGGATCCAAATAAACCGTAAGTGTCTGCCCACAGGGCTATAAACATTAATTCATTTTAGAAGAGTACGAGCCGTTAAGCTAAGACGCCCTTGCTCTTCCGAAATTTGTATTGAATGCATTGGATTTGGTTACTCTTAAACCAATAAGAAGAGAAATTTTGTGACCAAACATGATCAACACCCATTGAGATAATTCCAATTGCTGCGCCCTATCTGTAAAAATAGAATTAGCACCCTGCTCTCTTAAGACGCGACTCTGGTCATAATAAGAGCAAGCTTTGCCTCTTTTTTAAATCATCCACCGATTGATGGTGTGAGCGCAGACATGGACCGCCGTTAAGCCGCTGGCGAAGAAGCGAAACCAAAACAAACCAAGATCTCTGCTTACAGTTACGTGCGAACCTTTAACTAAAACAAATTACTGACCTAGCACAATGCAGCTGATCGAGCAGAGCACAGTAACACTTCGCTAAAGATGTCGCTTTAGTTCTTTTCAAATAAATATCTGCAAATGTTACCTTTAATTTAACTTCCCTTTACCGTTTATATTATATCCCAAATTTATTTCTTATAATTAATATCTATATTTAAATGGCGAATTGTCATGCACTCTTTAAATTTACAGCTACGCTTATCTAATTTCACTTGCGCTTAGGATAGTATTTTTTAGTTTTCGGTCCTTGTAATGAATTTCCTTAATCAAGTATACGCCAGTTCGAGCAAGAATATCCACTGAATAATTTTAGCTTTAATTAATTTTAGATTCCTTTAGAGTAAAATTATGTATAACCGCCAGAGAAACAATGAAGTCCCACATTAAATTTATAATGAAGATGAATTAAATTTTTCTTTTGTCCGGAAATCATGATGCGCAACCATGTGGTGAAGTGAGCCCAACTTATGTGTTATAGGGATCACTGGTGGACGGCTGTCCATATTCTGCAAGCAGTGATCATGGTAGGGTGGGGAACACGGACTCCAGACATCACCTCAGGAGAGCCTAAACACGCCTGTACTTCTAGGTCAACTCTCTCTTTCCTTTCTTTCCTTTTTATTTCTTTTCTGTGCTACACTTTCAGTCCCTTATGCCTTCCTCCAGGACTAAATGATAGGCTTCCCATCCTTCCTAAAATCCTACAAACAACCCGTGAATTTTTTAAAAATTAAGTAAGCCATCGAGCTTATAGCCTGCGGTACGATTGGTGAACCTCCCCCACATTGCCGACGAAATTAGCCGGATCCAGCACGGGTTCCGAAAACTACCTCTCAATTCACAACTACCCGTTGTATGGTACACAGATGTCCATATATTTTTTGGGGGTGTTTGTGGGGGGGTGGGTTTTTTTTTTTGGTGTTTTGGTTTGTTCTTCCATCACAATGTCAGCTTTTACTGGAGAAACCCGGTATCCTATTGGCATGCCCTTTAATTGGGTGAATATCTGACCTTCGAACTTAAAATATTTGTTTTCAACGATGCAGAATTTCTTAATATCCATGATTTTTAGAGCGCCGTGTTTTGTTCTCTGTATAATGCATACGACTTAGCTATGGGCATTTTATGATAATAAAACCGTTAAATATTAAAGAAATTGCTTTCAATACTGAACCACTATGGTGAATTATATAGATACCACTATAACGAGAAGAACGAACCAATACCACACAGAAACCTAAGAGGACCTAGCCAAGTAAATAGAAAGAAACTGATAGCAGCAGCGACGCGCGGCCACGTAAAAGCTGACGTAGCCACAAGTTTAATTTGCGCGCTTCGAAGTGAGTTATAACAACCAAATGCATGCGAGTAGGCGTCAGCCCGCACAAGTAGACGGCGGTTAAGGGCTGTTTTTCTTGTTGTTTTTGTTGTTGGACTGCTTCCAAACTCGAATTTCTCATCTGCGGAAGATACTCTTTTCGCCTTTTATTCAAATAAATCTGCAGCTTCAACTTTTCTTAATTGCTAATCTTAACTAAAAACCTATCAGACGCTGGAACTTTACATTTTATTTAAGTCCACTAAATCTACAAAATATTCGATTTAGAATTATATTGCTTTAAATTTTGCCCGTAAATTTACTTTTGAATTGTTTCCAAGCTAAGCCAAGGGGTGAATGTGTGGCGTAACTTTCAGAATCTTCACCTGAAGCATTTATCTAAAAATAAAAGCAAAACAATTAGTAAGATATTTTTGGTGTTCACCCAGGCTTTCTTCTAGTTGATATACTCAATAGAAGTAATTTAATAGAAGAAATCCAAAATCTGCAATAACACTTACTGGCATTTCATCGTCAGAAGGCTCCACATTTTGGTGGAAATGCACCACTGCAGTTGAATGCTGTTAAATGAACATTTAATAGGAACAAGTTCAAAAAGAGTAAGTCTATGGCTGTTGAAACCAATTTATTTTATTTAGGTATACACTCATTTACGATACCAAAGCTTACCTGAGATAAATGTAACTCGCCTGCATTTTCCCCAATTGCTTGAAACTTAAAAGTAGGAATGTTGCGCGTATCTCTCACTGTGCGCAGCTGTGACGTTCGAACGTAATTTTAGAATCCAAATTTAACTAATTTACTTACCTTATCAACTGAAGTGCTCTGGGATGTCTGTAAAATTATTGCGTTTAATTCAAATGTGAGCAATCTAAGACAAATTTTACCTACCACACCGCCGAAGTATATACAACTTAGCAAAACCATGATGCAAGTCAGTTGAGAAGACATTTTCTAGCACGCGTGTTGATCTGGTAAGCACTTGTAACTAAATGAATAAGTAGTTAAAAAATAAAATCCCAACTTGTTTGACCAGTAATAAAAACGAGAAAGCAAAGCTAACTTCGTCTGTGCCGAAGTTTTCATACACTTGAAAAAGCTTGCTCCAACTGTTTGCGGTCTCCACCTTATTTATTACCTTATTATCAGTTCAAAATATGATATTAACGTTAAAAACAAAAAAGGTTTTCAAACTAAAACACATTTTCCGACTTATCGTTTCTATAGCAGCTACATAAGCATGCACGTGATATAGACGCCCGATCTGGAAACATTTTTTCATTATTATGCATCTATAAGAATTTCAATTTCGATCAATTTTTAAAATTTCCAAAAAAATTTTTTCTGACAAGAAAAGAAAGGCCTGCGAGAGAGATATAAATGTCCTATTCGCACACATGCTGACGACCAACTTCGACAGCACTGAATATGAAGTTACTGGGAAAGAGGGAAAATTGTGCAGCTCATCGGTGGGGGAAGGAAGATAACGAGAAACATCGCTCATGTTAAGAATATTCTACTACAGTGAAGCGAAAGGAAAACCACTAACAAGGCGCCCATGGAATGGAGCTGTCATTCCGTGAATTCGGTCTGAAAACAAATCGACTGGCCAACTTTTTTTAACGAGAAAGGCAAAGCTAACTTCGTTTGTGCCGAAGTTATGATACACTAGAAAAGGCTTGTCTCAACGGTTAGCGACTTCGACCAAACTTCGCAGATCAGCTTAAAAACATTTAATATTAGCCAGGACCGTGTTTGAGAGCGGTAATATTGTGAACAAAAAATGTTTTTCCTACTAAAACCAATTTTCCGACCGATCATTTGTATGGCAGCTATAAGAAGTACTCATCCGATCCGGTCGGTTCCGACATATTAGCGGCGTGCAGACAAAATAATACTCTGTACAAAATTTCAGCTCGATAGCTTCAAAACTGAGGGACTAGTTCGCGTAGAAACAGACAGACGGACGGACGGACAGACGGACGGATAAGGCTTAATCGACTCAGCTCGTCATGCTGATCAAGTATATATATACCTTATGTGGTCGGAGATGATTCCTTCTATGCGTTGCAAACTTCTGGGCAAAATTATAATACACTTTTCAAGTGTATAAAAAAGGTGTCGGAAAGCGCTCGTGAAATTCCGACAGGCCTCTACGCTCGGTCGAACTCAGACAAACTAAAATTCCGTTCACACCCATCGGAAAGCTCGTTGTGCCGCTAACTTAACAAGCACAAAGAGCTGATACAATTGTGATGGGGTGGTAGAAGAAAAAATAGTTTGTAATTTTTCCGAACCGTCGGAATGTTTGCAACAAAAATTCGACAAAAATCATCGATTGCCATATTGGGAAAACAACGGTAAAATTTTTAATTCCCCATGACTTCTACATTCCATATATCCTCCAAAAATTCCTAAATAATTGCAAAAACAATTAATCAAATTCAAATGCAAGCAAGCCAGCGCATTGTGACCGTTTCCAAATGTGGTATTTTGATGAAGGGTGGTATTTTGGCGTTGAACTGTCACACTGCACCGTATGCTGGCCCACCCATCGGAATATGTTGTCAATTCCGCTAGCGGACGATTTAGTTTATGTGAGTACTAAGCTTTACCCATTTGTTAGAAGTACATGGTATAAAAACTTGAAAATTAAGAAGTCAATCCCAAAGTCATAATTGAGTGTGTTCTTCAAATCCCAAGCAATTTAAGTATTCATATTGTATAATTACAAGGTAGCGCAACCGGAAGTGTGCGAGAATTTAACGAACCACATGGCTAAAACTGACACAAAATCCAAGGCCACTCAGTTGTTACTTACAGTTTCTGACAGCTTTCGATAGAAGTTTCGCACTTCATCAGGAAATCGAAGGCGACCGTGTCGGTTCAATATATTTATTGCATCGTTTATTGAAACTGTTTGCCTATATATGTGAAGTGACATGCTTTGTTGCTAGATCGATTTAAATGCGACTGTACAAATTAAAGTAGATTTAGTTTGCACGGCTTCCTTTCAAAGGATCTCGTTTACGAGCATTTACTTGTCACTTCATTTAAGTTTAGCTTGTAACACTATCGCGAAAAATCTAAAGATTTCCAGGACAGCCCCGAATGATTTCTGAGTTTATCCCTTCTCTTCTTCAATGACATGAAGCTTCTATCAGTTCAACAATTTTTGCTAGAATTACACCTTCAACCTTTTTTACTTCTTTATTGTATTACCAACAAAATAATGAACTATAATATTAAAATAGCAATACTATTTTTTCCTTGAAAATACATACAATAGAATTTCAAGTTTGAGGACAAATTTATTTGTCAGTGATGCAAGCCGATCCGAAATGGAATTAGTTTTTTGCTAAGAATCACTGTGGCTCTAATCATCTGTTAAAGTACATATCTTTTTTGTGCTTGTTTCATTTAATTTTAATATTTAATTACAACAGAGTGCAATTGGTAAGCCGGTAAGAGTACCTGGAAAAGGGTGCCTAGTAAAATTAAGTGTCGGCCTATCCTTCGAACAAGAAGAACGCTTACCAATCGTTCTACATGCGCTTAGTAGCCCAGCGGTTCATTACTGCTTGGTTCGGATCGGTTCGGAACCGGCTTGCATCCCTAACATATTGTCGCCACCCAGTTATTAATTCGAAGGTTTTTCAAAGAACTTATCACGCAATTGATCAAATAGAGAGTGAATGTCTGTTCCTTCTTCAGAATTCTGCTGGTTGGCAAATACTTGCGTCTGAAAATGTGAAGAGATAAATTAACCTTATTCCAAAACACAATATATCCCGTACATACCACTAAATCTTGAATATTGCCAACGTCATGATTTTTAAGTAGTTCAAAACTCAAAGGACTTATGCTTGTTAATTCACTAAAAGAAACATCTGCCGAATTCGGCTGAAGAAAAGAAATTTAAATGTTTTATAAATATACTTTAAGTACTGTAAAATACACACAATTCGGTTAGTTCCGTCTCCCTTTGTTGACTCTGATCTGGTCTCGATAGTTCTGCTAAAACTTTTCTGCCAATTCATACCCTTAGAAGGCGATTCGTCGGATTCAGCGGTTTCAGCGTGAGCCTGTGCTGTGGATTGCTATGGTATGTAAAATATGTCAATTGTAAACAATGGAAACAGCTTTCAAAGTTTAGAGTTACCTCAGAGAAAGCTTTGCCAGAACCAATAGGTTGAAATGCGCTTGTGGGAATATTTCGTGTATCTCTTACATGTCGCAGCTAAAAAATACTAAAACTATTTACTATTGACTATTTTAAATTGGTGAGTATTCACTAACCTTGTTCATTGATGAATGTTCACACATCTGTAAGGTATTTTTCTTTATAAATTTGTTCAATCAAACCGCTTTTAAGCCCCACTTACCCCTTTGCTCAAGTACAAACAACTAAGCACGAGGAATAAAATACTCAATTGAAGCGACATTTTGTAGCAGTTGTGTGACTTAGACAAAGGCTTACTACCAAATGAATATTGAAACTTGTAATAGTAAAACTTTGATGTGCTTAGTATGAATAAGAAACCCGTTTGGCCGGTTATATTCAAGCTGAGAACATCACCTACTGTTGCTGTTATCAGCTATTAAAATCGTTAATGAAATATTTATACTTTCCCATGCTACATTTATTTTCTACTTATTTTTCAAAGTCCATTTACATTTATATTAAAATTTAAAAGTTTCTCGATGATACTCCAAAGCCTTGTCGTGAATCATAAACATTACGTTCAATTTGTGGAGGACCGGAGCCATCGGAGTTATAGCTATAGGACTCGGAACGGTAGAAATTGTTTGATGGGCCACCCACACCACCAACGGGACCAGGACCACCAGAGAAACCAAAATTACTCGACATGAGGGGAAACTGGAAATTAATTTAACTTATAATAAAAAGTGAAACAAACTTTAATTTAAAATGCACCTACCGTTCCACTATTTAAGGGACGAGATCCCCCAAACTGTCCACCATTTCTTATTATAGTTGAATGATCAGGACCTATAAAGCGACCACTCGGCGGCCATTCTCCACTATCACTAGAGGATCTGATAAAGCCGGATCCGCTTCTCGGGGGAGGTATGCGAAAGCCTTGCCTGCTATTTGTAGGTCCAGCATAGACACCATTGCTTTGAATATTGTCAAAATTACTTGGCCATGGTATGGGACCTCTTGAAATTCCTGGAGGGAATCCTCTAAAACCATCATTTGTATTAAATCTCCCAATGTTCGGCTGAAAATAAATTTTTAAAATTTTATAATTAAACATTTCACTTTTACCTTTATATTTCACAATGATTGATTACCATTAAAGAAGGTATTATTATAATTTGGTTAATACAATTGATTGATATCAGAATTGATGAATGGTACATTTCTATATTTAGTCAGTAAATTTAAACAATTCATTCATACAATTACACTAGTTTACAGCCAAAAAGACCCATTTCTACTGAAAAATTTTTTTAGTGTAGTTTAGAATGGTGATCGCAAAAATCAATTTCAAAAATTTTTTCGTGGCTCCGTTTTTGAAATATAATTTTTTTTATTTTTTGGTAGGGGCACTTACATTTTAAGCCATATCTCACTTTATAATTGTCTGATAGAGTCAAGCAAGATAAAAATCGAAAGGTTATTTCGCTGCCGGTAATCGAGTAAAACATTGTTTTTAAATCGGTTCATTAGTTTGACTACAATATCCAAAAATATTTCGAAAAAATCGATTTTTTGCTCGAAAATTCATTTTTGGTCGCCTGGAAAAAATATAAAAAAATCCAAAAAAATTATTCTTATTTTTTCTACATAAGAACCGCACTTCTACGAAGAAAAACAGATATCGATGATCAAAATCTGTGAACAAACACAGGAGCTGTAAGCAATTTAGTGCAAAAAAATGTGATATTTTCCTGAATATTTTAAAATAAATTTTCGTTTGCTTCGACTTTTGTTCCGTTTTTAATTTTTATTTTTGTTCTTGCTTTTCGTTCACTTCATCATTTGACCAAAAAACGAAGAAAAGTACAATGTTAATTTTTGGAAACACACAATATACTCAAATTTGACTGTTAGTTCCTCTTCTCAATTTGATCCATCTATGGTACGTGTTACACGATTTTCCTCACAAATACCTTATTTTCTTCGTAAAAGTGCGATTCTTAAGTAGAAAAAATAAAAATATTTTTTTGTATTTTTTTATTTTTTTCTAGTCGCTTAAAAATGAAATTTCTTGGATTTTCGAGCAAAAATCGATTTTTTTGAAATATTCTTGGTTGTTGAATTTAAACTACTGAACCGATTTAAAAACAATGCTCCACGCAATTATTGGCAGCTCCATTACCTTTCTATTTATTTCTTACTTGACTCTATCTGACAATTATGAACTGAGATATGGCTTAAAATGTAAGAGTACCTACTAAAAAAATTAAAAAAATTAATATTTCAAAAACGGAACCATGAAAAAATTTTTGAAATCAATTTTTGAGATCACCATTCTAAACTATACTAAGAAAAATTTTCAGCTGAAATAGGTCATTTTTTTTTTATTTTTGTAAACTAGTGTTATTTTAAAGGTTCGCATTTTAGTTAAAAGATGCATGTAACTTCCCTTATAATTAGTTTAAAAAAAAATATTTGGGGTTTTTCATTTCATGTTGAAAAAAGTGATTTTTTGACATTACGAAAAATTGTGGGGAGTTGTGAGCACACTATTTAAAAGTTTAAAATTCGTGTTTTTAAGCGATTATTCTTTTTTTAGTAAATGAAAAATTAACAATTTTTCTCATATTCTAAATTAAGAAATATCAATGAAAAGTGTATACGAGCACTTTTTGCTGGTGGCTGTTCTTTTGTTTGCCTTTTTTAATGTTTTTATACACTTGAAAAGTGTATTATAATTTTGCCCAGAAGTTTGCAACGCATAGAAGGAATCATCTCCGACCACATATATATTCTCGATCAGCGTGACGAGCTGAGTCGATTAAGCTTTGTCCGTCCGTCTGTCCGTCTGGCTGTTTCTACGCGAACTAGTCCCTCAGTTTTGAAGCTAGCGAGCTGAAATTTTGCACAGAGTATTAGTTTGTCTGCACGCTGCTAATATGTCGGAACGGACCGGATCGGATGACTACTTCTTGTAGCTGCCATACAAATTATCGGTCGTAAAATGGGTTTTAATGAGAAAAACTGGTTTTTTCTCAATATTACCGCTCTCAATAACGGTCATAGGTAATATTAAATGTTTTTAAGCTGATCTGCGAAGATTGGTCGAAGTCGCTAACCATTGAGACAAGCGATTTCAAGTGTATAAAAACTTCGGCACGGACGAAGTTAGCCTTGCTTTTCTCGTTTTTACTAATTTGGTGAGTTTTTCCTCTTCTTTATTGCGCATTATTGCAATGTTCTCTTTGGAAGTCAAAACCGACTTTTTGGCAAAGTGGCTCACAACCCCCCATATCTCACTTCTTATACCCGTTACTCGTACTGAAGGAATCATTTCCGACCATATAAAGAATATATATTCTTGATCAGCATCAACAGCCGAGTCGATATAGACATGTCCGTCTGTCTGTCCGTCTGTCTGTATGAACACCTAGATCTCAGAGATGGTACAATATAGAGGTTTGACATGTTATGTAGATAGATAGACGATTCGTACCTGCTAGAGATAGTTAGTAATTAGCAAAATGAATCGATTTGCCGAAGAAATGATAAAGATCGGATGAGCGGTTCTCAAGATGTGAGCAAGAAAGTGAACCAAGCACCCCCGCCACCCCCCTCCCACCATTTCACAACCAACATCGCACAATCTTACAGAGAGAGAGATAGAGAAAGAGAGAGAGAGAGAGCGAGAGAGAGAGACAGAGATTGAGAGAGACACAGCAGGAGCACTGTAATTCAGCTCCGACTGACTTTCTCACTTGTAAAGATATCCTGTTCAATTTTATAACTTAAACTTAACCAAAGATATTTCCTTCATACTTACTTTTGGCATTACGAAAAAAATGTTGATTAATATTCACAAGTCAAAAATGAAAAAAAAATTTTTATTTTGAAAAAAAACCATAAGTTAGGTAATAAGAAGGGAGATACTTGACATAAACAAAAAGTTGTAATTTTTTCTTTTTGTGGCCAATATTCGCGTGGCTCACAACTAACAGCGGCTCAGAACCCCCCATTCTCCCTTAAATATATTATGGAATCGCATTGAAATCAACAATCAATTCCAGAATCCTCGACTGAACTATCAAATGTTGCTAGACAAGGAGGCTTGGCTGTGCAAAGCAGTAAAACTATTTTGCCATTTGATGTTTTTATATCTTTATGAACAATTCCAGCCAGTTCAGTCTGTGACTCAAATAGCTCTTCCGTTTTTCAACTATGAGCTCTCGCTTTTTTTGTGCCACAAAATAATTTCTTGATTAAGCCCGGCCTCGCTGCAATTGTTCAAATTCTTCTCACAATTTTTTTGAACAGTGAAAAGTGTTTTTCCAACTATGTGCTTGGTTTTTTTAATTAAACCCACTACAGCCAGAATGTCAATAAAATTTCCGTTTAGTCTCAAACACAAAATAATAATAAATAAATAGGTTCAATATGACATTAAGAGCCGGTATTATATATCTTGTGCTATAATTAAAGCACTCACGCTTAAAAATTGAATCCAAATATAAGTTAACCCCACAACCGTTGTTTTGTTACAGCGGTTTTTTGCCATATAAACGAGAAGTTGAACTCAACAGATTTTCTTATGCTTCAATAACACAGGCTTACAAGTAAAAGCCAGTTTTTCCAGAAGATTGCAAACTTTCCCTATGTATTTTTTGTCACTGAATTCGCATCAATTGTCCGGTTTCCTCCCGCATGTCAGGCTAATAGGCTTTTTACACTGAGCACATCTAACATCCAACATCCTGAGTCATAAATATTTATTATGGCGAAATTTGTTACCTTTGTAGCATTTACCTATTACACATCGACCGACTTAACATTTTTACAAAACAAGAGTTTAAAAATGTTGGCGCAGAAAATGGTTTTGAAACATTTAAACTCAGGATGTTGGATGTTAGATGTGCTTATTGTTATTAGCCTATTAGGAGATATTTAGTTGAATTTATCACGATTTGTGTACATTTGTAGGTCCTGCGGCCTCACCAACCTAATGCAAGCTGCATTGAAAAACGTTGCAGAAAATCCACACACGAATTTTTGTCCTCGATAAAATACCATGGATGACCAATGGTGAAGAGAATAGACCAGAACCGCCAACGTACAGAATGTTTTATATAATTTTACCATGACGGAAGTTCAACTAATTTGCGAAAAAATACCAAAACGAAACCAATTTAGTGAAGATGCAAAGATATCATCAGGACAGAAGCCAGGCAGATGCAATCTAAATTCGAAATTTCATAATATTTTTATGATAAGACTCGCGTCCCTGACTCAAACTTTTCGCTCCCAAGTAAACTGAACACATTCATTAAACTGCCTTTTGCGGTCTGAGCGAAACGACGCATAACGTACAAGAAAACGGAATTACAGTAATATGCAAACTATTTACCGCAACTTTGCTTTAATTAGTACGCTACAAACCATCTGCATTGCTTGCGTAGTACCTTCTTTTGTTTGATATTTTTTATCCTTCTAATCTTAAGTACGGAATTTAGGGCGGTACTCCGAGTAGAGCATATTTTGACCTATTTTGGGCATATTTTAACCTATTTTAGCTTATGCTTTTTACCATAAAAAAAAGGTATGAGTGCCGTTAACACTCACGAGGCTTTGATGTGAAACATGATGCTTAGTTTAAGACCTTATTTTTTAAATTACAAGCTCTCTCAATGATATATAAATCAGCAAGGGCGCTCTTTCGAGAGAAAAAAACTAATTGGGTGTAGAAGTACCAGCAACAAGATTACTTGCAGCAGTGCTCTTCCATTTTTCCGCCCAGATCCACCCAGATTTCACCCAGATCTTACCCAGATCCCACCTAAGTCCCGCCCAGATACTACCCAGATCCCACCCCGATTCCATCCAGATCCCACCCAAATCCCTCCGAAATACCACTCAGACCACCGAGATCCCACCCATATTTTTTCCACAACCCACCCAGATTGCACACAGTGGTTCGTCTTCACGTCACTTGACGCAAAAATCAAATTTTACTCCTACTAAAATCTTTCGTACCGAAATTAGAGATGTTTCACATCCCAATTTTGGATAAGATCATCTTAAAAAAAAATAGGAGTGTAGCGGTCGACTGCCCCGACAACAAAATACCCTATCCGAAGTACTGTGATACCTATGGCTGAATTACTTTTATTTTAAAATTTATTTGAACAAATGAGGAGGCGCACTTGCAAATTTTCGGTGTTTTTGCCCGAACCTTATTATGGTATACAGAGTAGATAGATATGGGGCCAAACTTAATATATGTTAAGTCACTATGTATTTATATGAGCCAAATGCAAAACTATGCAAAACTTTAAGTCACTAAGCTCAAACATAAGTTGTAGCTCTTACAGATTTTTATGGTCAGAAAGAGAAGGAGAAGAATTTGCTAAGTCTGAAGCAAGCTTGATTCAAAAATTGGCTCGATCTATTACAGTCTCTGAGATCGACGCGTTCTTACAGACAGACGGGCATGGCTAAATCGACTCGGCTGTTGATGCTGATCGAGAAATACATACTTTATAGGGTCGGAAATGATTCCTTTTGTCTTATTTATACCCTCGTATTTAAAAGTTGTCCATGCTTTCACACAATTGCAGACAAACATCATGCTCCAAAGGTATATAAACATCGGTCATATCAAAATCCAACGCTTTATATTGAACAAAATAAAATCTTTGTGTTTGGTTTTTCTTCAAAGCTATGAAATGAGGCTTTCATTACAACAAATTTTGTTGGAATGGGTTACTTAATGTGGCCACAGGACCTACAAATGTAAGCAAACCTCGCTCAACACACGAAAATCTTCTCGGCGACTAGTCAGAATAAATTGAAACCCTATTTTTAGCGATCGATTGTAATATTTTAACCTATATTCCAACGTTCTTCGTTTGCTTTGTTACAATTTGTAACTTACAAATATATTATTATTTTTCAGCCTTTTTCTGAAATCCTTGTTTACTGCAGATGTATTGCTCTTTGAACTCTACGGAGCTCTACTTTCCATTTAAGAAACCAAAACGTTATATTATTACGAAAGCGAAAATGGGATCACGTCTGATTATTCAATAACTTATAATATTTCGTAATTTAAATAAACTTACTTCTGGATAGGTTGGTGGAAATTGCTCATTTTCATAAAAACTGTCATTAGAGTTCCTGTTATCAAATGGACCAGTCTCCGCATGGGTCTCTGCAGTCGTTCTCTAAGTTGATAATAAAAACTTTTTAATAACACGCAATTCAATCTTTCGAGACGTACCTCTAAAAAGGCTTTTGAACTGTCATCTTCTCGGGATGGTTCCGCTTTAGTCTGACCGCCAATGGGCTTGAACATATCGGTGGGTATATTTCGCGTATCCCTTCTAATGCGTAACTAAAACCAAAGCAAATTTGGGTCTTTTCAATATTATTAAATTTAACAAACTTCAAAGTTGACTAACCTTTTGCTCTAGTACACTGTTTCCCAGCTGTAAGTATATGGAATTTAATTATAAATAACACTTCAATGTTTCCCCAGAACTTACCACAAGGCTGAGGCAGCTAATTGAGACGATTACATGACACAACTGAAGCAACATTTTCTATTTCCCTGGACACGTCTCTATCTCTCGATGATTTATAACTGAATGATTTGTTAAACTGTTATGCGAGTGCAATTTAATCAATATTGATGATTATTCGAACCCGTTTAACGGGAAATCGCAAGCAAGGTGAGAGGAATTTACTGGGGTTATCAATGTGGGGAAAAAGCCAAAGTCAGAAATATGTGGGCTTAATAAATATTTACGTATATTTGATTTTGTTTTGCTCTAAATGTTTATATTATTGTACAATGTTTTGTTTTAGTAGCGTCCGTATCCATAGGGTGAGCCATAACCACGACCAGCACTGGGATAGCTGGAGATGAAGGTAGGAACTGGACGTGGACGAGGTACCACATAGATGGGAGGATAACCAAAACCAGGAGGCTTGAGAGGAACATCTTCTTGTTCCTTGGACGACTTTTTGGGATCTTCTTTGGACTTGTCTTCATCAGCTTCTTCATGGGAATGAGGATGTGAATAAGGATGTCCAGGGTGACCATAGCCAGAACCAGGTCCATAGCTGGGAAAGTGTGGTGGTGGATTGTAGAAGCTAGGCGGGCCATAAGGAGAATAAGGCGGTTTAAACACCGGATACGAAGGATAGCTGGGTGAGTGAGGGGTATCCTTGCTTTCCTCCGGAGTGGGAGACTCTGGTGAGGGTTTCGGCTCTTGCCCTGGAGGAAACACTAAACCTGGACGGGAATGGGGATAGGGATGAGGGTAGGGCTGAGGGTAGGGATAAGGATAGGGGTGTGGATGTGGTCCATGTGAATGCGGTTCATGCTTAGGTGGCTTGGGAGTGGTTGTTGTCGTGGTGGTTGTAGTTGTTGTCGGGGTAGTTGTCGGTTCCTCAGTGGTGGTGGTGGTCACGGGCTCAGCCGAGCCAGTATTGGTCTGACCCAAACCATCATCCAATTGTGCTAAACCATCATCTGGTAGAGCGGATGCCGCAGTGTCGGGCACCAAACCCGTTGGTACAGTTGTAGTCTCTGGTTTATGCTCCACATGACGGGGTATCTGTTTTTTGGGCAAGTCCACATCATCCAGCGTCTCCTCATCACTATAAACCGAAGCATCTGTTTCAACTTCCGGCTTCACTTGAGCCAAGCTCAAGGCCAATAGCTGTGTGGAGAAAATTTCTTTTTAGTCTTGGGCTTGCAGTTCTACTCAGACCCCGCCCACTTACCTGGCTGAGTATTAGCAGCTTAATGAACATCTCAAAACGTTGAAAACTGATTTGTTGAATTGAATCAAGTAGCACCAGGTTTTTATAGTCCCCAGCGGCAGCGGCAGCAGTAACAGCATCGCCCACAAATTATGGAAATCTGTAAGCCGACAATTATAGATTAATTTCTAAATAAACAACACCACACACGCACAAACGTAGCAAGACAAAACCCCGATCAGAAGCTAATGAATCAGGTGCGTTTCGACATTTTGTGGAATTTCCCTTTAGATGCGTTGCTGTTCAGTGTTCGGACGAGTAAAATAAAGAAAAAGACATTAAATGTGTCCGTTCTAATCAATTGGGTAGAAGGTGATGCTATAAAACTGGCGTTTCCCAAGCTAAGATAATGGTCGTAGTACTCACCTGACATCGAACATGGAAAAACTCAAATTGGTAAGCGATTCAAAGAGTGCCAATGTGAACATCCGAATTCAAAACAAGTATGAAGTTTGGTCAAGCTCGACTGTAGAATACTCTTTAACTGGGAAAGTGAATGCTCATATGTATAAAGGTTCTTGCAGATTTTTACCAGAGCTCGCAAAATATGGTCAACCAAATTTTTCTAAGCTGTCTGCTCACCTAAATGACAGGAAAAAATTTAACAGAGTAGCTCGCTCTCTGAACAGAACACTAGATTTTGATTTTCTAGTGTTTTCTGTTTCATAGTAATCAATGAGAGAAACACCCGAAGCTGTCTGACTATAACAGTTTGATGGGGACAATTTTGATCGGCTGTCAGCAGCTGAGCATAAGCAACTGAGCAAATCGAGCCAAGTGTCTGGGGAAAAGTGTCTTTTTGTTGTTGTGTTTCACACTCACCTTGGCTCCTTGGATTAAAATATGTTTGAAAAGTGTCTCTTTGTTGCTGTGTTACCCACTTACCTTGCCATAATAGTTTTAAAAGCGATATGAGCTTGCGTGCAACCATACCCTTTATATCCTCTTTTATGGACAGCCCTTTCACTCGGACATGATCCATAATTCTCGACGCTATTGGAGCCATTTGCAGGGCATTATGTATTTATTTTGATTATAATTTCACGAAACCCTTTGCAGGCGTTTAGTAAAAATGGCCTGCCGTCGGGGATACAATTTTCACGTTCGACGCAATTATTGTCTGTTCATTTGCCTCGATGGCAATTTTAATTTCTTTGCATTTTTTGCACACCGGTGTACTCTTTGACCTTATTAAATGATTCGAACACTTCCTGGTGTTTAGCCGTCAATACCGCCTCAAAATTTGTACCATGGGGGCCAGATAATACTATACCACACTCGCTGCAAACCGATAAATTTAAGGTATTGTAAAATTTAAAAATTATGAACTTTATTAAAAAAATAAACGTTTCCGGAGCTATACGTTCCACGCTTACTAGCAAAGGCATATATATAGTTGTGGTAACTTTATCGAGTTTTCTGACCACTGTACTTTATTTTGGAAAAGTTGAAGGCTCAGGAAAATGTATAATTCTTAATGCCATTATAGGCTAATTAACAACAATCAACTGCGTCGATGTATTGTTTTACAAAAGCACACCCTGCAAACATTTTGTCGGGTTTCTTATCTCCCTCGTCAAAATGTGAGTTTGGCGATAGTTTGAGATCATAGTCTGCTGATAGTTTGGCGATTTAAAAAAACAAAACACATAAGGTATCGCATTTTTAACAGGGAGACATTGGCGATATGTGGTTTCAATTTTCAATGCGCTATTTAATAGCCTATTTCCATTATAAGTACATATTTCGAAATGTACATTAATTTTTTTGAAGCGTTTCCATAGCATATGTGCATATTTTGTTAAAAATAAAAATAAAACAAAATTTTTCACGCCCTTACCGGGATTTGAACCCAGGTCTTGTTGATTACTAGTCTCAGTCCTTAACCACTACGCCATTTCCGTTAAGATAGAGGAGCTAGCTTATTGTGCTATATAACTCTCAATTATCTTTTCTAGCTTTCATGAATTTCAACTGACATAGATAAAAAAAATAGAGGCAAGCTAACTTCGGCTTGACCGAAGTTTATATACCCTTGGAGCATGATATTCACCACAATTTTGACAAAATTTTGAAAACAAAAAAGTTTTTCTCACTAGAACCACTTTTTCGACCGATCGTTTCTATGGCAGCTATATGCTATAGTCATCCGATTTGAATCAAACTTGGCAGAATTGTGTGTTAGCATATAATATTGACCAGTAACAAGTTTGGGAGCGATAGCATTGAAAACAAAAAAGTTTTTCCTACTAAGACGTTTTTTCAAAACTATCTTTTGTATGGCAGCTATACTTTATAGACGTCCGATTTTCATAAAACTTGGTGAAATTATGTGAAGGCAGAGAAAACTTATAAATACGAGGTTTGGGGACGACTGCGTTGAAGACAAAAAAGTTTTTCTCACTAGAACTACTTTTTCGACCGATCGTTTCTATGGCAGCTATACGATATTGTCATTTGATCCGGCAGATTCCGACAAATGTAATTCGCATTTGTACCAAAAGACTTCGTGTAAAGTGTGGTTAAGATAGCTTTTAAACTGACGGAGGAGATAGCATAGAAACAGACGGACAGACGGACCGACGGACAGACGGACATGGCTAAATCAACTCAGCTCGTCATGCTGATCAAGAATATATATACTTTATGTGGTCGGAGATGCTTCCTTCTATGCGTTGCAAACATCTAAACAATTTTAATATACCCTCTCCAAGGGTATAAAAATGTGAAAACCTTCGGGGTGAATGGACACATATTTTAAATATGTACATTTTTTACCTATGGAGAATATGTTACATATTTGTAGATATGGGTGATAATATGTGAAAATATGTACATATTTGCTGTAGTGGAAATAGGCTATAAATCGATTGAATGTGGAATAAACACTTGAGAATTACAAGCAACCATTTATGGGTGAATGCTTTCAGATGGAATCATTACAAATAACCATTTTGTTGCACGGGATAAGATGCACAGCGTAGCACAGTCGTCTAAAACGTCAGTCCCCCATTGTGTTTTCAGTCCAAAGGAAAGCAAAGTAAGTAAAGGTTTTTCATGTAATAAAATATATGTTTGTTTAATTCGTTGTTTTTCGGAATAAGAAAATAATTGCGGGAAACCAGCAGCAAACTAGCAGGGCAGCAGCAGCAAGCACAAATTTGAATTTTTTTGTGTGAAACGCTTTTTTATCCCTGAGAAGAGACTTTTTCGAAACTCCCAGAAGAAACACTTTCTCTCTTGCAAGAAGTGTCGCAGAGTGGCACATTTTTGCCCGAAGGGAGATGAGAACGCGATATCGCCAGAGTGAAGCGACACTTAATGGAAGAATCGCATTCTTATCTTCAGCGATTAAAAATGTTTGCTAGGCACATGCATGCATACACACTTATAGTTTATTGGGTCACACACACATGCTTATAAGACACTTTAGACAAATTCTGAGCAGCAAAGTGTCTCAAGGAAACATGAGCAAAGCAAGCTAAAAAAATCTCTCATTGATTGAGCAAAGAGCACTTTGTGAATAGTCAGAGGTGAGATGTCATTTCGTTTCATTTTTTCAAAGTGACTGAGAGTGACTGTATTTTATCTGACAGCCTGTGAAAAGGGAGCATTTTTTGGGAGTTTTGATTTTTACCGAACATCTGGTAGATTGATTTTTTATGTTGATAAGTAAATATAAGTTGGCCGATATTTTAATTACACTGTGACACAGAAAAGTTGATAGCGTAGAGTCAAAAAAGTCTGAAAGGGTGCGATGGTAATAATAAAAACCCTGTCTGGGTTTGGGCTGAATAGCACTTTGAACTTTTCAACTTCAGAGTAGGATTTACGATTTCATATCTCGTAAACTATTTTGAATTCGGCTTATATATCTTTATATCAATGTTGCTGCTCTAGGCTTGAAGCAAATTAAAAAAATTATCATATTAAAAATTCCAAAAGTTGCCCAAAAAACCAAGTTCTTACCACTTTTTTACAGTTTTTCAACTGCATCTTGAAACCCGTTACAAATTTGTACAAGTAATACAGTACAACGTATTGCTTAGACCAAAATAAACAAACCGTTAGAGCGAGCCAATGTCATATACTTACTCTTTTATATAGTTAAAAGCCGAAAAGCATGTACAACTATCACAAAAACTCGAAAAAGAAATAATTTTAGCCCCATACGGAGTATGACGAAAAATTTGTTTCGATACAGTATTTCATATAAATAGAAACACCTTGATACATTTCCTTACCTATGATTTTTAAGTTATGTTTTTATTAATTTTTTGATTTAATACAAAACAATCGTAATTTTTGACTGTCAGCGAATTGCTACTAAACTTTTTTTTTTGAGTTTTGGTTAAATTTATATTTCCTTAATGGCCCTCAACTATATGACCGTCCGTTTGTTTGTTTAAGTCTAAGCTACATTTTGTGTCCTGCATTGCTTTTTCAAATTCGTTACAGGTTTTAAGACAAAGTTGAGAAAACAATACAAAACGAGAAAGGCAAGGCTAACTTCGTCCGTGCCGAAGTTTTTATACACTTGAAATCGCTCGTCTCAACGGTTAGCGACTTCGACCAAACTTCGCAGATCAGCTTAAAAACATTTAATATTACCCATGACCGTGAATGAAAGCGGTAATATTGAGAAAAAAACAGTTTTTCTCATTAAAATCCATTTTTCGACCGATCATTTGTATGGCAGCTACAAGAAGTAGCCATCCGATCTGGTCGGTTCCGACATATTAGCAGCGTGCAGACAAAAGAAGACTCTGTGCAAAATTTCAGCTCGATAGCTTCAAAACTGAGGGACTAGTTCGCGTAGAAACAGACAGACGGACGGACGGACAGACGGACGGACGGACAGACGGACGGACGGACAGACGGACGGACGGACAGACGGACGGACAAAGCTTAATCGACTCAGCTCATCATGCTGATCAAGAATATATATACTTTATGTGGTCGGAGATGATTCCTTCTATGCGTTGCAAACTTCTGGGCAAAATTATAATACACTTTTCAAGTGTATAATGAGAGAAACATGATAATTATATGACATTTTGTGAAATTTTGAGTATAAAGATGTGACTTTTTTGATTTGCAACTTGAAAATGCTTCGTAAGCCAACCCAATGCGAAATTCAAAACAGATTAGGAGATGTCGTTCACTTACTTTTAGACTGGCATAACTCAAAGTTATCCATTTTAGGAAAAACGCGTTTAAAGTTCGCTATGGATTTAACCCAGAAAAAATGGTTCCATCGAGTTAATCTATTAAAATAATAAAATTCTAAATATTGCGACATATTCTCATCACACGTAGAAGGTATAAGAGATATTAAAATTTTACACAAAATAGTACAAATAGTAGTTTTTATTGTTGCACAGTAGACTGAACATAATCGTATGGGAATTTTTTTTTCTTAATGTTCTGTTCCCCAAGGCGCAAAAAATTCGTAATAATTTCTAGTTACCATAATGAAAAACCAAACTTCGAAACTTTAAGGTTTAATACTGGCGCCGTGGGCTTAAAGTTGCTGGATTAAATTTCAGTTTCCCCTTTTTAATTTTACGTTTTCTTTCAAGCAACCTGAGATGCCAAACGTCGTTGTTGAACTTAACGGTTGTTGAGCCAGGAAGAATCAGTGCTGTGCCTGAATTAAAACTGCAGGATCGGCATGTGACATACCGTGGGGGTTTGAGCAATTTAACCACAGAGCTTAAAAGCAATAGCAAATTACAAATGAAGTGTACAACATTTTTTTATTTGAAAATATGTTATACTTAAAGGTAAAATTTTAAATTTGGCTCAACACATCCCTCAAAGTTTTTCAATGATTGTTAATTGAGGGCTCTGCGAAATATGGCCCCAAAGAAATGAGGCCTAAACAATTTACATTGAAAACAAAATCCACTATTTTTTATCTAGTTTGGGGCGTTATTTTCTTTTTTGTGGTATTATTTCCGGCTGCAGGCAATAAGTCCCCAATGAAATAAGTCCCCAAACGATAAAGTGAAATAAGGCCCCAAATTTGGGGAGTTATTTCATAATGAAATAATACCCCAATTTAAATTATGAAATAAGGCCCCACTGAAATGAAATAAGGCCCCAAAAAAAATGAAATAAGGCCCCAAATTTGAGGTGTTATTTCATAATGAAATAATACCCCATTTTGAAAAATGAAATAACACCCCAATTTTTCAACTCTATTTTTTTGTTCATTTTATTGCTTTATTCAATTTATTCAATAAAATAAAAACTATTGGAAATACCTAATATAAAATTTTAAAATATTTTCTTATTTGGATTTTTAGTGAAACAAACTAACTATAACATTAAATAATAATGAAAATTTTTTACACAAAAATCGCGCGATTTTTTTGTAAAAAATTTTCGCCTGCGGCGCTTAGATTGACACAATTTTTTTGATATAATATAAAAAGTTTTCATATAAAAAAAATTTCGTCTGCGGCGCTAAGATTTTTTAAAATAGACAATATAATTACCTCGTCAAAATACAGCATTTTCTGTTCTTTGACGTAGAACAAATTTACAGTTCGCCGTAATGTAACAATTTTTTCGCACTTCATAATTTTATCTCGCACTTGAACGTCTGCTTTAGACAATGCAAATCACTAAACTGATCAACAACCTCAAAAGCTTATCACTGAACTAATTGTAAAACGGTACTTTTGCACATCTGTACAAAAATGCATCAAATACTAAGTCAGAAAACGCAGGCAGATAAGAAAATTAACCCTTTATGGAATTTTTCTTTGGAAATGAAATAAGACCGCAAACCTAATTTTTGGGGCCCTGTATTATTTTAATAAGGAAATAAGATTCCAATTTTTAATATGATTTTTTGGGTTCTTATTTAATTTTTCTTATTTTTGCTAAGTACAAAAATCGCACGAATTTTTATAACTATTTCATTTAAAATAAAATCCCAAACTTGGGGCCTTCTTCTTTTTTTTCGGCTTTATTTTATCGCAGTGGGGCCCTATTTCATACTGCAATTTTGGGTATTGTTTTATTATGATTTCATTTTATATTTTCGGGACTTATTTCCTGCTGCCTTAATTGAGCGGTTTGCTCATTAACTTGTTACCACGCGCGTTTTATAAAAAAAATTTGCCTGCGTCGCTCTATCTTTTTCCAATTTTACCTCCAAACCAGAGACTAAACCCGAAATTAAATTCAGTTTGAATCAAGGCATTTATATTGGCCTAAAGCTTTTTTTATTTGTACAGGAATCGGACAAGCATCCCATTTTCTATCAAATATATCCGTAATCGAAATCGGACACCGCAGCCGATTCGTTGACAAATTTTGTTGAAAAATTGTATGTATACAGTCTGTGTTTACGGAAAGCGCTTGTGAAATGTAGATTTTAAGGCTCTCTTCTGGTCTAGACGGCTAAATTTTACATGTTTTTTAAAAATTCGTGGAAAAAAATCGGGATGAGATTTTTAATTCTGTATTTTGTGTTTTGTTGTACAGTTAATTATAAAAAATACCAAATTAAAAATTTGTTAATGCGAGGGCCGTTCAAAAAGTTCTCTGGATCCAAAGTAGGCTCTTCCAAAAAAAAGATGTGTCGATGGTACCCACGTTTCCGGGACTTACAATTATCAGAAAGCAAAACGGAAGATGGGCAGTTGGTTAGTATGAATGCCTTAATCGTCCGTAGCAAAATTGTGAAAATAAGATTGAATTTGAAAAAATGGCGGCCTTTTAAAAACGAAAAATCGATTTTTGAGTGTACAGTGTACAAAAAAAAAGTGTAAAAACCCTACATCATCAAAATCGGTTCTTTAGAACTTGAGAAAACGTGGGCACCATTTTGAAAAACGTGGTTTCGAGAAAAACGCGTGTAAAGTTTGAAGGAAATTGCAAATTGCTTGTTTTATCGAAGACAAAAACGGCTTTATCTTCTAAAGCATTTCGAATTTCGGAAAATCCTTTTGGGATCATTTTTTTGAGTATCTAAGCAAAAAAATTTTTTTTTTTAAGACCAGAAAAGGGCCCTAATAAGTTTTCGTAATATTGCTCGTTTTTGGAGTCACAATGTGGCAATTCGCCCTTCTTAGAGCCTTTCCTTTAATTCTTGTTGGTCCACCTCAGAAACACTGAAACAATTTCAAGAATTAACCTCTTTGCTCTATCACTCAGTCTGCCTAGCGTTTTGCACAATTTTTAACTTTAAAAGGCATTTGTGCTCAACGTAAAATTTCCGAATTTCGTTTAGGTTGATGATAAAAATGAAGACGCAGTTAAATTATATATTTTTGAATTCATGTTGAACAAAAAATTGTTTGAAAGATATGGAGGAAATGAAGTGGAGTTGAATTCTATAGGTAACTCCAAAAATTGTAATAATACGCAAAAAAAAAAAATATGTAAGTAGAGCCTTTGTTTTCGCCTTTGAAAATTTGCCCCTATTTCACTTATTATTTCACTGATATGCGAGATGCAGCAAAACGCATAAAAAAAGGAATGTAAAATGAAGTCTGTTTAAACTGTCTGAGTTCACCCAAGGACTGCACTGCACTTGGAGCGATTAATGTTCGTGGTTAAAACTTTGAATAATTTTAGAAAGACTTAAATAAATTTCGATAGCCAGAAACAGGAAGTTGCAATTTTTACAAAAGCCAAGGTTCCATACTAAAATAATTTGTGCAAATATTGGAAAAAGATTGCTTAATACCTATTACTGTGGATCCTAAATGATTTGGGTGGGGTGCAAGCTTCGAATACACACTCCCTATCTTTGACGTGTGATTGACCTGGTTGACCATGAGGTTTTGTGTCAATTGCTGGCGCGGTTAGCTCTTCCGTTAAGAGACGAGTCCCCTATGCACAGATTTGATAATAAAAATGCGAGACCCATTTATGAATGGCCTCGCTGCCAAATGTATAAAAGTAAGAAACTCAGCCAAGCCTGTCTGTAGTATACTCATTAGCTGGGAAAGTGTTGAAAAAGAAATATATTAGGCATATTGGAATAATGCATTCAGTTCAACTCTAACTCTAAAGAGATGTAACAAATTGAGAGACCCATTCACTCACTTATTAGCGGCAATATTGCAATTATTACTTACCCTTAGGTTAGCCAGAAGATGTGTGAGTCACCACGCTATAAAGGTTATTTGGCCCGGTAAGGAAAAGTTGGAGCTTGTGTTGCTTCTTGTCTGGTTTGGGTTTTATTTGTATCTTGCTCGCTTACATTTACAGGCTGCGATCAATCGTCATGATATCAAAATAAACCACGCTACTTGAATAGACCAGCACAGGCATTATCTTAATAATGCGAATGCTGATGCCAGATAGCAAGGCCTGTAATCGCGTGCGTGAATGTCATGTTCCGTTATACTTTGTGCAATATTTATTTAAAAATAAAAAAAAACAATAGCAAAAAAACCTTGTTCACAGCTCAAGTCAATAATTTTTATTCTATTCTATTTTATAATAAACAATGTAGACTTGCAGATTAAGCGCATCAGATTAATGGCCGATGAGGCAATTGTTTCGAATACCCGTTTCTCATGAAGTAAAAGTGTACATTGTTTTCAATGGTTTTCAGTTTTGATTTGACATTGTGCCAAAAAGGTTTTTTGCATTTAGATTCCTTTATGAGCTTCGTGCATTTACATTTGTCAGTCTATTAATAGACTACTCTAAAATTTTCAGTAAGCTGCGCTATTTAGTTTATGTTTGACAGTCATTGAACTGGCAACCTACTGAACTTGGACGAAAATATACAAATGTGAGATTTGTGGGCTTAAGGCCTCAACCGACATGCGAAGTAAAGAGAAGATTCAAACAAAAATTGAGGAAAGAAGCGGAATAACGATTTCGCCACATTTAAAAAAAACGCTTAACAGCACAATGCGAATTTTATGTAAAAAGGCTTTGAACGTCGTTATACTTTGAACATTTAATGGCCTCAATGTGGTCACTCTTTAAGCTAAGAGCGGTCAACTAAATTTTAATTACACTAGAGCGAAAGCTAAAGTTGGCCCCGCACTCTTCGATATACCCGTTACTCAGGGGAAGAAATGTTTAATAGCCCTCCTGTGTTCCTGAGGGGGGAAAGCCAAAAGGAATTCAAATTTTTTAACTCCCGGGGTACAAACCTGAATCTAGGTTCAGCGACCTTCTAAACCCGTTCCGTGAACCCGAACGGGTTCAAACCCCGGAGTGAACCACTCCCAAATTTTTAGAAGTTTTTCAGCCCTGATTTGAAAGCAAAAAATATGCAGCCATAAGATATTGTCACCCGATCTTGACCAAAAAAATATGCACATATTGTTGGGCTATTCGAGTATAGCGTTTTCTGAAGTTATGGCCCAAAAACAGCTTTTTGCTATTTTTCCTCGAATCAATTCTGATTGTTCATAACGTTATCAATTCTGATAGCGATGAGAGGGGTAAAATACATTATTTATTTTCCTTAAAGTTTATTATAAAAGCCCATTAAATTCTGCGTTGAAAAAATGTTGTCCCAATGAATTTGGATACCGTTTGACGCAGGTTTTCGCGTATTTCTGAGCACACATCGAGAATCTAGTATTATTTTTTTGAGTATGCTAACATATTAATGTTTATAAACTCAGTTTTGATTGGCGCCAGACTCAAACAATTTTTTTAAATACTTAAAATGCAAATATATATATTCATATATGTATAAACTTGCATGCTTCTCGAATGAAAGTAAATTGGGTTTTGAAGTTAAAAGCCCAAGGAAACAGATTTGATCTGAATTAAAAACTGTAACAGGCCTGATGGTTTTTTTTCTAAAAGCCTTTATGGAAAAAAATGGATGTTTTTTAACATACTTGGTCTAGCAAAAAAGTTATTTAAAAATTCTAAAAAAAAATATATTTAAAAGCCACATCTTTTTGAAACATTTTCGGTAACTGAGAAATATTGGATATTTTGCAAAAATTTTTAATAAATTTTTTATTTTGCTTCTTAATTTGGCCATCTTTTCCAAAGCGATTTTAACAAGATTTTTTTCTGAATTTCTGAATTATTTTAGAACGTTTAAGCTTAGTAGCACCAAAAGCAAAAAAGCTTTAGGAATTCACATCAAAGATGGTCGGGATACTTTTTATTGTAGAACAGTATAATTGGAGAAGGAAGATGAATTTGGAGCACGGCAACTATAAAAATGTTGTCTTAGCGACAGATTATTTTGGGTCTATATCTTTACATTTTGTATTTGCAAAATCAGCCGCTTTTTCCAATGACTTAGCAGCAGGTGGGTTGTGTGAGGTGGAAGTGGGGGGATATGGCGGGGAACTGGTGGACATCTGGTTTAGATATGGTGGGCTCTGGTAAGCTTTTGGTGGGGATCTGGTAGAGTTTATACAAACGACGCCAAAATGTTTATTTTTGACAGTACTTAAATAAAAACCTTAGCTACTATTAAATGCCTATTTTAAAACTTTTACTATATAAAACCGACCCAAATCGTATTGGAAAGGTATTTCGGTTCCGGTTCTGGTACGAATCGAAACTTGTTTTGGTAAAAGGTTCTGTTTTGGTTCTAACATTCGGTATTCGGTTCCGTCTTGGTACGTGGATTTTTATGCCGCATTCACCAGTAAAATAATAAGAAAAATCGGCCTTTGATTTTGCTTTTATCCTATTTTTTAGCGGAGCCAAAATAGTTACACCCCGGAAAATAAACCTTCTACATTTACTTGCCCTCCTTAAAGGCAGGCACACAATCAGTTGTGGAGACTGTGGAGTTTTCTGAATATCATTTATGTACATCTTTTTATACCCTTGGAGAGGGTATATTAAAATTGTCCGTTTGTTTGTAACGCACAGAAGGAAGCATCTCCGACCACATAAAGTATATATATTCTGGATCAGCATGACGAGCTGAGTCGATTAAGCTTTGTCCGTCCGTCTGTCCGTCCGTCCGTCTGTCTGTTTCTACGCGAACTAGTCCCTCAGTTTTGAAGCTATCGAAATTTATTGAAATTTTGCACAGAGTCTTCTTTTGTCTGCACGCTGCTAATATGTCGGAACCGACCGGATCGGATGACTACTTCTTGTAGCTGCCATACAAATGATCGGTCGAAAAATGGGTTTTTATGAGAAAAACCTGTTTTTTTCTCTATATTACCGCTCTTAATCACGGTCATGGGTAAAACTAAATGTTTTTAAGCTGATCTGCGAAGTTTGGTCGAAGTCGCTAACCGTTGAGACAAGCGTTTTCAAGTGTATCAAAACTTCGTCACAGACGAAAATAGCTTTGCCTTTCTCGTTTATTTTGTAATCGTTTCAAGTTTCAGAAAATCTATGCTATTAAACTGTTTTGTGAAAATATTGAACTATTTGTATTGTCCTGTTTCTTTTCATACAATTACAAGTATGAATCTACTAAGCCTCCATTTTCAGTTGAAGGATTTGTATCAGGGCTGATTTCCTCATAAAGTTTCATTTGTACAGAAATGGATGAAGAGTAATTTTCAGTGCAAAGGTTATTTTGACATTAAATGAGGATTGAAGAATATAAAAGAAATAGTTTTAAAGAGACTGGTCACATTGCAAAAGTTTTGCTAAGCCAGACTCTTTATTTGAAAGCAATCGATTTAAGCAAATTGCGTTAAGTCAACTGTACCGGTAAAATGATTGGGTTCTGTTTGGTTCCACGAAAATCGGTCGTCAGATACCCTTTATACCAAAATATCGGTTCCAGTTTGATTCGCTGCTTTGCAACCTAAGCTCTCGACTTTTTTTGCTTTGCTTTGTTCACGTTTGGTTCGGACTGGCCAAAATCCCTCGTTCTCCGACTCCGAAGCAGATCCGATCTGAAGTACATACCATTTTCAGCAAGCCATTATTCTAAATTAGTCATTGATAGAGGAAGTTACTTAATTAAATAAGATAAACCATCAAGGTGCATTGGGTAAAAAATAATTTAGGGGAATCTTAAGCAAATTTTAGAACCCCAAAAAGTCGTCCTAATCAAGTATTTTTTATTATTGACACCTGTGTTCTTCTGATTCTTACCACAATCTTATTTTCTTAAAAAGGATTCGCTTTCGTTCTAAAGTTCTGCTCTTTACTGTTTCCAGATCCTTTGCTGTCGCCGCATTTCCATTTATTTATAGATAACTCTTTCTTCAGTTTAGGCAGGCAGCGGCCATAACTTTAATTTCAACTAAACTTAGACGTCTGCAAACTGTTTTAGCTTAATTACTGTCACACACACAATATGAAGGAATGACTCCTTAGTTCTTCCACTTGTTGTTCTCGTAGTCCCATTTGGAGGTCAAACCGGTCACAGGATTGATTTCCAGATCAATGATACGCTTGAGCTGTGCCTTCTGGTGCTCCTCATCGAAGGTGATGGGAAGTTCGTCGTAGACTAAAATAATAACAAATCACAAAATTATCAAAGACTCCGAAATGCAACTTCATTCACTAACCAAATAGATTCATCAGCACAGCAATCCAAATGGCGGCGGCGGTGAACATCAGGCCCACACCCAAGTGCATCTTCCACTCGCCGGTGCTGGCCTGCACCTCAGCAATGGTCTGACAGAAGCTGGCACGGTACAAAGCCTTGATCTCCTGTGGGCTCAACTTTTTCCAGTCACCCTGCTCCTTGGTGCGCAGAGCATTGATCTCGTTGTTGGGCTCACGGAAACGCACAGCGGGCATGGGATAGTCAACACGATCCGCATAGCAGGCGGTGCCATTCCATCCGTAGCCTACGATCTCACGCTTGCCAATCCTGTCCAGAGTGTGGATGGAGGCAACGCTGCCGACTTGGGCATTGCGGGGCATTTGGGCGGCCATTTGGCGACGCAGGGCATTGTTGATTAGTCTGAGAGCCATTTGGAGGATTCTATAGGGAGGAGGAGAGTAGAAGTGTTAGTGACGCATGGAAGAGGTTATGTAACTCTAATCGAGGGGGTGGCTACGTGACCCGTTAATCATTTGTATCTTGCATAATTGGATTCTATTGATTTGTAGCGGCCGCCTTATTAAATCCGAGTCGTGCTCTTAGTCCCAGCCTTTGGGGCATAATTTTCACATTTTTCACTTGCATTCGCCGACTTCAGCTTCAGCTGTTGTGTAATCACACACGACTTGATAAACGGCCTTTGATTTGCCATCGTTTAAATGGCTCTCTACATTTGCCGTAAGTCAAGCTCAAGCTGGAGGGCATTGTCATTTACTTAGGGGTTAGGCTCTCTAGTGCCTGCACAATTTATATAAATTTAAACAACCTTTTCACTAACTTTTTCGACTCGTTGCAAAATAATGAAGAGCAGTGTGACCGCAAGGGGCAAATTGTAAAAACTGGAAATAAAAATGCTAAAGTACCTAAAAATGGTCTCACTGGGCTGGCGGTTGCGGGCAACAGTGACGTCACAGCAGTCGGGCTTCCTAAGACTTATCGATATACATTGCTCTACTTTCAAAAGCCGCCAAATTCGAAATCAAAATCTAAGAAGTAGATTTATTGGTAAATTTTTAATTTTTATGTGAAAGGAATGGCAGTACAAAATAAATTTTAAGCCTTAAAAAAATTTAAAACCCACGTAAAAAGTGTTTGCTATGCAGGGTTGTGAAAATTTTCACCTAATTTGGCACGTATTTTCCCGATTTCGGAAAACTCGCCCATAGAAAATTTGGCATGCAAACAGGAATTATTTATTCAATTGACTTGAAGCTTGGTTTGTGAGGATAATATGCGAAATAATTTGTATTGTGACTTTCCGAAGTTGGAAAAAATGTTTTTCTACCGATTGAAAATCGGATTGCAAGAATAGTATCAGGGATTAGAGCCGAAACGGGTACAAAATTATCATTTCAGTTTCCGGTTTCAAACCGATTTAGTATACATTTAAATTTAAGAGAAACATACAAATGTTTGGGCTTAAAATTTTTGGTTGATTCAGAAGATTACTGTTCAAAATGTTGCCTTTAAAATGGTATATGGCACATCTCTTAAAAGTAGAGACATGCCCCAAAATCAGGGATGCCAATTTTCCAACTTGATATTTGTAATATTTGCAAATTTTGTAATAAATAAAACTATAGTTTATTCAATACTTAATTATTCCTATCCCATTTACAGAATCTGAATTAGGTAAATAATTAAATATCAGATCTTTGGTTGATTTTACATTACTAATTACATTACTAATTAATTTTTACCGTACGGTGCAGTGTGACTGTTCAAAATCAAAACACCACCCTTTTTCACAAAAACCACTAAGGGCCATTTTCTCAATAGTTGCGGTTAGGTACCGTCCGGTCAAATTTGCCGGGCGGAATAACCTGCCGGTAAGTCATCTGGTTTTCTCAACGAAACTTACCAGCAGTTTCGCCCGATATCGATAGATTGCTATCGCTATCGCCATAGTGTGACCAAACACTGTCAACGAATCAGCTGTGTTTTTTTTGGTTTTCTTAATTCTATTGTTCACTTCCTTTTTGGTCGCCGAGCGCGCTGGTGGTGTTTCTCTCTTATTCACTCGCAATCAAACAGGGTTTATTTTAAAAACCAAATCAAAATATATTTATCTCTATAAAGTGTGTTAAATTAATTCAAGTGCATTGTGTGAAACGTTTGAGGATTTTTTTCCTCTCTTTTTTGGGAGGTAAGTCCCGAGCATCGACATAAGGATTAGCAAGCAAACTAAAGCCAACATGGCCGAAGCCGAAAAATCGGCTGATGGCCATGCTAGGTATGCAGATAATTTTGACATTTTCAAGGAGGATTCAAAGGTTGATACTCTAGATCAGCGTTGGCCCTCGGTACCATCCCGGGGGCGAAAACATTTCGCTTTTTACACATACATGACCCGAACGCTTGACGAAGCTGAGAGCTAATGAGAAAAAATGCGTCATTCGCTCCCCAGAGTTGGAAGCGATAAGGTCAAAGCAAATTCACGGAGCTTTGTTTTCACACACTAACACACTCTCACTTTTTGGCCTCGCTCTCGCTGGCCATCGCTGCTCTAGATTCTAGCCTGCACCGGATCTCAAAAAGACCAAAAGGATCAAGCAATAAATTAGAGATCGCTTAAGAATAGTGGTGAAATTGTAAATGACGCTGCAGTTAAGGCCGCCATGATGAAAAATAAAACTCAACTCATGGAGACTGAAAGTCTACAAGAGCAAAACTCTTTGCATATTAATACAGAGAGTATGGAGACTTTGGACTTTCTTCAAGGCACTTGCTCACCTTCGAGTACCCATTCTTCTTCCACTGTCATTGACTGCTCAGACAATACTAATATAAACAGTGGACAGGTTTCAGCCAGTGTTATATTATTTCCGTTTTTTTTTTTTTTGAAATTAGGGCAGCCATGCTGAAACAATGCAAAAACACAACATGAGAAAACGGCCCTAAGACTGAATCTAACTTATATGACTTTGACCATTGGGGAGAAGCCTGTGTATTTTTTGACACATCTAAATGCAAGGACTTTGAAATCATTCGTGCTAAGAATGGTCTGTTTCTCTATGAGAAAACCAAGAAATATAATTTAATTGGTATTCGCAAAATTACTGCCATAGGTGCCTCATTATGGACCGATTTCTCATCTTCTACATAGAGCTATCTGTCACATAAACTAACAAATAGCAGTGTAAAATCTTTGACTATCCGACACATGGCAGCTTTCTGGGAGAACAGAAATCGGCCCTATATAAAGTATACTGTGCTTCTGGTCTAGATGCAAACAATTTAGTTAAAAATATCGACTTGAACAACAATAACATCTCAGTTTTCATTCCCAAAAACTACACCGAAACAATTGGAGTCATAAAGGATGTTCCTATTACAATGACTGAGAAAGAAATTTTTGATAATATTGAGTCTGACATTCCGGTCAAGTCTGTGGAGAGGATCTCTAGAAGAGTGAAGGCAAATGACAGTGATAATAAGGACAAAATTGTTTTGGAGCCAACTTGGTCGGTTAAAATTGGTTTTGCCAATGATGAAATCCCAAGCAGCATTAACCTTTTCTACAGCTCTGTAAAGGTTTCTCATTTTATACCAAAGGTAAGACAGTGCTTTAATTGCGGACGCCTTGGACATACAAATTCCAGATGCAAATCAAACAACAAGCGCTGTCTTGCTTGTGGCAAGAATGATTGTGCTGAGCTGAGATGCAAGGGAGAAAAATGTATTCTTTGCAATGAATCGCCAATGTGCGGTGTGGCAAAAGGAATTTGATATTACCAAAAACATGACGATTAAGAAACTAGCTAGAAAGGAAGTACTTGAACAATACTTTACAAACAACTCATTTGATCGCTTCAAAGACCATGATAAAGAGTTTCCTGCTTTACCCAACAGGGTGCGTTCAACGGTTAACAATGACAGCTTGGCAAATAACACTGTCATGCAGTCAAGGTACAGCAAAGTAGTACTACGGGCTGTGGCTCCACCGCCTCAGAAACCTCATTTCCAACTAGAGCCGTATACTCACGACTCCAGTGACTGGAAATTCAAGTTTCCACAGAAAGAAGATGATGTACACATATATGTAAAGAATTATTTAAAAATGTTTCACAGTTCTCTAATGAGGACAGTGAGATCAAAAAGGTAGTTCATACTCTGCAAAATAAATTTGAGCATATCAAGAAAAAAAGATTAATTGACCCCGACTACAAAAATACTATTAACCATTCACAAAATGAAAATCAAGTTCCTCCAGTATAATATACAATCGTTGAAAACCAACAAAAGTAATGTTGAATTTTTGCTCAATAATGAGAATTATGATATTGCTTTTTTATCTGAAGTCTTTTCTCATGACGATGACCAATTTCGAAGAAAAATACTGAATTTTGATCTTCTGGAAAAACTAAGGCAGGATGGCTATGGTGGTGCTGCTTTAGCTTTCAGAAAGCAGATCAAATTCAACCAAATTCAATTCCTATCTAATTCTGATATAGTTATTGCCCAAACTAAAAACCTATCTACAAATTTCACCCTAGTTTCTGTATATCTCCAACCTTCTATGACAAATGAGCTTTTCAAAAGTGAGATAGCCATGCTTCTTGCTAGACTCGAAAACTTCGAGAATGTAATTATAGGAGGTGATTTTAATGCAAAGAATTCTTGTTTTGGTGACTCAGTCACCAATTCTAAGGGCCGTTTTCTTGAGCAAGAGATGCTGAGAGCTGGCTTCAGGTATCTAAATAATGGTAAACCAACTTTTAAGGTAACTGAAAATTGCACCAGCAAATCAGTCCTAGATCTAACCTTCTCAAACTGTCCTTCTGATTTCACATGGGACGTCAATCCGACCTGGCTGGGGGGAAGTCATCATTTCCCGATAACTTTCGAAACTAGTGCCAAAATCAAAAATCAAATATTCCTCTCAAAGAACAAGCTTTTGTCCAACATAAACTCTCTGCATGACCCCAGCAATATAGAAGATTTGACATCCAAAATCAAAGGCTTCATCAAGTCTTCCACTTACATATTAAAAAAAAACCACTCACCTAAATATTGGTGGAGTAACGAGCTTGCAAAGGAATTCAGATTGTACTTGGCTGCTCAAAAGGAGGCAATCAGAGATTCCTCTGCGGAAAAATGAAATGGAAGGAGACAGTAAGAAAAGCTAAGAAGGTCAGTTACTCTGAAAAGCAGGAGGAAATTAATGCTCAACCTTGCTCCAGAAAGGCCTGGCGGTTTATGGCCAGCCTTAAAGGAAATAGTGTAAGAGAAAATTGTTGCCTTAAAGAAGAAAATTTTAAAGCTTATTTATTGCTACTAAAAAATCAAATTTTAAATCCTTTCGTCTTCCAATTGTCAAACACAAATAACCCTGAACATCATGTAAAGTTCTCTTTAGTGGAGCTTGACAGAGTGTTAAATCACAAAAAGTCTTCTGCTGGTGAATGATTGCTCTAAAAAAGAAATGTTAAGTAAGAGTAAGAAAAACTGGCAAAGTGTGATGTACCTAGTGAGTGGCGTGAGCTAAGAATTAAACCCATTCCTAAAAAGGGCAGGGATCTTGAAGTTCTAAGCAACCACAGACCTATCTCTCTTATATCGGTGTTGGCTAAAACTATGAATGGCCTCATTAAAAACCGCCTAGATAGCTTTTTGGAAGAGGAAAAAAAGCTGCCATTGACGTGCTATGCTTACAGAAAAAAGAGGTCTGCGGCTATGTGTATTAACGATTTGTTTACTAACATTCATTGGCAGAAACAAAGAGGTAACTCTGTTTTGCTTGTCTTTTTGGACATTATGGATGCATATAATTGTGTCTCCTTGTAATTTCTGGAGATCATCCTCCGTTGTGAGAGTGTTCCGTCAATATATGCTATATGGATTGTTAACTTTCTGTCTAAACGAATACTTCGTTTAGGTAATGAATGGGTAGAAGTAAATGGAGGTTTACCGCAAGGAAGATGTTTGTCGCCGATACTTTTTAATCTGTACTCAAAAAGACTTCACCAAATTAAGGATGATAATACAGATGTGTATCAGTTTGCAGACGATTTTGTAATATTAGTGAATCATAGAAATCCGGTGGAGGCTTTAAACATCATGCATGAAAAACTGACCAATTTTCACTTACTTTGTCGGGACTTAAATCTCAGTTTTAACCATGCGAAGTCTGCTTTTATGGTTATGTCTGCAAATAAACAAAGAACTGTCCATGTTAGTGTAAACGGAACTAACATTGAACGTGTTTACAGCTATAAATTCCTTGGTAGGATTTTAAAGGCAAATCTGTCTTACATAGAGCATGTTGACAAAGTAAAGAAAGACACCAAAAGTGGACATAGACTTATGCAAATGGCAACTAGTATTAAATCTGGTTTAAGACCTAGAGTTGCTGTCAATGTGTTTAAAAGCTTTGTAAGGTCTAAACAAGAGTATGCTGCCTCTACGTTTTCCAACTTAAATGTTACTACCACTAAAATGATTAACACTGCACAGCTTTCGGTGCTAAGAAGATGTGTTGGAGTCACTCCTAGCACTCCTACTCACCTCATCTATGTTTTAGCAGGGATACTGCCACCAGAGTTCAGATTTACGTTACTTACTGCAAAAGAGATTCTAAAAAGTATGAGTATAAATCCTGTAGTTTTTAGCAGGACGAAAAGTCTGTTAAGGGACACTAGTTATCAAAGGTGCTATAACCAATTTATAGATATTTTTGAGTATACTCTACCTGGCAATGACTATAAAATAAGTCAAAAACTAGAAATCATTAGCAAGTCTTTTATACAGAGCAAAAACAACATATCTATGGAGCAGATTAGGAGCGAATATCACTGTTCAATTGCCTTTCACAAAGACTTTGACTTTCTAATACTTGCTGCAGATGCATCTTTATCTAGTGGCATGGTTGGAATGGCTGTGGTTGATATTTCAAACAATTTAAATATAATGTATAAGACTGACAAAAACCTATCATCTGTGTTTGCTGAGCTGTTAGCTATTAAGTACGCGATACAATACGCCTGTGATACCAAAAGTGACTATTTTGTAATTTATTCGGATAGTTTGGGAGCTATTAATTTACTTAAGAAAAAAAACTCAAATGTTTATCTAGTTAGTGAGATTCACCATGACCATTACAAGGAGGCTTCGGTACTTAAGGGGTCTTACTTTGCAGATATTTTTACTGAGGTTCCTATGACTCCTTGGCATGCTCATCTTAAATGGGATGCGTACACAATTAAACTTATTAATAGACTGCTTACTAATCACACTTATGACAATGTGTACCTCTACACAATCACAGCTAGGCCTGATTATATTTGTCGAGATTGTAACAAATTTGATGATGCTAACCATGCAGTGTTTGAATGCTCGAGATTTGCCTCCATGAGAAGATAATTCAAGATTTTCAACCGTTTTTCAAACCTAAAAGATTTATTAATCACTAAAGAGTTACTTTTTTTCAGAGAACTAGCTGCTTTCATCAAAAGTAGTGGGATTGAGATATAATTTTATTTTTGTTTTATTTCATTGTAAAGTAAGATACGCTTTAAAAAGTATCATAATACCCACCAGTATGTCTCATGACCTGGAAGTAACAAACGTTTTGAGCTTAGCTGTTTTATAGCTAAAGCTAAATCACCACTGTTGTCTTAAAACCTGGTCATACTAAACTCACCATAAACTGCTGTATCTGGCCTAATGCATCAAGCGGCCAACTTATATGTCATCTCTATGTGACACAAGCATGTTGTTGCTGGTTATCATTTAAAAGGCCAAGAGGGAAAAACTTTTCTGTGGCTGGAAAATATATTATGGAGAACAAGAAAAATGATACGGCGGCATTGAAACAGAAGCATGCCAAAGACTTGGAGATCTGCTTGCGATTGGTCAAGACATCTGCCATTGCAGCGGCTGCCATTCTGCTGGACTTTCTATTCCTAATCGCCGCATGTCACTTCCTGTCTCACTGCCTGCCTCCCAATTTCATTTCGGGGATGCAACAAATTCGCAAACATTTTGGTTTGGCAATTAGCAAAGTAAATAATTCGAGTGTTCGACACAGCTGTTGTCTATCGTGTGAAAGTATCGATTGTTTTATCGAAAGTTGCCGGCTGGTTAAAATTTGACCCCATCATGAGGCTGCGGTTTTCGCCAAAGACAGCATGAGACACTCAAATTCGGCTAACCTGCCGGTAAGTTTGACTAACCGGACATTGAGAAAATGGGCCTAAATGTGAAACAGTCACACTGCGCTGATATGCTTGCATTTGAATTTTGATAATTGTTTTTTTTTTTTAATATTTGGGGATATTTGGTGGATACATGGTATGCAGGAGTCATGGGTAATGCTAAATCTTTCCGTTGATTTCAAATTATCGATAGAAAATTGATTGTTTTTGTCGTACCTATGCAATATTTTCTGCTCCTGAGCACCGGAATAAAATCAGCTGTTTCTGTCTGTCAACTATATAAACCTAACTAATCCTAAATAAACCTAGCTACTTGGGTTCTGTTTCTTTCTTGGGCTCAGGTTCACTAACAAACTTAACTAACTAAACTAACTTTAATAACTCACCATCCTAACCTATACCTAAACCTAAACTAGCCTAACCTAACTTAATCTAACTAAACCTATCTAATCTGAACTAACCTAACTCTAACCTAACTAGACTTAACTAACTAGTTGAGTAACTCTTGAGATAGGGTTCCCTCTCGGGTTCTGGTTTACTCTCGGACTCAGATTCATTCTTGGGTTCTGATTCACTCTTCGGTTCTGTTTCACTCTTGTGATCAGGTTCATTCTTGGGGTCCGCCTCACCCTTGGGTTCTAGTTCACTCAGGTCTACTAACTAACTAACATAACCCTAACCTCACTAACTAACTTAACTAACCTAACTTAACGACTTACCTTACTCTAACCTAACCAATGAATTTAAAACCTAACTAAACCCAACAAAAACCTAACTAGTGAGTGTCCGACTCCAAAATACCCTGTACCAAGTAGTGTGGTTTCCACGGCTTTGACGTGAAGCAACAAGTAATAGAGATAAACTTAGCGGTGCCTATGGCCCAAAAATGTACTTATAGTGTCCAAAAAGATCCTTTATAGTGACATAGGAAATCACTGTGGGGACGACCCTATTCCCAAATGTATCAAAGACCAAACCGAAGTAAGTCACAGCCAGCTCCATGGACTGTAGGATCATACTCGCCGGGCGTATTAGTTGAATACCTAAAGGTACCCACGGGAGCGGCTGGAGCAACGTTCAGTGCTGTTTGGCCGTGGGCAGCGGCCGGAGCTGCCCGAATCAAAACCCTTTTTATTGGCCAGATTCAATAGTAGCTTTGGACTAAAAGTCTTCTTTGCTTTAACTTTTTCATTGCGTGCTTAATTTTCGTAGGTACCTCTGACAATTATCAAACAAGTTTCATAATTTCATGACCCCCTTCGACAATTTATCAGCTGTTTTTAAGAAAACGAGTTGGCAGGTCCATGTTTATTGTCGAAGCGAGTTTCGAGTGTCTCAGTACTCGCTCAGGAAATGCGTTCTGACAATTTTCGCGAGCGGATTTCCTGAGCTATGTAATTAGATGGGCTCAGCAAAAATTTCGAGTGTCTCAGTACCTAGCTTTAATATTGAATTAACTTCATGCTTCTCTTTTTGCTTGGATCTTCTTACGGCATTCAGAATAGATAGATATTGTGCCTTTCTTAATATTTATTAAATCGATAGCTTCAAACTTACAAATTGTGGCTCTGACAGTTTTTCGCGGAAGGAGAGGGAATTATCCTAATCTGAAGCAAACTTGATGTGGGTATGGTATACACTTAATACATGCAAAAAATTGTATATTATATTCTCTGAGATCGAAGCGTTTATACAGACGGACAGACGGACATGGATGTATCGACTTGGCTGTTGATTCTGATCAAGAATATATATAATTTATAGGGTCAGTGGTGCTTCCTTCTGGCTGTTACATACATTTGCATAACCCATTTTTAATGGGTACAGGGTATAAAAATAAGAAGTATGCTCCTACGGGGACTTGATCGAACGACCTTGACGTTTTTTAAGCGAATGTTACGGCCCTTGTTGCTCTCTGTGCGGCAAAATTCCAACAAAATTGCTTACGGCTAATAGTCGAGTGTTCTGTCTATGGAAGTCCCACTGATCTAGTTAGGGCGTAGGCTAAATAAAGACAGAAGAACGCAGAAAAAGTAGAATCGGCCATATTATTATATTACCCAGTTGTCAGTTTCAGAATTAAAAAACTTCAGTATTTTCACATATATTTTTGCATGTTCATAATTTATTTTGATTTGATTTCCAAACGTTATCTCATAGGTAAATGTACACATTTAAATTAGACACGAGACACATAATTTATTGTATGGTAATTTGTATTTGTAATATAGATTTGTGGTTAGTATTTGTATTGCTGCTTGGCTTCTTCTGTTTGCTGTTGTAATGGATACGAGGACTGGCTATGGCCCGGGTGAATTTAGCTATTTATTTGTGGGTGTTTTACGTATGTTTCAAGCGCTGTATGGCATAATAAATTGCTTTTAAATAGTAATTATGCAATATGTTTGTAACAATATTCAATAATGGTTTAAAATAATTTATGCAAATAATTAAACTAAAGTGAAAGCTTTTTCCTTGAAAATGTACATCTTGTAAATTGGTAGTAGCAAAATTCTTAGAGCTACATTTACAGTGGATTTTAATTAGGTGTTAGTTATGCATCATCCCTTAACTGGGCCTAAGGGTATAAAAAAGTCCGAGTGTTTGTTATTACTTAAAACTCTAAAAGGGATTTTGGTTTTACATTGAAATTTGCTATATACAAAAGGTTCCTTAACATTTGATGTTAATTCTCATATTTAGTTTTCTCCTGAGGGCAGCCAAAATGCTGAGGGGATGGATAGGGAGGGAGGTGGTTGGATGGTTGGGTGGACAAATATGCATTCTTAACAAGTGCCGCTAAAAAGTGCCATATGATTTCCAAGTGGGGGAAAATGGAAATTCCTTAAAACTGCTTTTTATTGAGTTTCAAGAAAGTAGTGCAAGAAATTTCATTTGTGTGTGTGTGGGGTAGGGATTGGGTCAGGGATTGGCAAACTGGCAGTGCCCCATATAAATTTGGCATGTACGAAGTTATATAGAGTTGTGTAGTTTATTCAGCACCCGCCGAACTGTCCGGAGTGATATTGGAGTCCAGGCTGGCGCAGTCTGATTCCTGATCTTGAGTTTCCGAGTAGTTGGCCGCTTCTTGTAGGCGCATCAGCATGTTGAGCTACAGGAAACAGGATTAGGAAAAGCTACATATAAGGGTACAGTGTGCCTACCAGGGGATCCTGCTGTTCGCCATTACTCAAAGCCACACCCTCTAGACCCACATCTTCTGCATTGATTTGTCTCAGCGGAGGCACCGAGTCGGGTCCATAGGGCCAGGGATAGGAGTTCCGTATGAAAGCAGATGGGTCGTTCCAAGCACCTCCTCGGCGACCATACAGCTGCACACCCTCTCGAACCGCCTCCACCAAGTAGGGTGACAAATGATAGTTCCATATATCGGTGAACCACACCTGCGAGTCTTTCAAATCCAAGGGACATGAAAGGAATAGACGTGGTCCAATGGTCACATCACTGGAACTGTGAACCTCCAGGAAGCGGTTAATATGCTGCCACACCGTGGGTAACCAGGCCAACACAGCCGACAGTTCGGGCTGAGGATGTTGAGTCTGCAGTTCCAACTGGAAGAGACGACGTCGCAGGAAACGTCCCAGGAAACCCTTGACTGGTTCCATATGATTAGCTGTCAAGACCTGAAAATGAAACAACTTAGCTTGGCTGCTCGAGATTAAATTTTAGTTGTTCTCTGACTTACCCAACGGAAGTTGTGATGCAACTGCAGATTGGTGGTATTGCAGGTGGCCTGTGACATGGTTCCAATGATGCAGGGCAATTTGTTGGCTGGCCCAGCACTTAGCAGACAGGAGAAGACATCACCCAAGGCCGAAGCATGATGTAAATTGTCCAAAATGATCACAGAAGGCAACTCAGAGGCGCCATTGGCAACGGCCGCCTGCTCGGCTATGTGTCCCAAATATTGGCGCAGATCCTTGGAGGATTTGTGGTCCACGCTGCAGAAACAGAGGAGGATTTTTTCTTATTAGTAATGCAGCTACATTTGAGGTAAGAAAGTATTTTTATACAATTGAAAAGTGTATTATATATGTTGCCCAGAAGTTTCCAAAGCATAGAAGGAATCATCTCCGACCACATAAAGTATATATATTCTTGATCAGCATGAAGAGCTGAGTCGATTAAGCTTTGTCAGTCCGTCCGTCTGTCTGTTTCTACGCGAACTAGTCCCTCAGTTTTGAAGCTAGCGAGCTGAAACTTTGCACAGTGTCTTCTCTTGTCTGCACGCTGCTAATATGTCGGAACCGACCGGATCGGATGACTACTTCTTGGAAAATGGGTTTTAGTGAGAAAAACCTGTTTTTTTCTCAATATTACCGCTCTCAATCACGGTCATGGGTAATATTAAACGTTTTTAAGCTGATCTGCGAAGTTTGGTCGAAGTCGCTAACCGTTGAGACAAGCGTTTTCAAGTGTATCAAAACTTCGGCACTAACGAAGTTAAGCAGGCCATCCACACACGAATTTGTTCGACGAACTTGTTCGCCGAACAAAAATTCATTTGCCCACTAACCAGGCGAACATTTTTCACGAACATCATTTGCTTCAAAATCTCAACGAGTAAACATGAAATATGGCAGCAAACAACAGAATCTGGCCTAGATGGCGATACAAAATACTTAAGCATTATATTTGGGACATCAATCCAGCACAATTTACTGCTTATTTGGGCCGTGTTCACTCTACAAATTTTTTGACATGATGTTCGTCAAAATGTTCCCACCATACACTGTCCACGACACCCAAGATGAAACATTCCTCTCCCTCTAGTACGGCCGTCCGACGCTTTCACGTTCCTCACGATATTACAGTCGCACGCACGCTTATTTCCCTCACATGGCTTGACTGACGTATTTTCAGGGATGTCCGCTCAATACGTTAACGACCTCAGGCCCGCTGGCGACAATCCCAAACAAACACGCTCGTCACCCACATGCTTGCGACTTATCGAACCGTCACCTCCAAACATCACCTCACCTCGACCCAACCTTATGGAGCGAATACACGCTCTGTAGAACCAATGTCGTATGGAGCGACATAAGCACCTTCCTTCAACCCAAGGAGGTAGAGCGTACCCCTCTCTCCCCTCTCTCTAACATTTTACGGGTCACGACTCATCACCGTACAAAAGCAACCTTTGACTAACACACCCCAGCCGTACTAGGGCTGCGAACAAAACGTCAACAAAAAACTGTCACGAACACCTCCACTAACGTCGAACATTTTGTCGAACTGAACAAATTCGTCGAACAAATTCGTGTGTGGATGGCCTGCTTTAGCCTTGCCTTTCTCGTTTTATATGTTGTACGGATTTGATGAACATTTTTGGGCTCATTTAATTAATTAATATTTTGCTAGATTCTCAAAATGTATTATTTTTAGTTATTTTGAAGTAAATGAGGGTTATGACAATTTTCCCCAATTTCTAGGGCGCAAATAAAAAATGCACTAAAACCGAAGCGGATTCCGGAACAAGGCCGATTATGGTTGTTTTGAGCATGTCGTATTATTAAAAGAGTAACGTGTAGATGTGTACATGTATCCTCGGTTATATCAATTGGCGAAAGTGCTCCATTGCGTGCCAGCAACCCAAGTGATATTTTTTTTCTTGGCATTTTCTGCTTTAAGATTGGTCAAGTCTGACTTGAGGTGCAACTTGTCCACAGATGTGAGTATCTTTAACGCTCAAGAGTGTTTGATGTGAAACATGATGCTAAATTTAAGAGCTTATAACAAGCTCTCTCCATGGTATATAAATCAGCAATGGCAATGGGCGTGTTCAGCAGAATAATTGATCCCTGAGAAAGTAGCATAAAAAAGTTATGCATCAAATAGTTTCTGCTGAACGAACATTTTTTAATAACTCCGCGGAGCGGGTTAATTTTGAAATGGCGGCGTAGACACATTTGCGTTCCGTATTAACATGAATTCTGCATATAAAAAGTCACAATTAGGTTTAATTCTTTTTTTGAATTTATTGTTATTATTTACAGCCGATAGTTCACCTATCTTTGCAATCAATGCACAAAACGTGCATGTTTTTATCGATAGCATACCTATCGATAAGCAATTACTATTGGTGGGAGCAGTATCACTTCAAAGTAGCGTACTATTTCTTTGATACATGCTCTTCTATCATGATACTTGAAATTGGCTATCATGATACCGGATCACTCGAGTTCAGCAGAAGGATCAGTGCGAATTTATACTTGATCAGGAAGCAAGTTGTTCTGCTGAACAAGGCCAATCTCTCTGTTGTCACTGTCAAGTCACTGTTTAGTCAATGTAAAGTCACGGTATAGTCACTGTTTAGTCACTATCAAGTTACTGTTAATTAACGTTTTAGTCACTGCAAAGTCACTATCAAGGCACTGATAAGTCACGGATTTAGTCACTGTTAAGTCACAGTTTGTCACTGTCAAGTCAAGATGTTTCACATAAAAAATGCTGTTCCTAAAATTGAATAAAAAATGCATTAAAGCATTCTGAAAAATGCATTGTCATTTCGTTTTTGGTTTTCAGATACTTTGCAAAAATATGCTGTTAAGGAGTGCAACTCAAACTAGAAATAGGACTGGATTTTAAGCTACTGCATCTGCTCACTCTATTTAGCTATTTCTCTTTTTTCCGCCAAAAGAACTTATAAGGTCTTCGGTAAAAGTGCAGTTCCTACCCAGTTCGCCCCCAGATACCACCCAGATGTTTCCCAGAACCCACCCAGATCCCAGCTAGTCCTCTCTTCAGCATTATTCGCACTTCTTTCCTCCTTCTGCTCATCCTCTAGTGTGTGTGGGTGTTTGCCGAGACACTCCACAACACAACAACACAAAATATGATTGATGTCAGCCTCACGTGACGCTAAAATCAAATTTTACTCCTAAAATCTTCCGCACTGAAATTAAAGATGTTTCACATCAATAAGAATTATTATCCGATTTTTATTTTCAAAATTGAAAATAAAAGTTTATCTTGATTTTGGATTGCTCACTCCAAATTCGGATATGGGGTGTGTCTCCAAAAGGGTGTAGGACACTTATTTGGCTTTGATTCTTTTAAACTCCATAACTCTTATTTGCGATCCGTGATTTTTAAAACCCAAAATCCGTGTTAGTTAACTTAAAAATCCCAAATTTGTGATTTTTCGCGTTTTTCGTATATTTTGGCTATCTCAGCACACTATTTCGTTATTAGGATCCACTCGCGCAATAAATGACTTTTTTGTGGAGTACTCTGTACCGTTCAGAAAAAAATCTTACTTGCGATTTTTGCCATGTGACGTTTTTGTGGGTAGCGAAAAAAGTAAATACGCGAACTTTTCGAATATGTACTTGGCACGGATGTGTCAAGCCGTATAGTGTTGGAAAGCAAGAATAAATTATCGCTTAGAAATAAAAAAATTTCAAATTTAAGTTAATGTGTGGTTAACACTAACATGCTAGCGCAGTTTGGGTAAAAAATTCCCTTCTGATTTTTGGTAGTCGCAGGGCCTTTAGATTTATGGATCGTTTTTCAATACAGAGAACATGTTAGAAGATCAAATTGGGCATAGCTTCAAAATGATAAGGGCGTAAACCAAGAACATTTTGTACTTATTTAATGTATACAATTTATTTTTCCTAAAATAAACCTTCTATTAAAACGGAGTTTAAGATAAAAATTCAGCACAAAATGCAATCTCGGATCAACAGCATTCCTTCTAGTCCGTATTTCTAGTTGAAGCTGCTCAACTATTAATTCAGTTTGTCCTTATGTTTCGTTCCCACTTAGAGCAAAGTAAATATTTCTTAAGCCTCGTTCTCTTTTACTCTGAACTTCGATTTTGGAAACCTTTCTTTTATCTAACACTTTTTTCTTTTGAACGAATGACTTACTTGAACGTGGCGATGGCCTCTGAGGGATTACCGCGAGCAGCGCGTGCCACCAGAAATTCAGCCAAACGTCTCGCCAAATAGCTTTTGCCCGTGCCCGAGGGTCCGCACAGTATTAGACGCCTGTGCTCCGTCAGAAGACTTATATAGCGATGCACTATGCTCCTTGGTATGAGACTGTCAAAGGCCAGACTGCCCACCCCTTGCAGGCAGATGTACAGGGTACGCACGTTGCCCACTATGTAGCCACAGGGTAGCAGTTCCGGGAAACCCATTTCCGGTCCGCGTTTGGCCTCACCCAGATGGTACGAAGTAATGGAATCGGTATTCAGGCCCAAATTGGTCCCAGGATCTATTCTAGCCAAATAGTCCTTAAAAGTCTTGCGCACTATGTAATCCAGATTCTGCCAGGTCGTTTTGCCCGATATATAGGTGCAGGCGATGACAAACTCATTGGAACTGGCGGCGATAAAGTTGATTTTGCGTTCATTTTGCGATTGAGTGTCCGCCTCATGGCTGGCTATAATGGAGCCATTGGCGTAGAAGCCATCCAGTTCGAGCAGCTCCTCACAGTATTTGGCAAAAGATTCGGGTTGTCCCAGATAGCAGGCAATGGCTATCTTCTTGCCATCACTTATATCGGGTAGATCCTCCACAGCGCTGGGTATGTGAACGGGACTGCCCAGAGCAGGAGCTGTTTCCAGGGCAGGGGGTGGCGGTGTTAGATCTATATGGGTGCTGGGACTTAAAGGAGCCACCAAGGGAGCTGGTGGTGGTGGCTCGGGTGCCGGAGCAGGTGGCATGCATTCCTCTTCCAGCTCCTCCGTCAGACGGGGAGGCAAGTCCATGGGTGGCCGAGAATTGCCATCGGCCAGGGAATAACGTCGTGAGACTTCCGAGCCTCCCGTCATCGATCCATTGGGACTTATGGCCTGTCCCAGGCTAGCTTCCGAACCGGCTAGAGATCGAGTGGTGACCAACTTCTGCAGACGCTCGTTATTCTGCTTCAGGGACATCATCTCGGCTCTCATTTTGTTCATCATTTCCTTCAGACTCTCCAGCTGGGAGGCCGAGCTCAAGGCCTCCAGACGTATGTCAGTCAGAACCAAATCCTTTTCACGCAACTGCTTCTTGAGATCCTCGACTGCCAGATGATCCTCCTGATCAATGGCATCTATCGGTTTGGCATTGTCTATCAAGGTCAACGTTTTGGCCGGGCTGCTCTGTTTACTGGAGTTGTTTGGCAACGGCGGAGCCGGTTGTGTGGCCAAGGCAGCCAGACCAAGATGCTCTCCATGCTGGCCATTGATTAAGGCGTTAGTCTTATGCTCCTGATGATGCTGACCCACATGTCGGCTAGTCTTGGAGATTTTGGCATTGCGGCTAAAGGCTTTGGTGAAGCTGCTCCTAAGCCAACCCTTCTTCTTGTTGGCCTTGTTCTTATCCTGCGCCGCTGAGCAGCCCGAGCTAATGGAGTTCAAGGAGCACATGGAGTCGGTACTATGCTGACGCTGCATACCCAGCATACCAGTGCTGCCATTGGGATTACCATTAGTCGAGCGCACCGGACCCTGTGGCGGTTTCTGGTCATTGGGGTTTAGCTGCTGATTCTGACCCTGGGTCTGCACGCCCATGCTCTGCATATGCGCTGTGGTTAGACCCGCCTGTATGGATTGCTTACGAAGCAACTCGATGGTTTGTCGCATATCCGTGAGTTCACCATCCTTGCGTTCTGCCGTCGCTGTCAACTGCTGCAGGCGATTGGTCATGTTGGTTAGCGATTGCTCAAAAGCCGTCACCACGTGGGCCTGCAAAAGAAAGAAAGATAGGGATAATTTATTATAGCAATGGACTGCGCTGTACAGTGGACGGAAAGTCGAATTAACTGGACATATTTGGAGAAATTGTCGAGCGCACACATGTCTTTAATTGGTGTGAAAAATATTTAGCATTGTCCTCAATTTAAGGAACAAAATGTCGAATCATCCCTAAAAACAAATTCGCCATCTCAGATACATTGGTTTTCAACAGATCAAACCAAGCCAAGGATTTTATACTACCATCAATACCCCTTCAGAAATATTAGGTCTCAACGCGATCAACTTTTCAGTGTTGCACAGTCTTACTGAATTATGACCTTGAGCCGGCTAAACAAACACTTATAAATTTTTAGAAAAACGTTCATTGAAGTTTATTAGTTAGTCAAAGGGGTGCTGAATTAATTCAGTTTTTACACAGAGAAACAAAATTTGTCTACACGGCGCGTTTAGAAACGTCAAACCTAAACGCAACGTATTTCGCCCTGTTAAATTGCACACGCTGCGTGTAGAATTTAGAAAGCCACACGCACGTGTGGAACAGCTAAACGCGACGTGTAGGAATTAAAAATCTAAATGCAAATGTAGAAAAGTTAAATGCTGCGTGTGCAAAAGCAAAGTCTACACGACATTTGGAAATCAGTTTGTTTCCCTTAATAATTCTAAATTTTTCATGCAGCAATCTGAATACCACACGGACGTTTAGATTTTCTACATTAACGTTTGGATATTGAAATGCTACACGCGCGTGAAATTCCAAACGAAAAATGTAGCTCTACATCAGTACTGAATTCTTATATTTTTCGTTTAGCACACTGATTGTCACACGTGGCGTGTGGGATTTCTAAATGCACGTTTAGATTTACAAAGCCTTAACGCTGCGTGTAAAAAATCTAAACGAATCGAGCGCGAATTTCTGTGGCCTGTATATAAATAGCGATTGCGTTGAATTAGAACTTGAGAACTACAAGCAAGCAAATATTGGATTGTGCCTTTAGCAGATTCAATACAAGTAATGTCTTAGATGCCTTCCCTTACACGCGTGACGTGGCGGAGACGTCTAAGCCATCACTCCAATCGTGTTTCAGTCCAAGGGGCCGGGATTTCAAGTCTACCAGAGTAAGTAAAAAAATATAAATTTGTTAAAAAAAAAAATTAAAAAGCTACACGAAAATGTGGGATTTCTACACGTTTCGACCGGGATTTTCAACCCATTTCTTTCGTGTAGCTTTTTTGCACGCCGCGTGTTGAAATGACAAAGCCACACGCGCGTGTGGAAAACCTAAACGCGCCGTGTAGAATTCAGAAAGCCACACGCGGCGTTTAGAAAAGCTACACAAAAATAGTGGGTTGAAAAACCCGGTCGAAACGTGTAGAAATCCTACATTTTCGTGTAGCTTTTGAATTTTTTTTTTCTCTGTGTACGAACTTGTATTTTAAAGTGTTGGAGTCGGCGTCATACCAATTGTAACTGTGTAGTTGCCGTATTTTCGGTGGCCTCTGGCCACTTTTTCCGCACTATCGACCACTGTGCGTCGGTGGCGTGTACAGCATTTCAAGTACCTCTCGCTAGCTATTTAGTATGCAGCTCAATGCAGTTTGTTGTCCTCTGAGTCATGGACAGAGCTTCACCTGTTCTATAAACAAGCATTAGGGAACCTTAAACCTTTGTTCACTTCTGGAATTATGTTTTATGTTGCAACGTGACCGGCGGCCACTGCCTTAACTAAATAGTCAAAGCAAAGAAAAGATGCCACTAACTACATCAAGCTAATGAGCATCATTAGAGTGAGAGAGAGAGCTAAGGGGGAGCGGTAGAACCAGTGACTCAGCCCGGAAGTTGTAATTGCAGTTTCTTGTGGTCAGACATAAAGATTGAAAGCGTTCTAAGCGGAAGCCCTGAACTTACTTCAATTGAGAGGGGAACGCAATAATAGAGAAGAACTCTTGAGTTGAAAGTGAGTGAGCGAATAATGTCACTATGAATCAATTTCAATTAGCTCGATGAATGTTAAAATTGTATTAAAAGAGCTCGTAAAGGCTTAATATTTTGGCGTAAATTTGGTGGTAAAACCAGAACGAATGCGTAATATGAAAAGCTATTTATAGCAGAATAACTTTGTTTTTTTTTTTCAGAACTTATTAAACTATCAAAACATCGAATCGGAGCACTGTTATTTCAAAAGCATATACAGAATCGGAAAATTACAACGTCGAGAAGGAAATAAAGCATATAAGCACTTCGGTTGTTAATAATATTGTATGGAAAGTGACACTTATATCTACGGTTACCAGATCCGCTTTCAGTAAAAGTGAAATTGCACAAGCAGTTGAAAACGACAGCTCAATACCAAGTGGATTCAATTCGTAGAAAAATGAAGCCTTGATTTAGCAACCACAAAATTTCTTTACACATTCTATTCAAATTTGTAAGAGTAAAATGGCCAATACAAACGTTTATACGAAACCCGAAGTGGAATTAAGAACAGACCTGATTAATCCCCTTATATTATTAGAGGGTGAGGCTCGATTTGCATTTCGGGTATTGATTAACGTTTTATATATCTTTCTATGCTGGACTCTTCCTTATCTACAAAAATTGTCTTATATTTTACCAGGAAGTGTACTCTAAGAAAAAAAATATATTTGAAACTTAGAAAACTGTCTAGAAACTGAGAAAGACTCTGTTTGAAGTTAACAGAGACGAGATAATCATCCCCAAGATAAAATTCTCAACTTAAATATAAATCCAATTCATACTCGACTTTTAGATGAAACCATATTTTTTCCAATATGAAAATGAAAGACAAAATTGCGGAAGGGGGATGGGGGGGTCTGGGGTGTGAAAAACCAATACAACTAATGGTGTTAGTTCTTTTGTCTCCGCTGAATTTTTTATACCCGTTACTCGTAGAGTAAAAAGGGTATACTAAAGTCGTGCAAATGTATGTAACAGGCAGAAGGAATCATTTCCGACCATATAAAGTATATATATTCTTGATCAGCATCAACAGCCGAGTCGATATAGACATGTCCTTCTGTCAGTCTGTCCGTCCGTCCGTCCGTCTGTCTGTACGAACACCTAGATCTCAGAGATGGTAAGAGATAGAGGTTTGAAATGTATGGGACAAATGCTTCTTTTTTCTGCACGCAGATCAAGTTTGTTTCAAACTTGGCCACGCCCCCTCCCGCCCCCGCAATTTAGAAAAAACGTTATATCTCCTACAGTTTTAAAGATAGACGATTCGTATCTTCTAGAAATAGTTAGTAATTAGCAAAATGAATCGATTCGCCGAAGAAATGATAAAGATCGGATGAGCGGTTCTCAAGTTATGAGCAAAAATGTGAAAAATAGCCGTGTTAAAAAAGTGTTGCATACTTTTCAGATGTTCACGCCACTTCAACAATTAAGTTTAAGACGCAGATTAGGTTTAAGTTCGGTTTATTGGAGACGGCGTGTAGCCGTTAAGAATGACTGTCGCAGAATGACGGAGTGTTAAGTGTGTGTGCGTTAGAAATTTAAGATACATAAATAGGCGGGAGTATCGAGCATCGATAGTTGTCAATGATGTGTGGACTAGTTAGATGAACTGGATTTGTGATTAGAGCTGCATGAACTGGGACTGGAACCGCCACAAATTTTGTGCTATCTCTGGTCACTCTTATGTGTGGCAGCTCTGGTCATACTTATCTATCGTATACTTTACTATAGTTTGTAGTTCAGCGATGGTCTCTGGTACCCACCAGGGAATGAAAACTTTGCGCTATTCACACGTACACAAAACGACCAAGAGAGCAGTAAGCCGTCACTCGCTCGCCAGTTCGAAGCAAATTTACGGAGTTTTATTTGCGCACTCTAATACATGGTGAGCATTGCTGCTCTAGTTTAACAAGAATGGCGACCGCTAGCCTTCTAAACAGTGTTCTTGAAATAAGCTTAAAAAATTTATTTTTAAACAATACTAAATCAAGTTGTGCAATTTAGAAAACATAAAATATATTTATCAGGAGGAATAACCGCCTGATGTCAGATGTTGCAAGCACATACGAGCATTCCAGGCGAACAGGAGCAACGAGTTCGTAGATTTCAAAGGAGGCCTAAGAGTGATGCAAAATTCAAAAGCAGAAAACAGATGCAAGAGACTTATGTGGTGCTTTTGCTGCTGTCGACTTTTAAAAGCGATCATGAGCTTTTGCTTCGATTTATGAACGGAACGGAATCAAAAGCAAAATCAATATAAAAATTCATGAAGCGACGACTGCAGTCGCTGCTTGCTTTTGATCAAATGTCGTTTTCTGCTGTTCGCTGCTGCTGGCGCTTTCGTATTTTGCAAAAGCACAAGCAAAAGCAAGAGTTCATATTAAAAAGTTGAAAAAAGTCGAAGCTGAAAAAAGTAAAAATTTTGTGACTTTTGCTAATTTGACAGAACCAATTTAAACACTGTTAATATGTTTTTTCTTATATTGAGTCAAGCAGTTCGACCACATCATCGCCCGCCCCATGCGATCGTTAGCTCTGAGAATTCATATTCATAGATATTTGTGTCGTCAATACTTATTTTTATGTGCACAAACAATTGACTGAAATTTATGAATGAATTTATGAATTTTATAAGATAACAAGATTCCCGGCAAAGAGATTTTCAATCTAGATTTTAGATTGCATTTTTTTCTCAGTGTATGAAGGATTTAAAAATCTATGAACCAAGCTAGGGGCCGCCGGTCAGCTAGCTCTGCTTCGCCACGATACGTAAGAAATCGGTACGAGAACCGAACTTTAGACTTTCCCACGGGTCCGAACCTCTGGACGCTGTACACTTTCAATTTTAAGGGACAATTCTAGTCACAGTTTTTCGACTATGGGGAAAAATAGTTTGCTTAAATTTGCCGCACAATGATTTAAAAAGGCCGAGATGATACATGATACTAATCAAATTATTTGAAAATCAAGTTTTGGATTCGCCAAAAAAATCACCGCATCAAGAATTTCCTGTTTTGGTTTCCCCAACGTTCAACTGTTTATTGAAACATATCAAGAATTGGTAACAACCCTTTCTGCTGCAATACAATTGATCAGTTTCGCCGCTCAGGTCTTTTTAAAACAATTTTGCATTTGTTTATCCAGCATTAAGAAGCATTGTAAAGTTAATAATGACCAAATATTAGCATTGGCATGCGGTTAATACGTATGACATCAGCTAGAATTATAAACTACCGCTAATGTATGTACACGCCCCTCGATTATTATTATTTGCATGAATCTATAAACAAATAAGGCGATGCTGTGGCACAATTAACTGCAACTGGCTTCCGACGTGCCTATTTATTGATAAACATCTAACACGTTTCACAATTTAATTTGCGTGCCATTTATGCAAATTTAGCCGTGACAACAACCACAACAACGTTAACAAAAAACCAGGCTTATTCAAAGAAAATCAGTCACTAACAGTCATTCGCTCAAAAGCAAAGTTCAAGGTCAGTCAGAGAGCTGTGCTCCACAAAAAGCTGTTTGGCGTTTTGTGGGCTTCGCAATTTTCAAGTTTCTCATTCTGACCATTAAAAAAATAACTAGATAATTCCATTTAATTGCTGAACGTGGTGCGGTGTCCGAGGAGGGGGAGGGCGATGATTTTGTGTCACGCTCATAAGTAATACGCACCCGTAATCAATTTTTATGTGTGAGACCCCCTCCCCAACAACTCGGCTGCTTACGTGAGGTGCCTGTCAAATGATGTGGAGGTGATATGAAAAAAGTTTGAGAAAAGGATTGTACGGGATGTTAGCTACGTGGTTTTTTAATTTCAAATGTGTGGAAAAGCACTTGTGTTGGGAGCACGTATGCAAATTTATAATTTAATTAGTCTGGCACAAGTAGTTAAAATTCCTGGCATGTTGCCTAATTTGATAATAATGAAAAAGCGAAATTTTTTAAGCTTTTATTTAGTGAGTGACTTTAAGTGGTGCTGCAGTGCTCTGTTATCTGTTAAGAGACACCCATTAAGCGGAACACAGAAACCAAGAAAGGTCTCTGTAACTCTGGTCCATTATATGAAATGCGAGATAAAATGTAAAGGAGAATATTGTTAATCGGATTAGAACGGAAGTAGGTGATACCCTGTTCCACTGGAAAAGTGGATGTTCCACTGATGAATGTTGTGTACGGTCACACTAACAGAAACAAAAAACAGCTGACTGGATTACTTTGTTGTAAGGAAATAAGCAATATGTTGGGACAGAGGCTGCATCATCTGTGACAATGACTTGATCATCCGTCGCGTAGAATTTTCTGAATTGACATTTATCTTTAATGGGGAAATACACCGATAGATCTTCATTTAGATCATGAGTAATGAGTATTAAAGATAAAACTTGCGCTGACTCTAAATTTTGAGTGGTGTTAATATCAGCGATGGTAGCGGGCAAAGACATCTCGCTATTTACACATATACGAGCCGAAAGCATGCTGAAGCAAGAGAGCAGAAAGCAGTCAGCCGCTGGCTTGCCTTTGATGCGGTTAGTTCGAAGCAAATTCTCGCTGATTTATTTGGTATATCAAGATACTTGCAGCAGGTTTACTTAAGAAGAGAACATGAAGCATGACTTCGGCAAGCATTCGGTGTGAATTAATAAGTGTTCGTGCCCCAGGGTCTACGGCTGGAGAACTCTGACTTACAGATAGGAAATCACAGTTGTTAGAGCGAGTTGGACATAGTCCCAAATGTACCCAGACAACGCTAATGAGAGCAAACAGCTGACTAATTTGTGACAGAAACTGCGCAATCGTTGTCTATATATGCTAGTCTGTGTCTAGAATATAGATTTATCACAGCGAAATTTAATAACTGTAACTGTAAAGTAAAAGTACAATTTATTTATCGATGGGTTCACCAAATGATTTTTCTCATCACATCTTCATTAATTTTCTCTCTCTGCTTCAGCAACAACAACAACGAATCAATCAACTTCTGCCACATCCATAACTCTCAAGGCCAAAGTCATCAGAGACCTATGCACATTTTTGGCTTCTTTGACCTTCAGCAGCCTTCATCAATTAGTCATGACTGTGGCAACCACCCACTCACCACTGCCTGGGTAAGAAAACTTTCCCTTGGCAAGGTCATCCATCAAATATTTTTCAATGCAAATTTGAACAGAAACAGGAGGTGGAGAACTTGCATTATAAATCAGGCAAACAGGCGACAATTGTTGTTATAGAAAATGTCAAGTATTGCAGTGGTGATGCTGCAGCTGTTGCCACTGTTGCTGTTGCTACTGCTGTTACAGTTGTTGGCAGGGGCATAAATCATTTCAAAAGGTCAGAGTGCACACGCCTAACACATGTTAGCCTGATGTCTGCACCCAATTGTCAAGTGGTTGGTTGCAACATGATTTATGCGCGGCAGCAACATGAGCAACCCAAATGCTTATTGTTTTTACAAAAAACTAACTCAAGCTCTGGACACTGACGACCTACTTAAATTGGAGCTAATCGAAGGTCTTTTTCCCCCACATCTTATCAACAGTTGAGCCTTATCAGTTTTTAGATAGTCAACTAACTGCTATCAGCAACCTGTTATGGTACTAGTTGTCTGGTCATATTTAGGTAAGCAAAATTGTTAGGGAAATTGCCATTGAACTTGAATTGTATGCCAGCGGCAGCAGCAATTTCTCTTTCCCGCCAGCAACATTGACAGTCAAATTAAAGTTGGCATTTAGCATAAGGCTCTTGCTTAGTTTTTACACTTTTTCGTTTCCTCTCTTTGCCTTAGCAGCTGAGGCATAACCGTTTCATGCTTCGTTGCCTTTTCGCTGTGTGCAAATGAAGTGCAACTACAACAGCAACATCTATATGCAACGGCAGCAACAGCAACACCAGCAGCCTCGTCTGGTCACACTTTTGCAGTTTGAGGAGCGGTCTTTAACTTTAGCAAACTTAATGAATGTGTTGTTGTAGGGGAAGAGGGCGCCGGTCTCAGATGTTGCTGTGGGAGATTGGAGGAACAAATGTTGCAATTTTGTTGGCATTTATTTTTAATGCTGTTTGACTTTTCGTTTTCCTTTTAAGTAGGAAAGACATTTTGCTGTCAATTGAAGTTGTTGTTGTTTTACAAACTTCTTAAAGTAAAGATTTGTCCGGGAATTTATATGCAAGTCGAAAGCTATATTTACAATGGAAGCAAAATGAAAGCCTCGTTAACTAAGAGATAAGATAGCTTGAAATGAAAAACTATTTATAGAACCCAACTTAAAATATTAATTTATTTTAGCATATCCAAAGATAATTTAAAGTATTTATTTTAGCCAAATGTAAAATTCTAAGTCCAAATTAAAAGACATATTTGTATTTTTGTATGGAAAATATTATGTTGAAACTTTGGACCATAATAAAAGTTTTCTTATTCTGCCAAAAATAATGTAAAAATCTTGTGTTTTCCTGTCAGTTGGGTTGGGTATACAGGTATTTTGTTGTCGGCATAATGGCCCTAAGGCTTAGACCACTTGATCGTTCTACGCATTGTATGTCATGGAGCTCCGGTTTACGGGTTTGATCCGAATGTGGGTAATGGTTAGAATTCGGAAATTTTAGATTCGAGGTTTTTGGGAGAACGTTTTGGTATGAACCTTGGTTCGGCCTAAGTGTAACACAAATCTAAAAGAAAAACAATTAAAGCACTTAATCAGGCATGTTCTCAATTCCACTTCAACGGCAACCTTTCGAAAGTGAAATTGATTATTGTTCTCGCAACAACAAAACGAAAAAGTTTTTCGTTTTCAAAAGTAATGCTTGTTAGTCTGTGGAATGAAAAGTAATGATCAAATAAAACACTCTTACAGTTGTTAGATGTACATAAAGTGAATTTTCCTTAATTCTGTGATCAATTTAGAAATTGTTAGTGAAACTTAATTGGCATGCTAGACTTTAATTGATTTATAAAGATTTTTTTGTTTAATGTGTCCAGAATTTGTCCTTGCCCAGCCACACCGAAAAGTGAAACCTAAAAGTCAGCCTCTCTCATTTTCGACTGTTCCATTTTCGATCGTTTCGTCTGGAATTCTGATTTCTCTCTTGTGTATCTGGTGCCATTCTCGCTGGGTCCAGTGGATTGAGAAAAGTAAAAAGATAACAATTTCATTCGAAATTGAGAACACAAAATCAAAACCAAAGCGGAATTGCGTTCGATTTACTTTTCAAAAAGTAGTGGAATTGAGAACATGCCTGAATATTAAAAAATGATGTAAAACTTCTGTACTTTTGATCAGGCAAAACAAATTTTAGGTCCCTGTCAACTAGAAAGTTAGTGCAAAAGCTTTAAGTTGTTAATATTGATAAGATATCAAGATCTTTTAAAATGTTTTATTTAGTCGGTTTACCATTTCTTCTAATGATGTCAGTAAAAAGTTTATTATACCCTTGCTAGGGGTATTACAGTTTTGCCCGAAAGTTTGCAGCGCATACACAGACAAAATTTTTGTTGATTGAATCTTACAATCAATTTTATTGTGAAACATTGTTATATGCATTTCGTTCTTGTTTTCAGAGAAAGTAAAATTTGTATTATTTTATTAACAATTCGATATTTTTCAGAATTAGTGTTTCCACTGTGGTGTGGCATTTGTATTACTGCAGTGCTGCACATATAAGTTTGCATATGAGGAGCTTTTTCAACGGCATTTCTTGTTGAAGTCTAATCATTACGATTACGCTGATCTTACTGTACCTGAAGTTAAGTGTATCCCATTATTATGGGTTGGAGCATTAAAATCACAGAACTTACCGACAAAATTTGTTCTGTGTAGAAATGTTCATTTCCGGGTGTTTCAGTGTTAAGATAATGTATGAAGTCATCGATATGTGATCGAAACAACGTCGACCCCGATGACATGTTCTTAACCTCATTTTATACCCTTGGAAAAACTGTTTGTAACGCAAAGCATCACACGACCAATAAAAGTTATTTATTCTTGAAGTTGATGAACTGAATTGATATGATTCTCTCTCCGTCGGCAGTCTGTTTCTATGTTATCCTCCGTCAGTTTCAAAGCTATCTTAACCAAACTTTGCACGAAGTCTTTTGTAATACCTCACTTTCACCCCCTCTTTAGCCCTGAACGATCGGTTGAAAACTAGTTTTATGAGAAAACCTTTCTCCGCCTCTTTTATGTTTTCTGATTTCCTATTCACCCTTTCCACGCTCTTTATAGCTCCTCAGTTGGTCTGGATCTTGTGGAACTTTTTTTGTGTTATCGCTCCCAACTCCGTTTTATTTTCGATTTTACCCCGTTTTCAATCACCGCTTTGCACGCAGCTAATATATTAAAACTGACCGAATAGGGTGACTATATCCCTTTAGCAGCCACAGGAACCATCCGTCAAAAAATGGGGTTTAGTGAGAAAAACTTTTTTGTTTTCAATGTTAGCGTCCTCAAACTCCGCCATTATTAATATTATATGCATTCAAACAGATTTTAAAAATTCAGTTAAAGTCGGACGACTATATCCTACGGCTGCCACAAAACCGTTACGTCGCAAAATTTACTTTAAACCGAGTGACGATTGGTCGAAAGAAAGAAAAGTTTCTGATTTTAGTTTTAAGCTCTAAAATTTCAAACCCTGACGAAGATAGTTCTCGTTTTGGTAAGCGTTAAGCTCGTTGAGATAACTTTTGTCATCTTCAGACCGTGGAACTAAGAATTTAAAACAATAAAGCTAGTTATTGTCTCGTTTTCCTGTACCCTTAAAAAGAAAAAACTGAATGTAGTAACAGCCGAAGGAAGCACCTCCGACCCCTAAAGTTATAATTCTTAGATAACACCGGTCGTTAGCTGTCCGTCTGTCGTCGTCTGTCTGTCTGTTGAACGGTCGATCTCGAGTCTGTGTACCCACATCGGTTTTTTTAGATTTCGAAATTCCTCCTCCTCCATCTTTAAACAGCGAAAATCTGTCTTTTTATCTGTATAAACGCGTGATCTCACAGACTTAGGTGAGCCACAATTTGTGGCTGTTTAGGTGTACTGTACCCACATCGAGTTTGTTTCGATTTCGAAAATTCCTCCTCCTCCATCTTTAAACGCAAAATCTGTCTTTTTATCTGTATAAACGCTGATCTCCGACTATAAGGTATAGCCTCTATTGTTTTTGATATATGTAGTGTACACCGTACGATAAGTTTGCTCCAGGTTTGCAAATTCCTCCTCCTCTTCTTCTAACCGGAAACTTCAGCTACATTTTTAGTTTGAACCTTGCTTAATATTTTTGTGCCCAACATCTATCTATTCTGTGTACCACAATGAGATCCGAGCAAAAACACCGAAGATATGTACATAAGTGCGCCTGCCCATTTATTGAAACAAATTTTAAAATAAATGGAAATTTAAGCTATAGGAACCACATTTTGGTACGGGTATTTTGATGTCGGGGCACTCGACCGCAACACTCTTACTTGTTTTTATTTGTTTTTACTTCATACTAAAATTCTTTTATACTTTCTAGACGATTTCGAGTCTTTGTAGCAATATATTGAACAGATATGAACAAATTTTCTTTAGTTTGGTTAAACCGAACAGAAGAATAGGTTCGGACCAGGTTAAGATATGGCAATTTCCTTAATTATAGTTTGACTATAATGACTAATCTATCGTTAGTCTTAGTTTAACAAAGTCAAAACTCTGGCATTGCAGTTCAGTTTCGGACTCAAGTTGCCAAATAACGTAGGATTACTTTTGTTAAATTTTTTTGAAGGAATTGCTTTGATTGGGTCATACCTCGTCTTTACTTAGGGGATTGTAGCTCATGGATTTTCGAATTTTTTTGGCCTGGAAGGTCCAATCGAAAATTTGTAATGAGTATTATAGTGTGATACATTTACTCGAATGGTTTTCGGGTTTTGTATAAAAAAAAATGGCGGCGTATCATTTCTCCGTAGACCTTATTTTCCGTGGCCACACATAAACAATTTAACGTCGATCTAAATTTTAAGTAAATCGAATACTTGATCGTCCACTAGGATTTTTTCGATATCTTGATTTTTGAATGAAAAATAAAATGCGTTAAAAAAAAAAAATTCTTAAAAATTTAAAAGCAATATCGAAAAATCCTCGTGATCGATAGCCATATATTTGATTTACTCTTAAATTTCGATCGATCGGTTAATTTGTAGTTGTGTCCGGCAGCTGAAAATAGGTCAACAATGATAACGACCGCCATTTTGATTTTGATACAAAACCCCACAGTAAATGTAGCACATTTTTTGCATTTCCAAAAAAATTTTCCAAAGAGTTTTCCGTATTGGGACCTTTGGAGTATTGCCTAAGTCTACAGTTCAAATTTGTCCGCTTATTTAAGTTTTTTGTTTGAGTTAAATCAACTGTATTTACAAATTTATCAGTTAATTTATTTCCCATATTCCCATTTTCCATAATTATTTTTGGTTCTCTTTTTGAATTATAAATCGAATATTTGGTTTTGTAGGTTGCCTGCTTCTCTTTCTTGTGTCCATTGCACATTTTCGGTTTGAAATTCATTTCTACGCCCATCCTATCACATATTCATATCTTTATTCGGTTTCTCAATCAATTCCTCCTGCCACACATAATAAAATGATTAACAAACTAATCCGTTGTGATTGTTTGCGATCCAAGCATACACACACAAAAGAAGAATTCAGAAAGAAAAACATAAGCTTCGTTGCTGTTGTTGCTGGGATCCTTGGCTTATGGCGGAGTCCAAGTCAAAGCCGCGGGCGTGCACAAACAACAAAAACAACAACAGCAGAAAATAGCAAATCATCATTAAAAAATCTTGGAAGCCAACACTGCGATACTATCCACTGGTCGCCTGGATCGCCTTTGATCTTTTGCGCCAGTGCGAACATTTTGAGAATGGAAAAGATAGCGTTGCAAGTGCAGTCTTTCTCCTTCTTAAAAAGTGGGAAAATAACAAAAAAAAATTTAAGTAGTTGCCTAGATAAATTTGCCATTTTGGCTAATGGCTCTGGCCAGCTTCAGCAACAACTTACGCTTGACCTCCCACCACCCCCCATTCATCGAGGATTTATGAAGCTGTTGGTCTCTTTGCTGAACTTACCTGGAAAAAAAGAAAGAAGGAAAAGAGAGATTGTGAAGTTAGTTGCGGTTATCAAATGGAAATTACTAATAAAAAAATTACTTAGAAGATTGGTTGCTATGTACGTTCGATTGGATCAGATAAGGAAATAAGTAAACGTGTATGTGGGATATGTGATGGGTGAAAGGAATGTCATAAAGATAAAAGGTAATGGTAGCCACCAGTTTTTAGATGCCTAAACACATTTAATAAAATATACCAAAATCGGAGAAAAAAAAAATATGAAATGAAATGCCATGAAAAGTTAATTTCTGTGAAACTGACTGTTCTCTGTAGCGGCAACATCTCTGCCCACAATGCCGACCCCTGCCTTAAAGAAATCTCTTCATAATCATTCACTCTCATCATTTTGTTTCGAATGACTCATTGATCAAAAATAAATATTCACTCATTTCTTGACTCTTTCTTTTCAGTGGATTCTATAGACCTTTTCATCATTTGGTAATTCCACTTGATACGCCCTTAACACTCTGATGACTTGTATTTCGTACAACAAATGACATGATCAATGTCCATCCAAGTGCTCTTTGCCTACATATTGATTTTGATTTCTTTCTTAAGACCGGAAGCCGCCAGACATTGAAGATGCAACCAGTTTTCTTCAACATAATTTTATATTACTTAAAAAAAAGTTTATTTTTTACTTTTCTGGTGCTTCTTCTGTGGTTTTTGTGTGTCCATTGTTGTTTGTTTTGATTCTGGTTTTTGTTTGAGTTGGAGTTTACTTTTACTGGCGCTGATTTCCTTGGGGAGACAACGACGAAGTTGTCCTTCGTTTTTCTGTTTGTTTGCCTCAACAGCTTCATCATCCTCACGACTCAAACAAGTTTTGTTCTTTGGATTTCGTGGTTGTATTGTAAAGAACTAAGAAAAACTGGTTTCTCAAGGAGCCACCTGTGACTGCCAAAAATTAAACAAAAACCTGCACGTGCCTGGGCTCTATGTTTTTTCTTTGTTATAAATATTTATTAAATTAAACTACAAATTGCAATAGAAAAAACAGCTCAGCCAGTGGATCTGGTGTTGCTGTCATGTTGCTTTTGACAAAAACACGGGCCGCCAAAGAGTCGGTCAGTCAGTGAGTCAGTCAGTCATTCACTTTGTTGGACTTTGCCGCAAATTGCAATTATGTATCTATGAGATGCATTTCAAGCCAGTGACAGCTGACCAAAGCTGCTTTAGCTCTCGACAATCACCAATCGCCATCTCGTTTATCATATGGCTGAAATTGTTTTAATAAGCGATGCCAAATAGATAAAAACTGAAAAAAAACTCTAACGAGTTATTTAAGGCCAGCCAAGTCTTGAGACTTGGCAATTTGTTGGCATTTTGTCAGCTTGTGTGCGCCGATAGGCTCAAGATTTATTAATTATGCATGACATAAGGCTTCTTAATTAAAGTGTAGTGGTATCTCTCTTTGCGATACGGAGTTCAGTGTGTTCTTGAAAGTAGAGCAAACGGTTGACGAACTGTCCTTGGGATGGCTCAAAGAGACAATCAATCAACAAAGAAGTAAAGCTTAACTTAATGAAACCATTTTTATTAAATATTTCATTTTACACTGTCGATCACAAAGCCATTTAATATTAGTATTTAAGCTGTGCCTTTCTTTTTCCAGTTTGAAAAGCCAGATCAAAAGTGTTTCGCAAATATTTTTTGTGACAAATATTTATTATACAGGCATGTTCTCGATTCCACCACTTTTGAAAAGTAAGTCGAATGCTATTCCGCTTTGGTTTCGTTTTTGTGTTCTTATTCCGAATGAAGTTGCCCTCTTTTTACTTTTTGCAAACAACTGAACCAAGCGAGAACGGCACTAGATACACAAGGGAAGAATACAAAATTCCGATCGAAAAAGGAACAGTCGGATATGAGAGAGGCTGACGTTTAAGTTTTACTCTTCGCTTTCGTTTGCTCAGCCAACATCTGGACACATTAAACAAGAAAATTCTTTATAAATCAATTAAAGACTAGAAGGCAAATTTTTAACTATACATAATATGGAGCCTATTCGCACATCTAAGACTTAAAATCAAAAGTTGAAATCAAGGATGCAAGCCGAAGCGTAATCGAACACATCAGACCCAGTTCGATCCGGGTGTTATTAAGGCAAACACCATCAGTCTTTATTTACGTGTTAAGAAAAGCATTCAGATATTCTAGATTGAGTCCATCAGTGTTTTAAGATCCCAGATTTCTGATTATATCCGAATTTAAACAAACAAGATGCCAAAATACATTTACGTAATTTATACAAAAGTAAAATTATTATTTACAATCGTCAAATTGCTTAAAATGGGGATCCAATTAGTACAGCCACTCAAATCAATCATTTTTCTTGTTAGCATAAAAAATGAGAGCGAAGCTTCGTTTAAAGAAATGTAAATTATTCATTATGTATCCTTGCACAAGCCTATTAAAAACAAATAGATGTTCTTAAGAATGGGGAAACATGGCGTCTGTTGATGTCGAGTTTTGCTGTAAAGCTGCCTTTAGAGTTCCCAAGCTGCTTCAGCAATGCTAGCATGAAATATCTTTTGACGACCTACAGAAGATAAGCAAAGACTGTTGATGATTGAACTGGGAGGTTTTTAAAACAGCTGTACAGTCGATCAGCCTCCTTTGTGGTGTGTGTGTCTTGATTTTATTGACCTAGAGCCTGCTAGGAAAATAATAGAATTTCACTCTTGAGTCAAGATAATTCATTCTCAAAAGTTCGGTAAGAAAGAAAATTCTTCATCCAAGAGTTAATTTTTGATCAAGACATTCTTGATTCGAGAGTTTCAGTACTTGATCCAAGAACGAAGAATTCTTAAAATAAAGGAGTTATTAAAATATTTAAAGAGGGTGAGGGGTTGGATGTGAGAAACATAACCGAGACCCCGACCTAATCGACGTGGTTTTTGGAAAAAAGAATTAACGGCCGACGGCTCACACCTGACGACAGGCTGCGCATGCGCTCTCTCACTCTTTGCGAGCGCGGCCAACGCTACTCTCTCAAAGCTATCTTCCCCTCACACCCCTTGCCTACAAGAAACAAATTGAGAACCAATTTAGCTCGATTCGAAAAGCGAAATTCTTGAAAGTTCCAGAACGAATAAATTTGTTTTTTCAAGAGCGTTCATACTCAATTTATTTGTTCTAGTTTTTTCTAAGTATTTGATTGAAACCGCCACAATTTAAAATTTAGGCATTGAATTTAGGCATTGAAAATATTTCAAATTTTTAATTGAATTTGAAATTAAATTTCTTGTACTTAAGTTGAAACCAAATCTGAATCATTAATCTAAATCATTCTCTTCTTTGATTCTCAAGTATAACAAGAATTAAGTTCATTCGGTAGATTCTTTGAAATCCTTTTCTTTATTGGCTTAGTGCCCCCACATAGTTGCGGCTACTGTTATGAATTTCATGTTCCATGGTTTTAGTTCCTTGTCTATTTACGTGTAGCTCCTCCACTTCGCCCAGACATTCCTCATCCGGCTAAGGCATTACAAATGCCGTGCAGGCGCGTACATACTCGTAAGGTAAACCAAACCAAGAAAATAACCAACAACAACTACTTGACCATCGACATGCAACAGCAGCAACTGTCAGTCGCCGTTAGATGCTTTTGCCCACTGATTGATTTAATAAAACTTGCATGAGCCTTGGTGCGTGTCCGTCTCTCTTTCTGATTTGATGCAAGTATGTATGCCTTTGAGCCGGCTCTCTGGCATATTAAATCAATGAGCCAACGTCTTGGCCATTAAGTACAGTTTGAGCAGCAGTGGGTTTTTAATCCCATGTCCGTTGTAGACACAACTTGTGAAGGCCATAACAACAACAACATCTGTTGATGCCCAAAACTGATGACCTGATTCACAGGAACATGCAATTGATATGTCCAACGAAAGCAATCACCGCCTAAGAGATTTGGGGTTTGGTCAACTGTGGAAATGCCCTACAGAAGAGACAATTAAAGTGTATTTTTCCATTTTGCTCAAATGATTTCAAATTTATTCGACTTTTTAAGACTCCATATCATAAAAATCATTTGTCAAGCAACAACAACCACAAATCGAAAATGGAGAGAAATTCGGTTAGTTCCGAGTGCTGTATGTGTGTATTCGTATTTCAGAATCTCGTGCTTTACTCTATCGGAGCTGTCACGACAAACTATTCCAACCCAAAACTAATTCTCGGTGTCCCAGAAATCTCTTTAGGTTGGTTTCAAGTCCCTCGAGTTTTGATCGGAGATTTTGCTAAATTTACCACCCAAATATTTTTGACAAGCAAAATTAATCTTGGAAAACACTATTTTTCTGGATAGGCTGCATCAAATGAATAAACTATTTTATTAGTTTATTATTTTGCGTTTTAAGAACTATTCGCCAAACTCACCAAAGTCTTTCATATAGTCAAAAGCAACCAGCTCACTTGCGCGATCTATAATACACCCAGGTGACCAAGGGCTGGCGCGAACACATTTTAATATTATTTAAACTAATAGGAGTTTTGGATTCATTCATCATCTTAGCGAACTTTAAATTTAAATTGCTCACCTAAAGAGAAATATTGTTCAGTTAAGCTTGTAAGATTTTTGCATTCCTGACTATCTATGTTGAATACCCTCTACAATGACAACAACAACCACAGCTACCTCCATCGCCAACTGCGGGTCCAATCAATGTCAACTTTCAAAACAAATAAAGTTGCCATTAATGCCGCTTGTCGAGTACGTTTGTTTGTTTTGTTTTATTTTGTGATTTTTATTTGTCTTATTTGCTTTTTCTTTTTTTTTTGCACACTCTGCTCATTTTCATTTTGGCGCGTTTTTAAAGCGGTTTTTAGGCTTAACTTCAGCAATTGTTTAAGGCGTTTTTCATGTCGATTTCATGTTTATTTATGAGCAGCTCCAAACAGCTGCCGCCAAGCAGCTTTGGTTAGTGTGTAACTTGAGCTGGGTAACTTGGCTGGCTGCTCCCAGCCACCAAAAATGAAAAGTGAAATTATCAGATGGCGTGTGAAGAAACAGCAATTACAGTTTTGAAAGCACTGTGATCGAAAAAAGGTGATATCACAAAACAGTTCAAGAGGTTGATTGCTTTTAATTGAATTCATTTTGGAATTTACATATTTGGCAATTATTAACGCGTCAAAGTTCATCATGTTGATGGAAGTATTACAGTGATTGATGTGTATTTGATTGTAAAGGTTGTGGAGTACGGGAAGGCAAGTGAGCAGATTGTCTGAGCCAAATAACTTATCAAAAGGGTTCAATTAAGTGTTGAATAGTCGAATTTTACCTGACAGGCTTATGAATTTTAAGTGTCTTTTATGCTAAGTTTGAATGGGTAAATGGAATGCAAATAAAAACAGGTTTTTTAAATAAATTGTTGAACAATAAAGATAAGTTTAATAATTTAGCAATTATAGCAGTAGAAAAATTCAATAATATTTTTAAGGAAAAAGTGTTCAAGATACAAATATTTTTTAAAGCTAAAACACATACAACCCTTTTTTAAATTATCAATATTATATAATATGAGATTCTCCTAGAAATAAAAACCTGTCTCACATATTTCAAGATCGTATTATCTTATTAAAGATAAGATATATTAAGCTTATTGAGAATATGTGGAAAACAATCTATACTCTTTAAGCATCTTTCATAATTTCTTTCTCTATTTTTCTAAAAATAATTAAAAGCAAACAACCTCCGTGCTCTCAATTTTAATACTTAGTATTTAATATTTTCTATTAGAATGTTTTAAGGATCTTTTACCCTATCTGCGTACTGTGAAATGGTTTGGGAGATATACACATACCTATATTTATTAGTGCGTGCGTGTCAGTCAGGCAAAAATACAGCACGTTCGAATCTCTGGATCTGAGAAATAATTTTTTGTCTTAACTTATTCTCATATTTGTGTTTTCGCGACCTGTTTGGATTTCAGTCCAAGTTTTGCTTGGCTCAACGTCTATGGTAAATTATAATTCTATACAATCAACACAAATTAGCTTTGTTGCTTTCACACTTATTCTTCTAAGATTGCCAACATACTAAAACATATAAATTTAAATTTATAGCTTGAAAATCATATCCTTAAGTACTTGATAAAGCATTCTTTACATACGATTTTTAAGCATATTTTATTTTAAGCATCTTTTGTTTTGAGAGGCAAACGAAAAGAATTTATTATGTAGATAATTTTTGGGGAAAATTGTCAATTTAAATTTTATTATAAGCCCAAATAAAACTCTGTACGGGAACCGGCGACTTAAATTTTTCGAGACCAGTATTTAAAAACTAATATTCTGGGGCAAGGCGTACTAAAAAAGGTAGGCTCACTCACTCTCTCTCTTGACAACTTGTTAAATTTCAGTCAGTAAACAACTGTTGCATGATACAATTATATACGGTAAGGTGCTCTCTGAGAGAGCTCTCTGTTGGGGACTCCAAATTTTCATTTTGTTGTTGTCATTTGATTGAAAAGGTTGTGTGCTAACGAATTTTTTTTGATTTGCCGACTGGATTTATTTATAATTTGTGAAAATGTCGGGCCAATACTGTTGCGAATGTCGATGTAAAGCAGTGCCAGCCCATAGCTACCCGGAATTGATGTCAGTCCTGGATTTATGCAAACGCGAGAAGAACTCTTGATTGTGTGAATCGGTGAACACTGAATTGCAAGTAAGACGCCTGTGGACTGGAGCAGAGGCGGCCAAATGGAGAGGACTGAAAAGGGCGCTTGTGTTGGTGAACAAGAGAACTCCCTCCAGACTGCAGTAGTTTAACTTGCAATGAAATCTTCACCGATTCACATAACCACAAGTTCGGCACGCGTTTGCTTAAAAACACGACTTACACCGGCTCGTGTGAGCTGTGGATCGCCGCCTCTGGTCTGAAGAGTGCTCTCTTGGCCGGCAATGAAGTAAATCAGGGTTCCCCAAGAAGAGAGCCCGAGTTTGTGGCTGTGTGTTTCTCCTCTCATATTGTTACGGCACTGCATTTTGGGCTGACACCGGCTAGCAAGTCATTTCAGGGCGGGATCTTAACCCCAGACCGCATAGCGAACAATCACTACAAATTCAATTGTTCACTAGCAAAAACGGGCACAAATTCAAAAAAGCAAACAGTTATTGGCCAAACAATCAAAATTCAGAACAAATCTCTATCGAAGAAGCAGCGCCATTAGCAGAGTGTTCCAACCGGCAACGCTCCCAATCAGCGGTTTGGATTTATCAGCTGCCATTTGAAAAGTGCCAAGCGAATACTAATAAAATTTAGTCATGTATATACTATGTGTTTGGAATTCTAAGGGTGCTTTGCTTTTTGTTTTATTCTCTCTCTGTCTCTCTCGATATTAGCAAAAGCTGTCAGTCCTCGATAAACTCTGAATGCCATACCTTATATAATTGTATCATGAACTGTTGTAAGCAAAGCATCTCCGCGGACCAATTTTTTGTGTTTTACTAAGTAGCTTAGTAGGCTTTGTATTGAAATATATTACTCTCTCGTTCTCGCTCTCTTTGACACAAATATACGGAGTTCTGAGAGAGCGAGTGAGCCTACCTTGTTTAGTATGCCTTGTTCTGGGGTATATTTTTGAAACCGAAATTAGCCGAAAGATTATACCAATACAGTTTCGGTTTTGATATTTTTCGTTTATTTTTATTTTATGGCATAAGCCGCGGTTTTCCTCAGCATAAAAGTTCTCAGAGCATCGTACAGATGGTTCAGCTTAACAAGTAAGGTCACAGCTCGCTTTGCGCGGGCTAGGAAGTCATTTTAGACCCATGGTCTCTTGATGAAAATTTCTCAGCATCATCTGTAGATTTAGATTTTGCTATACGATTTGCTGACTTTGCTTTACCCGTACAAATCGACCTCGAAAGATACATATTTGATATTGGAGTAATTATTCATCTCCGCAGTTAAGTGGTATGATATACACAAATGAATGAAAATCTTTATGACAGATAGGCCGCGACGACAAATGCTGACTGACATTGTGTATAGGAGAGCGCGACGTAGACATAATGACTTTTCCTCATCAATTGGAAGGTGCTTTCAAGTGTGCATTGACTAAAGTTCCTCATAATTTTGCAAAAATAATTGCGGTCCAATGAATTTACGTTGTACATATTGCAACACAAGTCATTTTAAATCCGAAATTACTTAAGGATATAGAAAATAATTTTCTTTAAGCTGTAAGTGGTTTACCTTCGCATAAACTATCTTAAGAAGTCAACAGCGTAGTTTTACTTATTTGAAATCTGAATTCAAAAGATGCATCAGTTAATGGAACAAGAATGCAAGCAAAATGCCTTCACCAACTCTATGGATTGTGAAGTTGTATTCGGAGTTTCATGTGTTAAGCGCATTCTATTCAATAGATTATCACACCGTTTTCCATACAAATTGTTAAAATTATATATTTTGCTCAGTGTTAATGGTCAAAATTCGACCACAAACCTGAAAACAAAAAAATTATTTTAAAACAAAACATTTTTCGTCTTTGGCTAAAAGTTGTAGATTTCATGATTTTTCTAATTAATTTTACTAGTTTCACCAAAATCACTTAAAATTAACTATGCGTCCCATTGATTTCAAACGGCTAACATATTTGATTTTTGCTCCTCGCTCTCGCTGGCCATCGCTGTTTTAGACCCATTGAATACAAGTAAGATTTAGTTGCCTTGTCTTTCTTCATACATAACAATTAAAAGTGCAGACATTTTGATATTAAATGGAAAAACTTTAGGGCGAAAATCAAAGACGGAAATTGGCGCTTTTTTTGTATGTAGCAAAACTGTGGGTTTACAGATGCAAAAACTTCCCCTTTCGCAGTTGTTTAGTCTATAATTATATCTATATATTTAGGTACAAACCTCTTCATCATCCTCCTGCGGTGACGAGGCCAAAGTTAATCCATTTCCCGCTCCTCCGCTTATAGGTGGACACGATTGTCGCTTGAAGTCACGGCGTATGGCCAACTCATACCAGGGTATCAGCGGTTTACTTCTCAAGGTGGTTTGACAACCAATTTTGAAATCCAACGGATCCATATACTCTGGAGCCATGCGATTTAGATCACTAACAGCCGCCTCTGCCGAAGCGTAAATGTTCCCCGCCGACTTGTTATTGCCACGTTGCTGCCAATGTGTTCTCATATCCAGCATAGACCCCACCGGCACATCCAGGCTACGATGCAGACCCGCTCCCATGCTCTTTACCCGCATATGGCCCAGGGTATGATAACGCCGATCCACAGCATTGGGCAGCATGGGCATGGCACTGGGTACAACTAGAAGCTCATCCTGATCGATGGTGGCCAAACTTTGACTGGTGTAGGATCTCTCCAGCAGCTCTGCACTATTGCTGCGCTGAGTGACTATGGGTAGCTCATAGAGATTAAGGCGCGTCGCGGTGGGTGGTCTAGTGGGTGTGGCATAGATCTTTGGCTTGGCATACAGACTCTCCCGACGCACGGGGGCGGGAGGTGGCAGACCCGTGGTGGGGGATCGTGGGGCGGATTCATTTAGTGATAGCGTCATGGGACGCCGACTGCCCGTAGAGCTTACCGAACTATGGCGTAGAGTGGGTGGACGACGTTCTTGCATATCAAAGTTGATTTTCGGCAGGGGAGAGTAACAATTCCGCTCGGAGCTATCGTAGGAGCTGCGTATGCCACTATCTAACCTTCGCTTGGGACTCTCGGGTGCGGTGTACAGGAATATATGCTCCTCCTCGCCGGCTGTGTTGTAGTCCGGAGTCTTGGGCGTGGCACTACTTTGTAACGAATCCAATGAGAAACGGGAGTTCTTTTTCACATTCTGATAGTCACAGGGCATGCTGCCACCTCCGGAAGAACTGGAAGCATCCGACAGAGGACGAAATCCCAATTGATTATTCGTGGCACTCGAAGCATTGGAGAGGGGACGAAATCCTAAGGGATTGGTTGTAGGACGAGCATAGAGGATTTCCAGATCCCAACCTATGGTGGGAGTACGCACGGGCTTGGCCCGGGCATAGATTTCCTCGGCATTACCCTGACTTTGGGTACTACGCAGAGACACCGTTCTCTTCCGCTGAGGTGGCACTTTGGCGGAAGGTTGAGCTGCATTTGGTGCTGCTGCTGATGCAGCTGCTGCTTCTGTCACTTCGGCCTCTCTGATGGAACGTGAACGGGTTAAGCCACGAGCTCGTATAGTGGCATAGCCATCGTATATGGGCGCCGAGATGGGTGAGTGGGGCGGTCGATTGCTGGCACTGGCGGTGGACATCGTTTCAGTGTTGTTTTATGTTTTTGGACTTTGGCACGTTTGTTTTTTTTTCTTGTTAAATTTTCATTTTCATTTCTTTATTCATTCACTTTCTCAGCCGCATTGATTAATTGCTAAAGCACACAAATTGAGGTTTATCATTCGAGTGTAATCAAGCATTTAAGCCCCCCACCAAGTTCTTATTTAATGGTTGTTGTTCATTGCCAGCGGTAGGTGGCTTCAATATTGTTCAATTGAAGTCGTGCAATGAACTTCTTTGATTGCCACTCCCTCTGCTCCGCTGCCTACCTCCTACAAAGCCTACTCATTAACGCTTAATTAGCATCCATTTCACATGACAGACTTTTTGGTGTACGACTTTTGATTGACAGCCTCTAACAGGAAAAACAAAACGACGCGTGAAGCTAACCCAACTAACTATCGCACATCAACTTTAACACGTCTTAATGGAGCAAATATAATGGAGATTTCAATGCCAAAGCTATGAGAGCTACCAGAAATGAAGGTATAAAACTGACTTAGAAATGAATAAAAAAATACTGAATTTGCCATTGAAAACCTCTTTTTGGAGTTACAAAAATCTCTTTCAGTTGTTTGCAAGCACAAATCTCATTCAGTTAGCTAAATACACCAACCAAAATATCATCTAAATGTTCAATTCAAGCATTCTTTCTATTCAAATAACTCAGTGATAAAGACATGTTCTCAATTTCAATTCTTTTCGAAAAGTAAATCGAACGCAATTCCGCTTCGGTTTCGTTTTAGAGTTCGCAATTCCGAATGCAATTGCTCTCTTTTCACTTTTTTCAAATCACCCCTACAAGCTAGAATGACACTAGGCCAGTGGTGCCCAAAATGTCAGTTGCCTGTCCCGTGTGATAGGAAGTCAAAATTTTGCCAGCGTCGCAGCCGACACACACATAGAGAGAGAGAATACGTGTGCTCTATAACAGCACGCACACACATTTGTTTGTTTGCTTGTAGCCCATAGTTGACATAATGACGTTTACCTCGTGTTTCGCTGCTACACACACTATCGCAAAGCTTGATAGTGTGTGCTTTGGCACCACTGCACTACATATACAAAAGAGAAACCACAAGTTCAAGCGAAACGATCGAAAATGGAACAGTCGAAGTTAAAAGATGCTGACCTTTAGGTTTCCTTCCACATCAAACATCCTTCCAAATCAATTAAAGACTTTAATGAAAACCATACTTCTAAATGGATTTCGTAATTACTTTTCATTTCACCGACTTTTGAACATGAATCAATTCCACTTTTGAAAAGTAGCCGTGGAAGTGGAATAAAAACATGCTCGAATGTGCTTGCCTTGAGCGTAGATTTTTGTACTTTTTGCTTGCGTTCTCAAGCTGTTCAACTTGCTAGTTTGAATAGTAGATTTTTTACGTCACGTGACGTGGACGTTATGCATATTTTGTGTTGTTGTTTTAACGGAGTATCCCATTGGCAGGGGAGTAAAAGTGGTGCAAAAAAGAAGGGTAACTGGGGGAAAGTAGAGGTGACTTAGCAGTGATTTGATAGTGACTAAACAGTGACTTGACAGTGTCTTGACAGTGACTTGAAAGTGTCTCATCAGTGACTAAACAGTGGCTTTACAGTGCCTAACAGTAAGTAAACGGTGACTTGACAGTGTCTTAACATTGACTAAACAGTGACTTGACAGTGACTAAACAGTGACTTGGCAGTGTTTTAACAGTGACTAAACAGGGACTTGGAATTGACTAAATAGTGACTAAGCAGTGATTTAACAGTGACTTGAAAGTGACTTAAAATTGATTCATTCTTTCTCATGGTGACTGCAAAATGGTGACTATCTACGAAATGTTACCAGTAAAGTCTTCTTTCTATAAGGCAAATATAAAAGAAGCATCAGCAGCGTATGGATACTGATATGCACTGGGTACCAAGACTGAACTGAATCTTTCGAGAGAGTCCCCAAAGGAAAGTTGTTGTCTCTTCTGTATATGTGTACGAATATTTAATAAGTTGCCAGTGACAACTTCTCTGTTCACATTGGCGACCCCTTTTTTAGAGGCAAGAAGGCTCCTAGTATTGGAAACAAACTACAGTGCACATTAAAAATTCGACTGAAAATTAGGGCTACAAGCCCAAAACATTTGTGAAGAAATCCCGTTCCCCGGTTGGAACTAAAATTACCACAAAATTGAGGTTCAAGGTTTTTGGCCAAAGCTTTTATTTCGAACCTAGGTTCGGCCCTCGACTTACCCAAGTATTCGAGCTTCTATAAAATACTCGATAAACATTCATTAACGTACTAGAAATTGTGTCTTTTGCGAACAATCGTTTTGTTTTAAAACAGATTCAGGTTCAACTATTTTTCACATGTGGTTTGGTACAAGGAATTCGGGTTGAAACCGGTTCCTGCCTAAAATAAATCATTGTTTTCAATTACAATTTAGTAACCCTAAAACGAACTCGATAAACATGTCAGCCCCACGAAACCTTTTAATTGAAAATATAGGGAGAGGAATGCAATCAAATCAGCAGAAGTGAGAGCTTCTGATTTACAAGAATAGGCACTGAAAAAAGAATCCTAAGGAACTGTTTCGCCCACAGAATTATAATTTGAACAAAAAGACTACAAAGTCCATCGAAGAAAATACTCACGTGCACATAACTATTCAGTTTAATGGCATATTTGAAACACAGGAAAGAAGTTTGGTCTTGAAGGCACATACAAATTTATAGCTTTGTTCTACTTGTCCAGTTTAGCTTCATATTTTTTCTTACATTTCCATTCGCTGTCTTTTACTTTCGAGTTTCATTGTCAGAAGCAGTAGTTAAACTCATCTTTCTATAGGCTTTAGTGGCAATAAATTTAAAGTAGGGAATTTTACGAACAAACTTTCCAATGCCACTACTAATATACATATATTTATTCATATAACCTTCTTTAAGTACTTTAAACAATTGCGATTTTCTACTTCAACGAAATTTTTCAAAAGTTGCTTATTTATCGTGGATATTTTTAAAACTATTAAATCCACATTTGACAGCTTCAACAACAGAAAATTAGGCAAGCTGTCAGCTCTAGTAGGCTTTTGAATTTGATCGAGAGTTGCAGAATTCAAATTTTTGCTGCTCAAGAAGTTTTTTTTGTATATTTTGCTAATGCTAATGCCAATATAATTATTTAAGGTGTGTTAGGAAAACAAAAACAACATACAATATGTGTATAAGCATGACATCACTGAATAGGAATAGCAATAAAATTAAATATCAAACACATCATAAAACTGTTTTATCGACCAGACAGTTTTTTACATTGTACAGAGTATTTTGCTGACGTTGGCGCCTGAAACAACAAGCAAATTCTGCCTTACTCTCAAACATTTTTTGGGGTCTCTTATCAGGCGGCAGTTATCGCTCGTAAAATTCATAAATTTATGTATGACTTTATGCAAAAATGGAGGGACAGAATTTGTTTTAAAAGGGAGCGCCAAGCAGGCCAACGAATTTTTTTTATCGAACTGTATTAATTAGACACGAAACCTGCTGTGTGAGACGCAGACTAAGTCTTTGGGTTAAGACGTTTTTCTGTGAATTCGTGGCGGGTGGAAGTCCACAACAAAAAACTTGTTTCTCCAGATCTCGAGGCTGGTCACTTCCTCACTTGACACACTTGAAAAACCGCAACACAGCATTGTGGAAATTATAAACAATTGAGGCTAATTTAGGTTTAGAGCATTTTTCTCCTCCACAGCTTCATCATAAATGTAACAGACATTAGCCAAGTAACTTGAGAGCCCATATGCTGCCTTAAGTGAATGGGAAAACTACTATTTTTTCTCAGTATACGTACGTCAGTCTGCATTACGTACTTATGTATATGATGTCTAAATATAGACTGCATAATGCATTTTATTAAAAAGTTACTTGAGACGAGAGGTGCTGCCGCAATAGCAATTCAATTTGTGTTTGGGGGTGGAAGACTGAAATGTTGTGTAATGAAGGTGAAATATATAAATAGAAGATTGTGCTTGGATTATGGTTAAATATCAATAAACTGAAAGAGTTTCTATAAATGAAGCATTTGTAATGAGGTTTAATATTGAGATTATTAAAAAACCACAAGGGAGACAGAAAAAAACGAAAGCAAATGGAACACTCCAACGCATGAATTAGTGATATTCTGCTGATTTATATGAAAATGCTTACTCTTGAAGAGTCTTAATCTAAATGGTCCAAGCAAAAAATGACTGTAAAATGAATAACAGCTGAACACTATTCAATAATATTCAAGGTACAAAAGCACAAGCTGCGGAAGACTGTATAAAATCGCATTTGAAAATTTAATGATCAAGAGTTTTTGCATACATCTTATATACTTTGCATATACTTATAAAAATATAGGCCCGACTCACTGATTAACTGACTGAAATATTATCTACCCAGAGTCAAAATGCTTATCCTGGAGATCTAAGATTTGGCATAGACCTTCGTTTAGTTACTAAGAAAGAAAATTTGAAAGTCTGACAGCGAAGTGGGTGAAAACCCCAAAGAGAGGTTTGTAAGGGGCACATAACTGAGCTGTGGCGATCAGGCAATATTGTGTACTAAGCTGTTTTGCTAAAAGCGCGAGAGAGAGTGAGCATGAGAGGGATCGAACTGGGGAAGGGGAAAGAATGAAGAGCGATGGAAGTGGGAGGGGGAAGAGTGGAGAGCGGTGGAAGTGGGAGTGGGGAAAGAGAGGGAAAGCCAATTTAAATTTTTTAATTTTTGGGAAAGACTGGAATCTATACGTTCCCAATTATGGGCAAGCAGTGCTAATGCTGCTGTGAAATGCACAATCTTTATATATTTACTTGAAATGGGAACGGGACGGAAATATCGCTAGATTGGAAATTTATTATGTGGTCGTGCGTATTCAGCTTCCACTTGACAAGAAGACTTTAATATATAATTCCGAAATTTTCGAGCGCCTAGAAAATTTGGTTGGGTCCTCTACAGCCCATAGCATTTACCAAGCAAGATTTTGGAATATTTTTACCAGCGGTGAACTCGAAACTAAAATTCCTTAAAATCTTGGACGCCTCGACTTAGTCGAGTTCAGCTATTAGTAAATACAATAATTAAAAACGGAGAATCTATTGATTGTGGTCCCTTGATTTGCTGACATCTTTATGTAGTTTTATATAGTCTTATGCCAAACTATCATGACAACACGTCCAAATGATAAAATGTTTTAAATTTTGAATTTTGGTGACGAGGCAAACAAAGTGAACAATAAGAACGGGGACAACATGTGTTTTCAACAAGACGGCGTTACATGCAACACAGCGGACGCCCCTACATACATTATGTTTATCTCTTGCAGAGGCAAAGTAAATTTGCCTCCAAGAATATGGTGTTTATAAAAATACCAAAAATAATCGTAATCCAGGCTCTAAGTTTGCCGGGTCTATGTGGCAGAGTAATGAGAAGCCAGGGCGGAAATTTCTTTCCGCTCTTATTAAAAGACCCAAAAGATTAAGACAAATTGTTGCAGGTTTGATAAAACAAACCAGCTTTAAGTGCTGTCATTTTCAGTCTAGCAAGTCAAAGTTTATTCTTGGATTTAGCTCAGCGAAAATGCGCAAGAAGATAATAATATGCATTTGCGAGTGACTCTCAAACTATTGTGCAATTTAAACTGTAACTACTTTAACAGTCATACTATCTAAAAACTGCATTTTCAGTTCTGTTTATGTCAGCCAGTTTTATGAGTTGTATCAACGTCTTGACACTTTGGACTGCCGCAAACGGGCACTTAAAACAAATCTATGTAGAAGCATGTGCCATGTGGAGATCCCCATATGCATGTTGTGGTTGTTGTTGCTATTGCCGCCTGTCAATTGGTTTGTTAGTTCTTTAGCCTGGCAGTCGTTGACACTTGAAAGAGAGTTGCTTGTTCTTGCAAAACTAGCTGAGTCTGCTGAGCTAAATGACTTGAACTGACTCATGGCACGACAGCAGCAGCAGCGCCAGCAACAGCAACAACAATAACTAGGAAATGCAATAAACAACAATTTTCTAATGTCATCAACATATACTACGAACTATGTTTGTATCAACTTTATTGGATTTGTATTTTTTTCTGGTTTCTGCAGCTGCGGCAGAGAAGTGAGAATTGTTTTTAGCGCTGCGTGAATTGGCTGTAATTGTTTTGATTGCAGTTCATGGTGTGTGTACACTTGATGATGTCTCCATCCCCGTCACTCTTGCTGAAAACTCTGCCTCGGCGGAGGGGGCTTTTAATAATAAACAATTTTAATTGTTAGTTTGAAGTGGGGGAATTTGAAAAGAAAAAACTTGTGCAATGTTGATGAAGCGATTAAGAAAGAGTTTAGACTTGTTTTGGGATTCCTACAAGTTAAGTCAGTTCTGCCAACTACTGAAGAGTTAGCTAATCTAAGTCCAGTTAATAAAAACACAAATCCCAAAGCTCATAAAATTGCAGGGGAATAAGATAATTGAGTTCCATGAAGAGTTGCAAGTCAACAATATTTTAATTCCTGTTGGTACAGCAATAATTATCGTGTATCTATGATGTGCTCATACACTGAATACTAATAATCCAATTGGTAATCTAGCATAAAATTCCTAATGAACCAAATGTTTTCTTTCTCTAGATTCTTGGCTTGACAATATGGGAAATTATCCCGAATTCAGGTAAAATTTAAAAATAAACTTCTAGATGATCAAAAAATTAAAACAAATGTTGATACAAAATGTGAACACCACCGGCTGGGTCAACAAATGATCTATTAAGATTTCGATCTGTTAATAGTATTGAATTTGCTCCTGCTGAAACAGGTAGAGAAAATAATAGTAATAATGTTGTAATTAATAAAGATCAGGCAAAAAAAGTACTTGATCTTAAAGTTTTGATCCTATATTAATAACAGTTGTAACAAAATTTACTTTTCCTAAAACTATTTTCTACATTTTCTACTGTGGGGGCGGGGTTGGGCGTGGCCAAAATTTGAAACAAACTTGATCTGCAGATAAAAGAAGACTACATGTCAAGTTCCGTTCACACACGCCAAGAGATCGTGAGAAGCTTGGCTTGGCCCCGTTGTAGGAGCTGTATAGCCAACATTTACATTTTTTTACATGTCAAGTTTGGTAGATTTAGCTCTTATAGTCTCCGAGATCTAGGTGTTCATCAGAGAACTGCGAAAATCACTTTTCTTGATTGCGTCATGCACAAAAATTCTTACTTACATTTAATTATGTCACGAAACTCTAAACTCAACTTTAACATTTTTGTTCTTCTTTATTTACGCAACAAATATTTTTAATCAAACAGACTCAACTCATACCGCAATCGCATCGAACGGTTGAACTAGAACTTTTTGATGCGACACTTGTTTGTGTGTTCGATCGAACAAAATTCAGCCAACTCAGGCCAACGCATTGCGATAGTCATAGGAAGAGAGAGAGAGAGAGAGAGAGAAGAGAGACACATATGAAGTTGTTGTTTCGTTCGCTCAGAAAAATCGTCGTCGAGCTAAGTGATCAAATCAACCGAAGTGAATGGAATGAAGCGAGCTTGATTATTAACCAGAGTGCTAACAATGGAATTGAATAAAACTCAAGGGCGAGCATGTTGCGCATGCAAGTTCGAAGCGTTGATCACAACGCCAGTTTATTCGTGTATTGATTAATGTGTGAGCGATTTGCAATCGAAAGCCGTTCTCTGGTGTTCATACAGACAGACGGACAAGTCTATATCGACTCGGCTGTTGATGCTGATTTGGATAAAGGTTAAAAATTAATAAGTATCCTTTTCTCTGATATATCCTTTTAAACGAAAATAAATCGACTATGAAAATATCCTATGGATCCAAAAAAGGACAGTTAAATATGCATTCGAAATGGATGCCATAAAAAAACATTTCTTTTTTCTCCGACTACTGCTGTTAGAAATTGGAAACAGGGCTTCAAACCTCCAATAGATCGGTACGGGTTCAAAAGGTTTCGAAAGGTCACTAAACCCAGGTTCAGGTTTGAATCAGGGTTCAGGAATAATTTTGTTTTCGCTAACTCAAAAAAAAGTGATGTTTATTGGAAAATCCTTTAACATTCTAGAAAACTTTTTCTGTTTATTAGAACATTTTTCTAAGTACTAGGGCAAATTTAATAATAAGGCGATTTGCCTAAATTCATGTCCCATTTTTTTTCTGTTGGGTTGTTTATGAGTGAGTGAAAAAAATTGAGTTGTTCTTTAAACTGAACGAGTGAACATCTTCTTCTTTAATTGTTCATTTTTTTTCAGCGAGTCTTGTTCAGTTTATCTGTCTTGCTTTAAGTGGTTCTCTTGCTCTGTTATTCGTTTGCTCAGAGAGTTGTTCTCTCTTGCTTTCTGACTCGTTCTGTCTGTGTAGCTCTGTGAGCTGTTCAGTTTTGTCTTGCTAACAAAGGACTACAAGCTTTGTGTATAGGCCAGCATCTGCATGTCAAAGCCAGCAAATAAACCGTCGATTGGCTTAAATGAACGCTAAAGGACACCATGTCATGAGGAAAGAGTAAAACAACAACTGAACAGGGAGCAATTTGAGTATTTGACTCATTTAGAAAAAAATAACCAATGTTCAGTGAAATGAGCAACCTTTACACAAAACTAGTGTGCATTTAGCTTCATTGGGAAATGGCAAAGTTGACAATTATAGCATCTAGAATTTTTGGCGGTTTTTTTGCTTCAGTTCAGGATCAGGTTCGGGCGAAATAAATTGTTCTGCTGCGCATCGGGTTCATTTTGAGTCTTTGACTCTGGAGCGATTCGGTTCCGTTCGGTTTGCAGACTGGAACAGCTTAATTTGTTAATTTAACTCATTTACAGTTGACTCATTAAACTTATGGAACTAACAATTTATTTGCGAGATCCGTCACCCTCTCGGCATAAATATAAATTTGAAATGCTGGCAAATGTTAATTCTGCACAATATACGTCGATAAGCCGTGATACGTTTTACTTTTCAAAAAAATTGTAAATTCGGTTGTTATATGGGCGCTGCACGAATTTCAATGGTTAATGCTTTTGCCTTCAAGAAACTACATCAATTAAGGACGTTTGAATAATTTTAAGATTTTCATAAACTTTTTTAATTTTTGGCGTGAAAATGCCTGCAGAGTGTGAATGATATTAAGGGTAAGGAATTCAAATATTGTAAACATCGCATCTTATGCGTTAACTGAAAAAAGTCATTAAATAAACACGTTTACTTAGGTAGCCCCGTTTAATTATTTCCCCATCAATTTAACTCCACTTCTACAGTTTGACATTCACTCAATTAAAATAGGTCCATACTGCGTCAATTAATAGCTTTCTTTTTATACTGCAAAAGCCATAAATCAATTTTATGGGCATATCAATTGGTTAGCCACTTGCTGTTTGATAAGCACTGCGAAACTAGTATGAGAAACCTCAACAAAAGGGAAGTGTTAAATTGTCACTGTGAGTCACTTCAGGCCAAAGTTTAGAGAGCCACCAAACCCCCTCCGAATCGTGCAAATTGATTTCGTATAATGCGCTGCATATAAATCAGCTTTGTCAATAACTTCAATCACCCACAGGGCAAGCGGAAAGCAACTGAAAATTCAACAGACATCAAAAATTTCCGACATTTTCAAACGACTTTTGTGGGTCACGTGGGCGTCTAATTGTTTTGCACATTTTTAATGCAGTTTTGCATTGGCATTTCGATATCTATTGTTATGCAAAAATTGAACTTTAACATCGTGGCCAGAAATGCCAAAGAGTTGCACATTTTTTATATTTTATTTATCGCTAACGCAACTTCTGACAACTTTCGCCCAAAAAGAAAATGCAAAAACCGCTAACGAGCTGCAGTTTGAGAGCAACTATCAAAATCTTATCGCCAAATGTCTTTGGCTGTCTGTTGTTGTTTTTTCTATTTCTCCTGTGGGCAGCAGCCTCTCGGTTAGGGCTCAAAGTCTAGACAGCGAAGCTGACTTATCGGCACTGTAAAATCTGAAAAAGGAAATTGCTTGAAATTTTAGAAGACACAAAAAATGACAAAGCTGATTAATGTTTTACGGAAATGGCATGAATTATAAATATTTTCAACTTATCAACTCTCAACATGTGTTGTCATTTGGCCTGAGAAACTATTTTTGTTGATGATTCTACTCTCGGCAGCTGGTAATCCTTCTCACAAAATTCTTATTGACAAAATGCGCAAATAATATTAAAATAAATTGTGTCGCTCTCAGATATCCAAAAATATTCTTGAATTTCGTTCAATGTCAAAACTGGTTAAGTTTGGAAGTATAGCACGAATAAAACTACGCAAAATAATGAAACTTAGGCTGTCAGCTGCATAACTAAACAGCTCAAACGTTATGTTTGGGCGGATGGTTTGACAGCGACTGGGAGAGGGTAAGGTGGCAGGATGCTAATGACAAGGTTAACTTCTTTGGCATGGGTTTTGATTATAATTTGTTTTGAATGTTTCAGCCATTAAAATGTAATTTAAATGTAGTTATTTTATTCAGTATTGGAATTTGTATACAAAATGTTATTGAAACAAAATAAAAGTGCGTACTAAAGTTTAAGGAAAGGTAGTATTCGCGTTTTGCTTTATATTCTAGAGTATAGATTGCTGTTTTTGGGAAATTGCTTTTTAGGCGAAAGAGAAACTGAAACTGAACTAACTGAAAGAATTTTACTCTATATCTGCAGCATGTCATAGTGTACCGAAATCAAATTTTAATGGAAATTTTTTAGTTACATACTATGATTATATTTTTTGGTTTTTTTTTTTTAATTTAATACGTGCAACTTGGGAACCCGAACGATTTTGTATCTCGCGACGAGCGGGGAAGCAGTTTGTATTAAGGTAGGGAGCGTCAAACATGTTTCTCTTTACAATAAAAATTTTGTATATATTAATCATTTTTATCAACAATAATTCTCCGACTGACGACTTGATAGTTATACCCGCGTTACTTAATTAACACTCAACATCTCTGTGAAATCTTGTATGCATTTTCAAAACATCTTTTATTTGATTTTTAATAAATTATTATTATTATTATTATTCTCTCGCCGAAATGTCCCATTTTTGGAAAAACTGTGACTTGCTCTCCCAGAGCTGCTCAACAATAATTCTTGTTATTCTGGACGGTTCCATCCGCATAGTTTTATTGACATAATTCAAATGCAGTTGTATGGTATATATAAATAGGGCTACAAATCCCTTAATAAATATCAGAGCTGTTATATTCATTACTTCCCGTATTTAATTACTTTTCAATACTTATTTTTTAGGTAATGAAAAAACCGGAATACGATTTTTTAATAATTGTAATTGTAACTTAAAATTGTGATTATTCAGAAAATATTCCAAAATTTTATTACTTTTACAATTACTTAGATAATTGTAACTGTAAAGGGTGATATGTTAAATTATTATGTATTTGTAGGTAATTTGATGCTGATCAAGGTAACAAACCCCTAGCTAAAAATAGCAATTATTTAATTGAATTATGGATATAAAGATTCCGACATTGGTAATCTGGAAAAAGTCAAAGAGCGCCTTTCAAATAGTTTTCAACTTTCAACAAAAGCGAACACTGCTATTGTTGCATCTGTTTTAATTGCGGTGGTTTATTTGTTTATTTGAAAGCAGTGAAATATGCCTTGACAAATAGAAATACAATGGACCCCAAGAGACATTATTTTAAAAGCCCTTTTCTCCCGTTCTTTATCGGTTTTCAATTAATTTTTTGACCGATATAAGTACACTTTTCTGAAAAAAAATTTTAATAAATATGTAAATATTGCGTTGCTACGCCGCTCACAAAGCGATGGAGTGAAGCATACCTTACAATTACCATCTATCAAATCTTCATCTAGCAAAATTCCCCATCCGTCGATTTACCCGTCTTCATAAGAATCAAAATCGTTATAAAATTTTGCAAATTTTGCGATTTTTGGTCCGTTTTTAAGAATTTTATATAAGAAAATAAGAATTTTTGCAAATTTATACTTTTCTGAACTCATGTAATTTGTAAATTTCCGATTTTTGATACAGTTCGGTCTACACCACATATTTTTTTTTGCAGTCTATCAAATCTTCATACAAATTTTGGGAATAAGAAAATTTAGCAAATTTCGCATTTATTTTAGTTGTTTCATTGTTTTTTTGTGTTTAATTGTTTGATCTACACCTTCTGTATACCCGTCATTGGCATTTCCAAACTTTCCAATATTTTGGACTGTTCAATCTTTTGTTTCTTCTGTCTACATACATAAGATCAAGAACTTTATAAGGTCGGAAATGATTCCTCTCAGTTACATAATTTTGCACACTCCTAACATAATTAGGTACAGCGTATGAAAAAAAACCGGAACCGTACCGGTACCAAAGTTTCGGTTTCGTTCCGGTTTTATCGGTTCTAATAATAACGGTAAACGGTATTCGGTTCAGGTTCCGGTTCCGGTACGCGATTTGAAACGGTTTATTTCGGTTAACGGTTCCGGTTCTGGTTCCGGTATTGAGCCCTGCTTACGATTATTAAAAAGTATTATTTAGAAATTTTTTTCAATTTTGTGAAAAATGGTAATAGTAATTCAAGTTTACAGCTCTGAGAAGTAAGGCATTGTTTGGTGCATTATTGGTATGTAGAAAATTTTCTTGACAATAAAGCGCAGAAATCGCTCAACTTCCTCGTACCAGCTAAAATCCCAGACCTGTGCCGCATGGCAAATGATAGCCCTGGCTGCAGCGAGAAACAATTTGTACAGTTTAACAGTTCATTGATCAACTATAAACAAAAAGTAATTAAATATTTTTATGTACTGTTACTGCCGGTCCTCTTCTCAAGCAGAACTACATACAACCACCGTTTTTTCTCAAATGCCAAAAGATCGTCTTTACGGTTCTTAGAAGCGCTTTTCAATAATATTTAAAAAGTACAGATTTCCATACCCATCCGTTTGACTAATGGGTCCACCCAAACCGAAATAAGCTGGGAGATTTTATTTTCTTCAAAATTATATATATTATATATTTATAAATACTTCATAAATATAATTAAGTGTAAAAATTCATTCACAGAGATCAATGTGTTACATAATTATACGAAAAGTATAAGTGGATCCAGCCAAACCCATGTGTTTCCTACATGAAAGAACAAGTAAAACGAAGGGATAAATAACTAAAGGAGATCTATTAAATTTTGAAATTCCGAAAATGCGTCCTTTATCTTTAAATTTGACTGGAGAATTGACTCGCATACCCAAAATTATATAAATTCCGGTTTTCTGTCTTAGGCTGTTGTTAACTTTGTTATGGTTGAAGGTATAACTAATATAACAATTATATTAAATACCTTTTCTACCCTCTTTCTGAAGCAATTGAAGGTTACCCTTTGCCCATTCTCAAACTCAGACACACATACACATTGCACCTTTTGATGTTGCCTAATTGGTGGTTGCACCTTTAGCAACATGTTGCACAGTGGCAGCTGCTGTACATGGCATTCACTTTTTGTCGTCTGCTGGCACTCAATAAACAGTCATTATCGGCGGCTTTTTGTCTACTTTATATAGGATAGTTGGCCCAGGAGTGGCACCTTTAACAACAACAACAACGAAGGAAGAAGTTGATTGCAGATGTGAGTATAATCTTTAACTGGAATGCGCTTCGGTCATTAATCAGCTGCAACTAATATTGTGGCAGTTTGTCCTCTGCAGCTGCCACTGCCCCAACTCTCAACCCATTGACTTTTCTGCTCTATTTGAGGCTGGTTTAGTTCTAGGAACCAGCCTCTCAACTCTTATCTCTGCCTTTCCATTTAGTGCCTCAGTTTCTTTAGAAGACCTAGACGATGACAGCGACGACGCTCCCCTCCTTGGGTGTACCATTTGTTTCGCCTCAAAAATTTAATTATCATTATGCCATATTATGTGCTTGAGGTATAATTCTTTTGTTTCTTGGAGCTCAGCTCTTCGTCTTGTTTGATTAATTTACTAAATTGTTTAAAATTGTTGGGCGTGCATTCGTAGTTGATTGGCTCAGTTGAGAAGTTCTAAGTAATTGGAGAAAACGGTTGAGGAAGGAGAAAAAGCTAAGTTCAACGTGATTATTTTAGTGAAGTTAGTTGCTCAAACTTTTTAGAGGGCGGGAGGGAGCTGAACTTAAAAGAGCTATTATAGAACAAAATTTTTAGTATAATAAGCAACTCATGTACAATCCCTCTCACTCATGTACAACACCACATCTGACATCCATCAACCTGTCCAGACGATGTTAATCGCAAAGAAAGCATCTACAATTTCACATTCATTTCGCTTTCATTCAACAAATTTGCATATCAACTTGAAATAGAAGTGTTGGAAATCTAATCAAATCGATAGCCTCCCCCCTCCCCACCAGTCTTTGTCTACTACTACTAGAATTTCGGTAAACAAATCACGTCCAGCCAACAATTTATCAATGACAATGAAACCTGGGTCAGTCAGTCTGAATACGTAAAGATATTTATTTACTGCTCGTACCACTCGCAAATGCAATTCCAAATTTATTGAAGTTCCACTTGAGTTCTCGGTAATTACACAAAAAAAAAAAGCTGCCAGACAACAGAAGTTGTCTCCCCCGCACACACACACATGGGAAGTCCACTTGATGGATAACAACAACTACAACTACAAAATTATTATACTGTACAAAACAATGATGACTTCCAAATCTCCCAATCTGCCGACTCTCATCAGTCTGTCAGTTCAGCCATCACTCCGAATGGTGTGTGTCTGCATGTTGCATGCAACATCTCTCCCCCTTTTTCTGTTGATTATGCTGATGAGTTTTTGGGTCTCGTCTCGTCTCTTTTGAGTAATATCAGCAGCCCCCCATCTTTGGGCCAACCGTGGGGTAATAATAATAATGAAAAAGTTTTCTTCTCTCTCGCTTTCTCGTTCTCTTTTAGTTTTTCTCTCTTTTTGGGATATGCATTTCGGGTAAGTGCTTTGGCATGGGGTTAGGGGGTCGACTTTGTTTATGTTTGCTTAACATGCATTCGCAATGGACAAAATAATAAATACCCAGGAACAATGCAGCTGGTACCAGAAAGAAGAAAGGTGCCACAAATGCCATTGTTAGGAACACAGAGCTAAGAAAAAAGGGTAAGAGCTGATTATGAGAACAGAGAAAGAGAGAGAGCCTAATCATAGTGACATTTTTAAGAGTTGATAATTTATGAAAGAATGAAAAATGTTAAGAAAACTAAGATAGAAGAGTATAAAGGGATGGAACAAGGACCGAACCTTCAAAATCTATTACCTCCCAAACCTAAGCCTGAAAATGGTTCGGTTCACAAAAACTACCAAAGTAGATTCTTTATAATAGATTGTTGCCTTGTGAAGTTCCGTTCTTTAAATCATATCCAAACTCGGGTTATTACGACTTTGAAATGTGAAGTAAAGCAAGAGTTAAGTTGTAACATGCTAACACAAACTTTTACATTTAAAAAGACCAAAGACTTCTAAAAGGGGACGTGCATTCGTCTATTATTAGTAGCTAATTGATAAACATAATTTGTTCCTAAGTTCCTTTAATTAAAAGCATTAATTAAGTTCATTGAAGATTGAGGACAACTGTTTAACGAATCGAGGTGTTATAAACCAAGGTTCGAATCAGGCCCTACCGATCCTCATACCACAGGTTCGAACTAGGGCTTTGGATATTTCTTAAAATATCGATAATACCAAAAATCGAAATTTTTAATATCGATATTTTATGTATGTATATATTTTAAATATTTATTTTATAATATATTATTTCTTATTAAAGAACGTCCGGACTGAATCTTCCCTAGGATATAGCCCAGATTTCGGCACGTTTCTATTTACTGTGAACAGAAAAAAGATCAAATATCAGCCTTGTCTTTTATAATATTTAAATTGTATAAATTTTTCATATCAATGTGATATTATTTCTACCTAAACATATGGTACTTTAAAATCATCGTGATATGTTTTCAATTCAAGGCCGGTTTGATACTCAAAATACTCGTATGATACCAAATATCGTGATCTTTTTTTCTGTGTGTATACATCAGCCCTCTGCGGCAGCAAAGCGTCGCGATGTCGACACACCGACAGTATACGAGCTTATACTGCTCTCTTTCGCAACAACAATGAATTGCTCTCTCTCGCAACGCCAGAATGAGCATGTGTGTTCTGCCGGATCCTGATATAGCTTGTTGTCTGCATAGCTGGTTCAAGGGTATTTCCAAAGACCAATATAATCTCTAAGATCTTCAATATTCTAACGTCTTTGATTTTTCTTTTGACGTCAGGAGTTGCAATTGCACCACCTAAGAAAAGTAAGAACAGGCGTGGTCCAGCACAAAATCGAAATGCAAGGCTCGTTTGATTTCAATATAATTTTATATTTAATATAATATTTTATTTTGAAGCGTAAATTGTTAACTTCAGTTCACAATTTTAAGGAGAATGGAATGGAGAATTGAATTGAATGGAGTACTAAATGTGTATTTTGGATAGTTTGGATAATAAAATGCAAACGAATACGAACGGGAAATATAGTTCAATAAGTTCTTTCGGAGAAGTGCAAACACAAACACCGATTTGTAAAATTTTATTAAATTTTTGTTGTCACACATTTTAATTTAATGTTTTGGTTACGATTAAGATTGATTCCTTAAGTACTCCCAAGAGGAAAATTTATTTTCAACACAGTACAGCTTTCTAGCAATCGTTTTATTTCTATTTTAATCAACTTTGCAATTCCCCAGTCACACCCCGCATATAGTTTTAATCTCAGTTTTGAAATCTTGCCTTAACATTTAAATTTCCTACAGTTTTTCTCCTGCAATTTTCGCAATGCAAGCACTTGGCTTGGCAATTTGCTTCACTTTTAGGTATTTGGTCTTTATCGCTAGAGCAATTTTCATTGATTGACTTTCCCAAATGGCAGTGCCAACTGTTTGCATTTTTGTTTACTTCCTTACAAATTTATTTGTTGTAGTAAAAAGCATGTCAAATGCTCGTGGAAAAAGACACCGACATGGAGCAGCTGTTGAGTGTAAATATTTTATCAGACCTAACACATACAAACAGATATTTTTAAGGTACGAGAAAATGTTCAACGGTCGCCTTAGTTAATTAATAGGCAAATTTTATGAGGCTCAATTGTTTTTAGGTGCCGCGACCCGCATTTGATTTTGGTTGCTGGGTTGGTTGTTCGGTTGCTACTGTTCGAAACCCTTGGGCTAATGACCCGGACGCATGTCTGGCATGATAAAAGATGATTTTATGGAGGCGCTACCTGTTGTAGAAAAAGGTAAAGGTTTAATTGGCGGAAAAGCGGCGACAGCTTCTCAAAAGAAGAGTTAAGGAAAAGGTCTGGGAAAATTTGTTGTTTGAACAAAATTAACAATTTAGATATTTATTTAATTTTTTATCAAGCCTCTGGAGTACAATTAAGACTTGAGTTCCTAATTCCCATTGGACTTGGCACATGCAATTTGCATATTTCTTTCTGATAAACCATTTTAAAGCGGAAATGTTTAAAGAAGTTTTTGTTCACCAAGCATGGGATATTTGGCGCAATCGAACTGAAACTTGTATTGCTTTTCCTTCGCCCCTCACCCCACAAATTTTCACACTTTCTCGCACTTCAAAGCAAAACATTCAAACAACTTCAAAGTGTGCGAAAAATTACAAATTAAAAACTTAATTTTCTTTTACTCCTCCAGCCTTAGTCGCCACACCGCCATGACAAATTTTGATTAGCTTAGCCAAAGATGCCAAATCAATCTTCATCAAGGAAAAATGTTGCAAAATATTTTTTCAATTAAAATACTTTTCCCCAGTCCACTTCAGAAAATATACATAAGGCACATAAATCTTCTGGCATTCCGGGCCAAACTCTAATAAGAATTTATTACAAACAGGAAACAACAACTTTCTAAGTATCGACCATTTAGGGTAGAAATACAGAGGATGTTTTCATATTTAATTGATCACACGCAACACGGATGAAAGTGAGGGAGCGTGAGACTTCCAGGGGTGGGTGACACCTCTATGGAGGTACAGCTGCCTGCCGCCGTCGCCCCGAGCACATATGTGAGGGAGATGTGTATTAGCTTGGATTGATGTCATGCCAAGCGATGCTCTGCTCCGCCTTTAGTACAGTCAGTTCAAAATTGGAATATTTTGATGGCCTGTCAGAAGAGTTTGATTTGCTATTTGCAAAAATCAATAAAAATTATAAATTCAGCCTTTTAATATGTGCGCAAACAGTAGGAAAATAATTAAATGTTAAATTTTACATTTGGTATAATGATAATGGTCAAGCGTCGACTATCTGCATCAGCTAAGGGCTAAATGCATCTTAAATTTAGTTATGTTTGTAAAACTTTTAGGTTGTAACTTTCTTATATAAAAACTGAAATCAATCAAAGTTTATTTATAAGTCAGTTTTAAGCCGAGTTTTGGCCAACTTTTTAAGACTTTATTTAGTAGCATCGTTTCTCCATTTCGTTTGCCTTTAGTAAAATTTGGCAACAACGGAAATGCATTTGAGACAGACTTTTCAAACTGTTTCTGTAGACTCGAACCTAAACTGCAATTGAACAACTTTCAGTTGAGCACAAAAAAGAAAAAACACAACAATGCGAGCACATAAAGTCGTCATTTTTATTTCGTATTTTTGGTACCCTCACTCACCATGTTTATGCAATTTGTGTGTAGTAGGCAGCTACTGTGCCATAAAACTTCCCGGACATGGCAGTAGTCAAGGGTTAGAGGGTCGGGTAGCTTAGGTAGGTGGTAATTAAAGAGGGAAGGCCATACAAATTGAAAAGATCTTATCTGGTCTGAGCAATAAAATGTGAATAAGTGGAGTTGAATCGAAGGACTAAATCGTTTTCAACTTAAAATCTTAAGGAACCAGTTTAACGATTTGGAATAATGAGGTAAGCTTAATGGAGCTTCGTTCTGTATGTGACTTTTCGTGCTATTTGCTCTTCTGCACACTTTTTAAAGATTGCCCTTTACTGTGTAAGTTTTAAAGGAGTCATGCGGCAAAACCAATCAAATTTCAAATCTTTAGAAATTTCTGAGTCATTGTAGACTGCATCAGCTAGTAAAATTATTTTTATTAATGTAAAAAGCTAGTCATTTTAAAGAAACGAAGAAATTAGAATGCAGTATTTTTAACAGGTAGCCATTATATTGCGCTATGTCGCAAACCTTGAACCCGAGGGATCCAGTGTATAGTTTCATGATTTGTCACCTGCTCTCTTTTATGCGAGCTTACAAATAAGCTCATTCATATGTAATCACTAATAGCTTCAAGCACACTGTGAAGGAAAAACAGTGCAGTAATATTTTCAGAGCCAGAAAGCAACATATTCGAATGATTTATGTATAGTTAAAATAGTTGAGAAGAGATGTTGTTGGGCGGCTTTAAGTATATTTTTAAGCCTAGTACTGAGGGCGTTTGAATTTTTCTTCAGGAAATTAGGAATGCAAGATGCAGATGTGACCAGATAACCTTAAAAAATACCAAAAACGGAAAGTAAAAGAACTGGCCAGCTGATACTTGGACTGAACTAATTGCCCCAGCTGCAATTTATCATGACTGGCTGTAAAGGCTTCATTCGCACTGTTTAAGTCACTATACATGTCCATCTAGTAGTCCTTCTTTTAATTATGTTTTGTCAAATTCAGAGAAGAGTCATGATGCCTACATTATCTAGATCAGTGGCCGGCAAAATAATACACATGCTCACTTTGTCATTGCATGTGTGCTTACCGAAGCGAGAGCGCTCTCTTTTAACACTTGTTTGTTTTTGGAAAAGAGATCAGTGTAAGCTCGTATTCTGTTGGTGCATCGACGTCGCTGTTCTCGTATGCACAGAAAATAGAAACGTGCCGGACTCTGAACTAGATTATCATGTCTCATATTACAAATATTGTGAAGGCAACCTTATCAGTGTTCGACCCGAGGAGGATCCCACTGAGGTGCACAAGTTGAACCCACCTCTATTCCATTCGAGCGTTCCCTGACATTCTTCATTTAAATTTTAAATTGGAAATACTCTTTTAACATCCAACTATAACTATTATAAGATAGATTTCTCTTTCTAAATAGAGAAGTGTTTGTAAAGGTTCTTTATACATTGAGAACAAACGGAAACGCAAAGCAAGCAACAGGAATAGAAATTAGCTCAACTGAGTGAACAAGTGACTGAGCAAGAGTAACAACTCACTGAGCAAGTCTCAGAGCAAGAGTGATTTAACAAGACAATGAACAAAACACTGAGCCAGAGAGACTGAACAAGGGTGACTGAACAACTCTCTCTGAGCAAGACACACCAATCAAAAAAGAGAGGTGGACGAAGAACTTGTTCAGTTCAGTAAACAACTCATTATTGTTCACTGACTCACTAGAACAGAGTTTGAGAGGAAAAGATTCTTCGTGGTTGGAGTAAGCTCTGAACCTTTAAGACTGAGGTTTTAGCAATAACTATACCTAACAAATTTGAATAAAAGTCGGTTAGTAAGCATTCCTAATCTTCACCCAAAGAAAGTTCGGGACCCACGAGATAAATTTTGAAATCTACATGGTAGGGATCGAAAAAAAAATTATATTCCGGGATATGTCCCGACCAAGATCTATTTTATCCAAAAACAATCTTTATAATATCGACTTTTTGAACAGGAATATATATAAAAAGTCACCTACTTACTTTATAATCAATAATATTCTGTAGCTTGATCCCCCCTTAATTCAAGCCTAAGCCTCTGCATGTGTATCTCTTAACATGCACATGAGATGCACCCTTTTTCCCATCAAATATGTACATACAATACATATGTTTTGTAGGTACGAAAACTGAACAATTTGGCCAGCTCATTTCGACATGCTCCATTAAACCATTTGCCATTGTTGCACTTTTCTTTCTTTCTCTTCCCTACCCTTTGCTGAAATGCAACTTCATGATGGCAGTTTAATTTTGTGGTTTTTTTTTTGTGGATATGACTAGATTTTCCGCTGATTGTGCAATTTATTTGACTTTAGAATACCCCTCGCAATGAACAAATTAACCCAAAAAGGTAAAACTTTGTTGGAGGGCAGCTTCCGCAACATGTTGGTTTATTTGTTTATCAATTTTTATCTCTTTTTTGTTGGTTAATTTAAGCAGTTGTAGGTTAACTTTTGTTATCTTTTTGTGTCAGAACTTTGCTGACCGGTTTGCATTTAAAAAAATTTGATTATTTTTTTTTTTGTATTTTGCACGTCACAAACACGTTTCCAGCTTTGCTTGGAATTTATTTATAGATTTTTTCTAAGCTTTAAAAAATGCTCAATGAACCTTTTATTTCTCTTTCCACGCAACACTTAACAACACACTTCAGTAATCAGTTAAGTAAACAACAACAACGACGATCGCGTTCAAGATACACTTTGGCTCTCAGATACAAAAACAATGACGCGCACACGATGTGACCCCGTGAGAAGTTGACAAGAAACTAACCACACCAAGAAAACATTGAGCAAGATCAGTAGCTAGCCGGAGAGGCAGAGAGAGCGAGAGTGGTACTCGATCAGCCACATGTTGCCAGCGAGTTAAGCAACATGTTGCCCAGCCGTTGCGGTAAGTGCGTGTGGTTCGACATCAAATGCGGAACTGGAACTGAATATGACACACTCCAAAGTCGAAATCCTTTTGGCAGGCAAAACGGCTGCCCGCTGCGACGCAAACTGAGACGCCAGTTTGGCAGCAGCGGCAACGGCGGCGACAAAACAAATAACAGAATCAGAAGGAAAAAACAAAAATGAGAAAAGTAAGGGGGCGGGCATCAAATCGGGTCAACTGGGATAACTGAAGTGCGCTACAATAGACGAACGGAAATTGTACAATAGGATAATAGGGGAAAACTCAGACTTAGCGTGTGAAAAATCGACTGCTCCATAATTATGATTCAATTTATTTTGCGTTTACAAAGTAGAGGAAGGATCCAGCACACGATTCTGGGTGAATTGGCGAACGCACACATGCAAAGGCAAAATAAGCATGTGTGTTTTGCCGAACACTGATTTACAGCATTCCTAAAATCAAATTAAAATGGTATTAAACGGTTCTAATATTTTCAAGGTTCGAGATTGGTTTCTAGCCAGCTTAAACTTTTTCATACTGTGAAATCACTCACAAACTATTTAAGGCGTTTAAAGTGAAAAGGAGATTCCTAAGCGGTTCGTTTTAGATCAGAGCTGATTCAAAATGTAAGATACAAGATCTTGGAAAGTCCAAATACTACATATATGCTACTTAATATATTACTGCATTTTTGTATGATGAAAATTAAGGTTAGTTGAAAAATTCCTTTCTTGATCTGTTCAATTTTAATTTCAGTTTTATTATTTTTCAAATGCATTTCAATTCATCTTAGCCCAAAATTCTGAATCCCCTACAGCGCATTCCATAAATCCATCTAGCCTAGACCGCAAAAGCAAAAATCCTTTAGGAAGCCCCACAGACTAAAGGCAGGCGCCAATTTGGCGGCCGCCGTCATAGTCATCCTTGTCTACCCCATCGACGGTTATTTTATTTAGATGTTTGCACAACTATTCACTGTAGCGGAGCAAAAATAAAAAAAATTTACAGACGCAGCTTCCTGTGTGGCCAGGACCAGGACAACGACAACAAAGTGGAAAAAATTGCAAATTTGTGTTTTGTAGTTAGTCGCAAAAAGGGGACCTCAAACTCCTGCTGCTGTTTACGACTCGAGACTTCAGGGCGCCAAACATTCAAGGCAATGGCCGCCAAAATCGCGACAAGGCTTTGGCCATAAAGGAGAGACGTCGAACATTGTCCCATAATAAAGTTGTAAAAACTTGGGGGTTTGTTTAGCAAAAAAAAAAAAATGATTGATTATCTCAAAATTGTGCTGAAGTTGGGGTTATTGGCTTTTAGTAAGTAAGTGGAAGAAATATTTGGCCAAGAAATAGATTTTGGCTGACTTAACAAAAAATGGGGGGTATGGTTGAGTTGTTGAAGGGCCTTGGCATTCGATTCTTGGCATAAGTTAAATGGTTTTCCATATAAACAATCTGGGTTATTAGTAAAATGGCAGCCAAGCAATTGATTTCACTGGCAAAGCTTATAAAAGTGGGAGAACAGGATGAAGTAGGGGAAGGGAAAGATAAATGAAGGAATTTGCGAAAAGTTGAATTAGAGAGTAAATATAAAAATGGGCACTCATATTCAGTGGCCTCCCTATAAAGTGCAGCGGACGCTCACATTCTGTTTTTGCCGTAATAGAGCAGTTCCTTATCCTATGTGGCAAAAAACACCCCATGATTTATTTAAAAATCAAAAAACCTTCAAACCTTCAGGATTTTGCGATCTTGAGGTCTCGTTATGTTTGCTCCAGAGAACGGCTTCGTTCGATTCCAAATCGCTCATACATTATTCAACACCCGAATAAACTGGCTTTGGGCTTTGGCTGTTCAACATGTTCGCCGTTGAGTTTGATTCAATCCTATCGTTAACACTCTAAGTATAATCATGTTCGTTTTTATTCCAACCAGTTCGCGTGCATTGATCGGTTGGAGCAACGACGATTGATCAGAGTGAGCAAAAATCAGCTCGTATGAGCAACCTGTTGCAAAGGCGGATATGGAAAGGAAGAAAGCATTGCGCTGTCCAGTCGACGCTGGGATTTGTTCAATCGCACATACAATGCGTTTGCGGCATGACTCTGATTTTATTCGGGACCACATAAGACAAAATATGTGTATGTATGAATTTTCTTGTTATGTTTGTTTATATATTAATGTAAACAAATAATTGCAGGCTCCCTGATAAAGGCGCAAAATGCTACCGAAACGAGTAGGAGGAAAATTTAAAATAAAATGAAGTTTTATTTCGGATGAGGAATGACAACACAACCCACAGAAGCAACCATTAAAAATTTCAGGAAACCCAACGAAAAACACGAAACAGAGTTTTTTCCGTTAAATAAATATGAATATAAAAAATAGGGGAAAGCTAACTTCGTCTCGACTAGAGTTTCAATCGAGGATTTTGGAGCACCAGTTCTTTGATTTTTTTGAGGTGTAGAGTTGTTTAACATTTTCACGTCCCTCTTTGAGCATTTTCTTCCTCGCATAAACTATTGTTTTCTTTAAAGCTGGCTCACCGCAGGCTTTCTGCAACATTTTCAACCCAAAATTTATTGGAACTACGTTGTTTTACTTATTTTCAGACACTACAAAAATCGAAAAACTCACTTTAGGGCGCGTATCTCAAACACTTCCCTTAGTTCCCTTATAAAATTAATAACTAAAAATATGTGAGTACATGTCAAAAATAATTTGGTTCTGCATCGGACAGTATCGGACAACGTTAAGGTCTATAACATTAAGAAATGACAACCTTATGCCACATATAGCGGTACTTTTTTAAATCCTTTCCTTCAAGAACACATTTAGCTGCAATCTTATGAAAATTAAATTAACCGAATGCGTCATTTCGTACCTCAAGAAACACAAAATAAATTTTCAAAAAAGTTACCAAGGTCCAGAAACACAGCCTTTGCATAGGACGGATCTGCTTAAATCCTAAAACTTGCCTCATAAACTAGCCTCAACAATGCTCGACTTTGGGTTCCTTGACTGCAGAACCACGTTCATTGAACCTTCAAAACTGTAAGTACATTTCCGACCTAGAGTTCTTATTTAGAGTATAGTCCATTATAAATACCAAGGTACTTTTGTTGGTTTTAGTAGGAAAACCGTGTAGGGTTTTATCACCGGGTTTATGTGTATATGGGTTGTAGCGGCCTGTTTTATTTTAGTCAAGGTGTTTGTATTTCAATTAAATGTAAGTCAAAATGAAAGTGTTACACCAAATTACACCGGATATATCGGCAAAAGTTTTGTATCGAGTTAGAAATATGTGATCCCAAGGTTCGAACCAAAAGCTTTTCTTTAAAATCTGGTCCGAGAATCAATTCGAAACTAGTTTAGAATTTCAAGGGCAGTCTGTTTGAAGCCTTCAATTAATAACGATCCTTCCAAAAAAAAATTTCAAAAATAAAAATATTATTTAGAAACCTTGAAAAATACTATTTGTTATTGCTACAAAGAATTTTAGAAAAGATTTTGTTTTTCTTGAAATTATAGCGAATACTTCTCAGTTCTTGTATATTCCACTTTATTTTTGGGATTTTCGAAGCGATTGCTTGCCTTTTTTGTTTATTTACAGGCCTGTTCCCGTTTTCGATTTCGATCAAATCATGCGGAATCGGAATTGTTAATTGTTATTTGTTTCATACAATTTCAATTTGCAATCGTTTGTACATACCAAAATTTAAGTATTTTCGAGTGATAAAGTTTTACGTTCACTTACCTAAAAAGAAAAGAAATATGAAATTAGTTATTTTTTGTTTTAATATTAACCAAATTGAGTACAAAAACTGCTGCGATCACTTGCTTAAAATAAACTCAAGTACCTAAGTTCAAGTGCACACTTAAACTATTTTATTTGAGACAATCAAAAAATTGTTGTTCATTTTAGAGAACTATTAAACTATTGAGCTAGTTGTGATAGTGTCTTTTTGAAACATTCGCATACTTAAGCTGAGCCTCCCAGTTTAGCTGACTTATTGCCGACTCAACCCTTATAAATTCATTCACCCCATCCACTTTTTCCTTATCAGCCTTAAGCTTTATGGTAGTTCATAATACGCTTTTGCCACAAAAAGAGAGAAAAATACATAAAAATAATATAAGCCCCCAAAGCGTAAAGCAGCTTATAAAACTTCCAACCTACATCAACTTCAAACAGCATTCAGCTCGGTTCATGCCACACTTTTGCCCCGACGGCAACCGCAGCAGCAACAAAACCCCCAATTGAGCAATCTTATCACTGACCATAAATATTAAACCACAACAGCAACAAAAACATAAACAGAGAACTACATGAACTATGCTACTACACAATCCACACAATCCAGTAAGACTCACGAGTCTGAAAAGCCACGCAACGCGTCCATTTATCACGCACTTCAAAATTGACCCAAGTGACCGAAGAGACAGACAAACGCACACACACACACAAGGGAACAAAACGCATGCATGCCAATGTAATAACATTAAAAGCGTGATAGATACTCCCTTCCCTAGCCCCATCAAACCAATTCCTCATTTATTCCTAGAGATAAGACAAAAGCGAACGCCTCAAGCGCCAAAATACACGCGCCAATTCCAAAAGGCAGATGACTCGTATCTCAATCGAGATGAGAGCAGGGAAAGGGCAGGGACAGAGATAGAACTTGGAAGTTGCCACAAATAGAGAGAATCTGTTTTAGTTTTACGTTTTTAATTGAAAAAGAGGGTAAAGGGGTGAGTTGGATATATATTATATTTTTATTCATTTATTTCGGTTCACCGAAGTTAATATGCTCTAGAAGGCTGGCTAAACATATATTAAAATTTAGTGACAAAAAAAAAGCATGAAATAGGGAATCGTCGATACACAGAACTGAACGTTCCAAAAAGCCAAAAGGTCTAATGAAACATTTATATTTTCTGTTTACTTTCTTATTACCAACATTATCCAACTTCACATTTGCAAAACATAGCCGAAAGTGAAACCAGAAAAAAATCTAAACTGAAATTTATAAATGTGAAAGTTTGTATGTCGATAGTATGGTAAGTACGAATATACTTGATTCAAGTATAAAATTCTTATATCAAGTACGAATTTTTCAATCCCGAAATACTTGTTGTAAGACCCTTTCGGGATATTTTAGGAACATTTCGAAATAAATTTTTCACACAAAAAACGTTAAATGTAACTTTTTGGAAATTCACCAATTTCCGTCTTTGATTTTCGCCCAAAAGTTTTCCATTTAATAACAAATGTCGCACTTTTGATTTTTGCATATAAGGAAAAATCTAATTAAGCGCACTTCTGCGCTGCCTCAATACTATTGTTATTCCGAAAAACAACGATTAAATTAACACTTTTTAATTGAAAAACTTTTACTACCTGTGAGGATTCGAACTCGGTTCCCTTGCACGAAATCGTGTGACTGACGTTCTAGACGACTGGGCCACGCAGCTCGCTGGGTCAAGCAACTAAAAGCCTACATATTAAAGGGGTTTCGATGTGTGAGAAAATGTTTGCATAATTGCCTGCTTGCAATTCTCAAGATCTAATTCCACACACGGACCATATAAATAGCGACACGAATTTGCGAGAAATAATCAAAAGTGTTAGCATTTGAAATCAAAGGGACACTGTTAATTTTAAATGACTTTTCTGATTGTACGTGAAATTGGTAAAATCACAGAAAATCATTAAATCAACAATTTTTGGTCAAAACGAAAAATGTTACTTTTTTTTTTTTTTTGTGTACCGTTAGAATGTTATGGTCTTAAGTAAAGCCCGATTTACTCTCAAAATAAGTGCAAAAAGGTTCTTCATCGAAGTCTAATAGTTTCTAAAGTCAACCCCAACCATTTTTGAACCAAAATAATATTTAAGAAAATAAGTACAAAATGTTCTTGGATTAAGCCTATAAAACTCTAAGCTTTCCCAATTTGTCTTTGAAACTAGGTCTCTCCAATATAAATCCAAATGAATTGAATTAACCAAAGACCAAGATGTTGATACTGAAGATCGGAAAGCTACCCGCACTCCATAACCATAGAGTGAGAGCCAGGAGGGAATTTCAAGAACAGACTCAACCTAAAATAATTTGCATTTTTCGTAGCACACTATTTAAAGCTTACATTGTAAGTCTATTCTATACTTAATCCAAGAAATTTTTTACTTGAACTAAGTACGATCTTTTCTTAAGTTTTTGGGCTAACTGTAAGTACGAAACGTTTTTAAGTCAAAAACGTTTGTTCTTATTAGAATAAATTGAACTGTCGTTTTTCTATTCTAGAATGTTTCGTACTTAATTTAAGTACATTCAAAAACAATACATGCTTGAAATTTCAAGTACAAAACGGTCAACGGTATAAATTCTATCCCGATCGATCTTGAACTCTGCCGGCAGTTTTTTTCTGAGTGTATGTTTTTATGTTTGCATGTTTGTGTGTTTGTATGTTTGTATGAAAAATTTCCATTTGAGTGCATATTATCACATCGAAAACGGATAAATAGGAGGTTCAGATCTTACGGTCGACTACTAGCTGAAGTTGCTTAGTTTTCATATAGAGATTATAATGGTCCAAAGACTACAAAATTTGGAAAAATTTTATTTAAATGTTTACGATAGCGCAACCTTTGTAAAATCTTAGGTAATTTGCAAAATTATATAATCAGTTTAAATGTTCACAAAGATGTAATCGTCGACAGGTAAATAGGAGTTTAAGTCGTTTAAAAAAAGGCGAATTTTGAGAAATTTTAATATAAGTTTAGAATATCTTGAAGATTGGTAAATATACGGGAAAATATATTGTGTAGATCAAACGGTCTAAGAAAATAAAGGAATTTGAGCTTAGATTATCATAAGGACGGGCAAATAGTCAGAGGGTGATCGAAAGATCTAAAGAATATCGACATTTGCTAAATTTAAATTGAGTTTCGATTAGGGTATTACAGAGATCTGATAGATGGCAGCGTTCAAGTAACAGTCACAGTGGGCGAGTACCTGCTAGCAAATATATCATTTATAGCTTTCTTAGGCATTAATCCATCTAATCTTTAATAGAAATATAAAACTCATATAGTTCAAGACAAAACTATACACAATCGCTTTAATTTTATTGTTTGCACTTTCTTTCTGCTTCGTTTTAATTAAGTCATCAAAAACTACAAATGGGTGTGGCAGCATCTGCTGCACGCGAGCAAACTTTTCTTCTACTCAAGTGTTGCACAATCTTAAGTTTTCCCCCAGCTAGGATTTTAACTACAGTTTAGCCACTTTGAGATAATTTCCCCCCCCCCACCCCTCATTGATAAGAAAAGTTGATTGTTTTAAAGAAATCTCATAATAGTGCAAGCCATGGCCAGTTTTTCTTAAGATTAAAAAGTTTTTCTTTTAATTGCTTATTGACTTTGATGTTGTTTTGTAGTAGCTTTCCCTTCCTTTGCCGATTTCCGGACTGTGCTTAATTAATTTCTGCCATGAGTAATAAAAGCATAAATGTCGATATCTGGCTGTCAGCAGTTTTGCGGCATTTTACTCGTATTTGCTATTGGGTTTTTTCTTTTTTTTATTTTTAATTTTTTTCTTTATTGACAGACGTCAGCCAATTTCACTCTGCGGTTGTGTGGGTCTGGAAAAGGGAGACTGACAATGCAGTTGGTGAACTTTTTGAAATGCTTTTGATATGTGTGCGTTGGAAGTGGGCTGAAGTTTGCAGTTAGAATTGCAGACATTTTTTTTTCTTATAACTTTTCACCAACCTAACTAAGGTTAGACATTCATAATCTTGGCGAATTTACTAGAGAAAGTGGTAAGAAATTTTCCTTAGAAATACAAAATTTTATAGTTCTACTTGTAAAAATTTTCATTTACTCGATACCTAGCTAAACAGACATTTCTCTGCATGACCTTTAGCTAGTTTCAAGTCCGAACAGACAGAATACCAAGGGCAGTAGCCGGTTAAATACTTAATCAACTAAAATTGCTGGACACCAAGCGAGTTTAAGTTTTTCTCCACACACGACGACCCATTTACCATTTCTCTCGGCTGCCCACATTCCTCTTCCCAACCCACTTAAATTAACCAGACCAGATATCCCAATCAGACCACACTACAAGCTGCCATTTCCACATAGAGTAAAGCGTTCCAGCACAAGACATAACTTTAATGCAATTATTCTCGACTTCAACTGTGGCATTGCTTGCACTTTTATGGCAGCCGCAGCCCGTCGTCTGCTTTATTATTGACATTTTTCACGCTCAACTGGACCACAGCGTATAATTTCTTTTCTTTGGGCAATTGGTAAAAGTTGGCTTTCAGTTATCCATCAGCTGCCACATCAAATCCATCAACTGATTGAAGCCAATTTCACGTACGTGCCTTGACCTTGAGACCAGACCCCAGACCAGACTCAGACACCGACCGAGACTTTCTCACACCAACCAAATGAGATTTATGTTGTCTGGCTCTTCGATCAAATTTAGTGCTGGTGAAAGGTGTGGGTGAGCTATCAAATATTTTATAGTCTTCCACCGCATAAAAAAAATTTGGGTAAAATGTTGCCCAAATGTAGGCAAAAGTTGATTTTCCTCTGTCTGTTACGGAAGTTTATCAGACTTTTCGTGACTTTTGTTGACAACACACACTTGCACGCACAAAAGCACAGACGACGTCCCGAATATTAAGAAAAAGTTGAAAAGTTGATAAGCGTAGCACATAAATTTCCTTTGAAAGGCGCAGACAGTTACGAGTAGATGGGCGGAAAGATGGGAGGGTGCGAAGTAGCTGCTGACATTTCGAGCAACATTTTTGTGCAACATTGTGACATTTATTTGCGAAAACATCCTAAAGGTAGGCAATGAAATTGCACCAAATGCAGGAATCCGCTGCAGCCTTTTAGGGTGAGGGTCACAGCAATAAAATAAATTGGGCAACTAAGTAAGTGTGCGAGCGGGACACTTGAATTAATACTAGAGGAAAGCCAAGCGAGAGCATGAAGAAAAACAAGTGGTTTATGGGTATGTTGAGGGTCGTTTTTAAATTACAACTTCTGGCAACATGTTTCCTTCAATAAAAATTAGTCCATTGACTTTTTTAAACCTAGATTTCAACTGCTAGTCTCAACAATTTTAAATTTTTGTTATGTTTTCTAATATCACAAAAACTATGTAGTTAAAGGTTTGAATACACAAAACCTAATTTGATATATATATTTTGCTACCACCATGTTGACGTCGCATTGTGTTCACTTGGTAAGCTTAAAATGGTTAAAGAAAAATTTGTATTTTCTCAAGAACTGTTTAACCGAATTGGATAGGTTAAATATATGTGTTATGAGTTGTACTTTTTAAAAATATCCAAGAGTGTCAAAACAAAAGTATAGGATCCCGACTTAACTCGTCTTAAAAGAGTCAAAAAATGCAGTATTCAACTTTAAGCTTAAATAACTAAAAATCTCAACCTTAGGGACCATTTCTGAAAACAGATTCGAGATCGGCACACAAAAATCATCTAGAATCACCAACAACCCTTTAGTATACTGGAAAAAGTCAAATTTTGTTGCCTTGTGTAAACTTTTTACATTTTTCAATTGCCAATTCCTAGACTCAGAAAATTGATTAAATTTTACATCGCCACTTACGGCACTTTTATCTCAAGAACAACTGGACGGATTTTTAATGTTGGAACCCCCAATAGCAGAATAGCAACTAAAAACACGCAAAGAGGCCGGTCAAAAATATGATAAAAAATTTGATAATAAGTTTAAATTATCATTATAACGCAATTGGTCCACAAACATTGGCGAAATTTGCAAAATTATAAGAAATCTGCGAAATTCATATATAAGTTTAGATTGCCATAAAGAGGCTTCATAAACGCGTAAAAGATCGGGTAAATAGACGGGAAAATAGGAGGTTAAGATCAAATGGTAAACAAAATCGCGAATTTGCAATATTTCATAATGAGATTTGATTGTCAAGAGGACCGGTAAATGTTCAAAAAAACATAATAATAATCCTGACTTTTGCAAAATTCATAAATGAGCTTAAGAGAAGGATCCACCCCTGGGGCCTATTTTCTTAAATTGAATTATACACAATCTATTATTGATATTGGCAAGCGAGATCGGATGAACGATACTGAAGTTATGAGCAAAAACAAAAAAACGACATAAGACCATTAGAATTTGAGTTTTTCCTTTAACAGGAAAATCTTTTAGAGGTTTAAAACCAACCGAAAGAGATTTCTGTGACACCAAGAATTGGTTTTGGGTTGGAAGAGATTTCTGTGATACCGCTAAATAACTCTATTTCAAGTTTTTTGGTCAAAAATAATCACAGGGAATTTTTAAAAATATAAGGGTCCATAATTTTGTTGTCCTTATATGAGGGTCAGATCGGAACTGCTTGAATGTTGTACAGTTTTAGGGTAATTTTGAATATTTAGTAGTTTTTAAAACTAACTGAAGAGTGCATGCCGTTTTGATGCGAAACCAGGTTCGGTTCGAATTTTATAGATCCCTTGAACAGGATCATAAGCAAGTCTTTCTTATTTAACACCCAAGCCGGATATTTAATAAAGATCATAGAAAACACAAGTTTATAAAAGGAACGGTAGTGATTTTTGGAAAGTCTAACTAAAGTTGCTAAAATTGAGTACTTTAAATATTTTTGGGCAGACTTTTGAGGGAAATATACTTATAGAACCTTCCATCATACCATAGAATTTTACTATTTTTTAGCTTTTAAAGCCTTAAAATAAGTTGTCCCTAGCCATTCTACGATTTTTAATACTATTTTACATAAACGTGTAATTTGTTATTGCTCAAATGGTATAAATCGGTTTTGTGGGATTAACATGTTGACGTTTAATATTTGGAAATAAAACGAGTTTTTACTCTCCTTATTTAGTATCAAAATTTAGCAAATTCTTTTCCAAGGCTTAACTGTATCATCAACATATAAATCTTTTTACACCTGAAAAGCTGTGCGAGTTCAACTCATTTCAAGCAGAAACACATTGCGCATCAGCTCATAATTCACTTGATGCTTAAACTAAAGTTTTTCTTCCTTGGCATTCTTTTACTCACATTAGTTGACAGCTGACTGCTTAAGCTGAGCACCTGATCCCTTGCATCCTGCAGTTCGCGCTTCAATCGACGTATCTCATGTGCCTGACGTTCCTCCGCCGACCCGTATAAGGAGCTGCCACCCGAAAGCAAAGAGGCGGCACTGCCATGAACTAGACAGGCAGAAAGGACGAAGGAAAACGTTAGTTCATCTCCTTAGCACATTTATCTAAATCAACTTAACGAGTGTACTCACCTTCATCGTTCTTCTTGGGATATGTCAGACGATGACCGCCAGAGAGACTGCCGCCTGGGCCATTCCCACCGCCAGCTGCAGCGGCAACGGCGGCCAAGGCAGCGGCCGTGTTCGAGGCATGAGTGGGCGAGAGAGCTGCAGCTGCAGCCGCAAAAGGACCACGATTGATGGGCGTGGGTGAGGTGGGCTGACTCCAGGCCACACCACCCGGACCCTGAGCTTGGGCAGCTACAGCGGCAGCCATTTGAGCACTCAGCACTCCATTGGTGCCAACGGGCAGGCAATAGTAGGGCTCGATTTCCACATCCCCGCCACGACTCAACATGGAGGGATACATTTTCTCCGATTTTGTGGATCTGCAACGATGAATCTCATTAGTTTGGATGCCAATTTGACAGATATGAGTTTCTAGATATGAGGCCAAAAACAGAGGTTAGGCATGGAAGTGATATTGAAAAGATGGTGTTAGTAGATGGGAATGAAAATGTATTTAAAATTCAGAAATAAAATTGCAATGGGAATGGAATATGAGAAAAACTAAAATCATATATCTATGCCGGCGACCCTTAAGTTCTCCATTATATTCGCTTAGAGCAGATCCAGTTGATTCCAAAATTAAGCAGCTCCGAATTATTTTAAAATTCTCTTCAAATTTAACAATTGGCGCTTTTCTTAACAAACTTTCGCTTTTTTGTGCCGTCAGGTCTTTTGCCCTTACCATGAAAATTCATCTCTTTCAACCATTCCTAATCACTGTGAAGAGTCACTATTAGTTGCAACATCTCTTGCCACACCTTCCCTCTTTCATTGTTGCGGGTGCCCAAAAGCCAGACACTTGCAAATTTCCTCTTGCGGTTCTGTGCAGTTTATTAGGTGAATCTCCATGCAAACATTGCAGCATACGTTCAGGCTTTTTCACACATTTCCGTTTAATTTTGTTGCCAATTTGATATGCGTCGAGTGGCGCATTGTGTGAGTCTCGGTGCTAGGGATGGACAAATTGTCCATAAATTGCATAGATTTCTAAAAGCTCGACGACTAAGGGGATATCGTGGGAAGGAAGGATGTTGCCTGTCTGTTGTTGTGTCCACTCTTTGCTCTGATAACACTAGTTTACAAAAAAAAAAAAAAAATTACCCATTTCAGCTGAAATTTTTTCTTAGTATAGTTTGGAATGGTGATCTTAAAAATAAATTTAAAAATTTTTTTTTGCGTTCCTTTTGAAATATTAATTTTTTAAATTTTTTGTGGTGGTACTCTTACATTTTAGCCATATCTCAGTTCATAATTGTCAGATAGAGTCAAGTAAGAAATAAATCGAAAGGTAATGGAGCTGCCAATAATTGCGTGGAGCATTGTTTTTAAATCGGTTCAGTAGTTTGAATTCAAGAACCAAGAATATTTCAAAAAAATCGATTTTTGCTCGAAAATCCAAGAAATTTCATTTTTAAACGACTAGAAAAAATATATAAAATACAAAAAAATTATTTTTATTTTTTCTACTTAAGAATCGCACTTTTACGAAGAAAATACGGTATTTGTGAGGAAAATCGTGTAACACGTACCATAGATGGATCAAATTGAGTAGAGGAACTAACAGTCAAATTTGAGTATATTGTGTGTTTCCAAAAATTAACATTGTACTTTTCTTCGTTTTTTGGTCAAATTATGAAGTGAACGAAAAGCCAGAACCAAAATAAAAATTAAAAACGGAACAAAAGTCGAAGCAAACGAAAATTTATTTTAAAATATTCAGGAAAATATCACATTTTTTTGCACTGAATTGCTTACAGCTCCTGTGTTTGTTCACAGATTTTGATCATCGATATCATTCTTCGTAGAAGTGCGGTTCTTAGTAGAAAAAATAAAAATAGTTTTTTTGGATTTTTTTATTTTTTTTCAGGCGACCAAAAATTAATTTTCGAGCAAAAAATCGATTTTTTTTTATTTTTTGTTTTTGCAAACTAATGAACCGATTTAAAAACAATGTTTTACTCGATTACTGGCAGCGAAATAACCTTTCGATTCTTATCTTGCTTGACTCTATTTGACAATTATAAAGTGAGATATGGCTTAAAATGTAAGTGCTCCTACCAAAAAAATAAAAAAAATTATATTTCAAAAACGGAGCCATGAAAAAATTTTTGAAATTAATTTTTGAGATCTCGATTCGAAACTACACTAAAAAAAATTTTCAGTAGAAATGGGTCTTTTGGCTGTAAACTAGTGTAACTATGAGACATTAATGGAATTTACTCATGCAAATCGAATATAACGTATACGACATGTGAGACTCTGCGTGTGTGTGGGTGTGTTTGCCATGTTTCCTAGTGCGCATTTGTGGTGAAGCAGAGTTTTTGTGTTTGTATGTTGCACGCTTGAGGGCGTTTTGCCACCAACATTCTATGTGTTCTATGTGTGTGTGTGATTCTGTTTGCTGGTGTAAAATTTGATAACAAGCCACTGAATTGGTTTCTGGGTTGGCCGCTTTGCCTCACACTTCCTTTTGCATAATTGATGCCAAAGCACAGAAAGCAAGCGCATGGATGACAAATCAGGAAAGCGTATTAGTTTCAGCAGAGCAAGACAAGGGGATGACATAAGCTTCACTTCATTGTTTAAAGATGATTTAAATGTGCATCATAAATTGTTATTAACTTCTGTAATAAAAGTTCAGCATATATTACTTAAAATAAATTTTTTAGGCTGGAATGACACTTTCAATTTTTAGGAACAATTTTAGTCACAATTTTTCATCTATGGGCAAAAGTCGTTGGTGTTAGCGAGTCAGAGTATACTTGAATTCTCCGCAGAATGCTTTAGAAGAGGCTATAATGATACACCACAGCAAATTTGAACTATAAACAAAAAATTGCGACAATAATTGTCTCTAAAAATTGAAAGTGTCATTCCAGCCTTAGCGAGAGCTATTACTCAAGCATTTTTTCCGAAAAATAAAGAAAATTTTCCTACATTTTAGGACAGATTTTCCATTTAAAGGCAGACGAATACATAACTTATAATTGATTAACCAACCAGTTTCGGTCTCTGCATATCAACATTAGTCGCTGCGATCGCGCTCACTAATAAAGATAAATCTGAGTGCTCAAAATCACAAAAATATTTCAAAAAGTGCGCAATGTACGGGTAGAAATTTATAACATTGAAAAATAATCAAACTAACACATTTCTTGTTTTTGAGCGCAATTTTGGAAAATGAAAGTAATAAGTAAAAAAGTAGTAAGTAATAAAGTGTTCCACCTAGAACATGAGATTCGAGCACGATCCACGAGAAGCATTAACATTAGTTAGGGTTGCTGACAAAGGGTCCGCCTGCACTTGACACCACCCTTTAAGAGAAAAGGCATCTTATGAGGCAATTAGTATTCAAATGAAAGCATTCTTATATTTATATACACGGATGTAACCTGCACACAGAATTATAAATTAAGGGAGAAATTTAGAATTGAAGCAAGATCGCTCGCAAAAGTGAGTCAGTACAAATTGAAACTTAGAACCGTGCTCTTTTGAAGTGTATAGCTCTATATATTTTTGGTCATTCGAGCTGGATCTACTTGAAGGATTAGTTGGTCCGTGCATATATTGGAGCTGAATATGCAGGAGGTCAGAACCTATATAAATATCAAAGTCAGTAAAGTCATTAACCCTTCTACATTAAACAAGCAAAAAGCCCGTCGCGCTTCGCTGCGCCTTGAACAGTATAGATCCCATATCAGAATCAGTTTGAAGTAAATCGTGAGAGTCAAATATTTACCAAATTTGAAAACATTCTATAAATTTGTTTCCTCTGTAGAGCCCAGAAATAGAATCATACATACATAGGCTTTAAATCAACGTTTTACTGCTTTGGTTTTTCACCGTTACGACTTTGCTGCTGCGTTCTTACCACCCCCATACCACCTACACCCCATCCACTCCCAATCTACTTCTTACACAACTTCCACCCGTTTCCCACCTACTTTCCACCCACTTCCCGCCCACATCCCACCCACATCCCACCCACCTTCCACCCACTTTCCGCCCATATCCCACCCACATCCCTCCCACTTCCCATCCAGTTCCCACCTACATCCCACCCACCTCCCACCAACTTCCCCTCCAGTTCCCACCCACTTGCCGCCCAATTCCCACTCACATCCCTCCCACTTCCCACCCACCCACATCCCACACCCTTTCCGACCAATTTCCACCCACTTTCCTTATTTGTATTATTTCATGTTGCTGTTTTTTCAAATGTGGCTGGAGTTTTTGTATTTGCGATTGTTTTTGTTTTAATTGCAACTGTAGTTTTTTAGTTTTGTACTCTGTCTTGTTGTTGTTGCCGTTTCATTTCATTTTCTTACGCTCCTGATCGGTAACTCAATTCAATTGCTCCCACGCACACATTGAAATCGTTTCTCTTCGATTTATGCTCTCTGGGCTTTGGTTTTGCGTGCGCTCTTTGCTCTCTGATGCAACTGTAAAGCAAAGTCTGCCTTTCGAAATGAACTGGGAGCAAATGGCTGGCAACCTTAACCACCAACTTTCCACCCAAAGGTGGTTGATTTTCCGGAAGATTGGTATGAAGTTATTGTTGAATTTTTTTTATGGATTTTTGAAAGTGAGTTTGAACTTGATCGCATGAAAAACAAAAAGTTTCATACAAAAGTTTTCCGCGAATTTTCCACATTTCCCGACAGAATTTTCCAAAATCCGATCTTAGTACTCACTTTCAGCATTAGATGAATCTGCTGTAAAAAACTCAGCTTCCTATCTTTTATGGTTTAGACTGTGCGACGGTCACCAGTCAGTGAGTCAGTCAGGTCGAACTCTTTTATAAATATAGATGGAAACACGAAATATTGGACAACTTTCTATGCACGTTTTACAAGGAATATACAATGAACAAAATCTGAAACCAGCAGATACACCATTGAGAGAAACACCCATAAGTCCCAAGGAGCCAACTTTCTTTGAATAAAACCACCCCGAGGCGGGTGAAAAAAGAACTTCAGCGAGCGGCAGAAATCAGTATCTCCCAGGGTACAGTAGTTGATCCACCAATAATGGTTAAACTGGAATCCACGAGGGAAAAAGTCTCCCTTCTTCGCGCACTTGGTGATTACCGGCGTAAGTCAAAGTCGAAACTATGTATTAAGCTGCTGGGCTTTGAGTCACCTGCAGTTTTCTATGTGAATGAACAGCTTTCAAGAGAGAGCTTTCTTATATTCAAAGAAGCTATGCGTTTAAAAAAACATAAGTCACTATCGGCTGTGTTCACACGTCGTGGGACAGTGCATGTTAAATGTACTGGAAGAGATGATATTTTTCGCATTGAGCGAATCGAACAGCTTTTGTCGCTCTTACCTGCTGACCCCCCCCTCTTCAGCTGTTGAGTTACAGCTTAACGACGCCAATCCTCTCCCTGATGCTCTCCCTGTCACTCTCTCGGTGGCCCACTCTGATGCTGGCTCAACTGATACTCCAGCTGGCTCTGGGGTTTCAATTAATAACAATAATTTTCGCTAAAAACTCTGATGTTCTTGTAATTGATCTCCCAGTATACTTTTACTTTTATATTTTATTTTTATTAGTTTGTATAAGTATGTTTAGATTTAGGTGTGCCTCTTTGCTGTCTCAGCGTGCGTTCCAAATTTTAATTTCTCTTAATAACAATGCAGGTCAATACAAATAGCTGCATAGCGAGCAGTCTGATAAGAATCTTAAGTAGACAAAAGGAAGGTTTTAAAGTAGTTCATTTAAATGCTCAAAGTTTGCGTAAAAAGATGGATGAGTTTAGGCAAATATTTGTTAATTCAAATGTCGATATTATATGTGTGTCCGAAACTTGGTTTTTGTGTAACTCTAATGATGTCCTATTTGAATGTGATGGTTATTCGTTGTATAGATCAGACCGGGTGGGTCATGCTGGTGGTGTGGCTGTTTATGTCAATACAAAACTCAGCTGTAAACTCATACGGAGTAATCCTGGGGAAAGCCCTGTCGAGTACTTGTTCATTGAAGTTACAAACAAACGCTTGAGTAATCAAACTTTAGTTGGCTGCATCTATAGACCGCATCAAACGACTGAATTTGATGAATTAATACGTGTAGTGTCCGAAATTTCTGTGTCGTATCCTAATGTTATTTTGACTGGTGATCTGAACAGCAACATGCTTACCGAAAAAGTAATTTTGTCCGAAATGGAATCATTAGGCTTGTCACTAGTAAACAGTTCTGAGCCCACTCATTTTACTAGCCACTGCAGCACCCTGTTAGATGTATTCTTTGTTAGTGATCCAGGAAAAGTCATTCTTTATGACCAGGTGTCTGCCCCAGCTTTTTCCAGACACGATATGATCTTCCTGACGTATGAATTTCCAGTAGAATATGCTAACCAGACAATTTACTATAGGGACTTTAAATCTATTGACTATGATGCCTTACAGACTGAATTTGACAACTGTGACTGGACTTCTATTTATGACTTGTCGACTGCGCAAAGTCAACTTATGGTTCTCAACTCTAACATCTCATACCTATTTGATAAATGTGTACCATTAAAATCCAAAATAAAGAAGCCTAAACAGCAGTCGTGGTTTAGTGCACAAATTAAAACACAAATTCGGATGCGGGATACTGCTTTTAAGCGATGGAAACGATATAGAACTGATGATTTGCACAAAATATTTAAACAGATTAGAGCGAAAACAACCAGCATGATTGCAACTGCTAAAAGAGATTTCTTTAGTTCTAAATTCGGTAATGCAACAACCCCTGCCCAAATATGGAAAGAGTTAAAAAGTCTTGGTGTTGGAAATCTGGTTTCATTACCTAAATCTGAAATTGATGTGGACGACTTAAATAGGAGATTTGCTAGAGCTGACGTACCTGAACCATTGCAAAACTTGTACCTGAACTCTGTACCCCTCTGTGATAATAGTTTAAGTTTTGTCTGTGTTAGTCCATGTGATGTGTTTGAATGTATACTGCAAGTTAAGTCTAATGCTGAAGGTCTAGATGGAGTGAACCCGAGGTTCTTCAAAATACTTTTACCTAACCTGCTAAATTTTGTTACACACATTATGAACACTGTGTTTACAACCTCAGAATTTCCTGCCTGCTGGAAAGTTGCGAAAATTCTCCCAATACCGAAATCTAAAAACGAGTTTAGACCTATATCAATTTTGCCATTCCTTTCCAAAGTTTTTGAGAAATTAATGATAACCCAGATGCAAGGATTTCTAAACGAAAACTTAATGCTCAGTGACAAACAATCGGGCTTTAAGAAAGGTAAAAGTTGCACAACAGCAATTTTGAAAATAGTGGAAGACATTCGTAGTCAGGTAGATGATAGCAATGTTACTTGCTTAACATTATTAGACTACAGCAAAGCGTTTGACACTGTAAACCATAGAGTATTAAGCACTAAACTAACTAAAATATATAATTTTTCGTCAACCGCAACATGTCTTATTGATAATTATCTCAGTAATAGAACGCAGGCAGTAGTTACCGAAACACGCTCTTCCGGGTTCTTACCGCTTTCACGAGGTGTTCCCCAAGGTTCGGTCCTCGGACCGTTGTTATTTTCCTTATATATTAACGACCTTCCTCAATGTTTGTCCGAATGTAATGTCCACCTATATGCTGATGATGTACAACTTTATGTTAGTCGTCCCTTACAAGAAATTAATGAGTGTATTAGAATTACTAACGACGAAATTTTAAAAATAAGCAACTTGGCGAAATTTAATGGCCTGGGACTAAACCCAATAAAGTCAACCTGTCTGCTTATCTACAAAAAACCACTGAACGTTAGTGAGCTACCAACGGTCGTTGTCAACAACACTGCAATTAAATATGCTGAACAAGCCAAAAACCTTGGTATCCATTTCAATACTAGTCTTACGTGGTCCAACCATATTACAAAAGCAACTGGAAAAATATACGGAATTATACGACAGCTATCTATCACGCAAAAACTCATCCCTCTTAACCTTAGGCTTCTAGTTGCAAAATCATGCCTAATTCCAACCCTTTTTTATGGGGTAGAAATTTTTGGTTCCTCTGATGCTGGCAGCATGCAGAAACTAAAAGTTGCATTCAATTCAATTGCAAGATATGCATTTAACCGGGATCGAAGGGATCATATAACTGAATACGCCCATAAAATTTTTGACTTAAGCCTAGAAGACTGGATTAGACTGAGAACATTATTACTGCTGCATAAGATTTTGACAACTAGAGAGCCTAAGTATTTATATGACAATGTGCAACTTGTGACATCAAGAAGGACCAACAACATTGTTTGTAAACGGGTGAAACTCGCCAGTTGTGAAAAACACTTTTTTATTCAGGCTGTTCGCTATTGGAATGACCTACCACATTATATTAAGAGCATAGGGAGCGCAACGCATTTCAAAATAAATTATCTGACTATTTAAAGGCACATTCTAATTCTAGTTCAACTTAATTTAATTTAATCTTTCCTATTCAAATTTAAAATATCAAACATTACATAAAATATTGTTAGTCTTAATTATTGCTGTTATTTTTACTATTAATATTACTTTTATTATTACTATTTTTGTAAACACCTTTTGTGACCGATGACTCATTTATAAGCAGTAAGCCTTGTGTCATTGGGATATTAAATAAACCAAACCAAACTAAACTAAGACACTCAGTCTGCCTGCCTCCCAAAAACTGGATCAAGAACTCCAAGTAAAAGATAAGGACAGCAACCAACAATAAGCCGAGTAGTTCAAAGAGCAAGTAATGGGGTGGATCGCACTCAACAGGAGAGCGAGTCCTTCCTTGAGAACAAGGACAAGGATTCTGACCAAAAGGTGTAACACGTCGACAAAAGAAGAAAGACAAAAATAAAGCGGGAGCTCAACAAGATGAATCTCAAATAACACCCCAAGCGAGAAGAAAGATGGACAAACGGTCCAACTCCAAAAGGAAGAAAAAGCAGCGTAGGCAACGATATCTATTCGCACAAGCAAAGATACAGATGAAGTCAGATCGGTTAATCCAACATCAAATGGGCCCGTTTTGGAGCTTGTGTGATTAGCAGAGAAGCACGAAGTAAACGTCAGGACGTCAAACATGAGCAGCAAGCAAACAAATAAATGCCTCGTGAGAGAGTAAGCCGCCGAGAGTGATATGCGTCTCTATGCTTGTATCGGCTGCGACGACGAATTATGTGTTCCTATCCCATAGGATAGGCTTTAGGCATTTTGTGCACCCCTGATTTAGAGTCTATGGATATTACGAATTGTAAGATTCAAAATCGATCAGTGGCTGTCGCATTTTAGGCCCCCGGAGAATGTTCATACTTGAACATGAGTCTCAAATACAATCCCCTTGTAGTATTAAATAAGCATGTCACTCTTTGAAACATTTCATTTATTTAGGATTGCTGGCCAACCTTAAAGAGAACCAGCTGTGGGAGCCACTTGATTTGCATCGTGTGAAGCAATATGTATACAAACGAACGCATTCTTATTTTAAATGAAAACGAATTAAGATAAGAGGAAGAAGTTTAGAATAAAAGCAAGATCGCTCGCAAGAGTGAGTCAGTACAAATACAAATTTACATTCGTGCTCATTAAAAGTGTATAATTCTATACAATAGTTAAGGTTACGCCGGTTTTACATTACAGAAGGTCATGTCATTAGAGGAGCAGAAATTTTGGCACCGACACGATTCCACCTTATCTTGAGTCTTTATATTTCTACTTCCTTTAGTTCTTTGCCAATATTCACACCACCTTCAGTCTCTCTTCATTCTCTTTTACCATGTTCCAAGACCAATTTTAATGAAGCACTTGACAGTCCAAAGGAAAAACATACAATTTGCTGACTTGGCATGACAGAGCAATATCATGCAGAACACAACCCCCCGAAAACTTCATTTTCTACAGCGGCCAAGTCAAAGGTTCACAAACCTATTGACATGTCAAATAATATTCTGGCCACCCACAACACCGTTATTTACACTCAAAAAGAGAGAGAGGAGAGTTCCCGCTCACTTTTTGTTGTCGCTTTGCCATTTCGTTTTTTGCCATTTTTGGCGCTTTTTTTTTCATATTGTCTGCCTGTGGGGGAAAAGTTTTCTCTTTAACTACTGGGGTGTGTCGGCGTGTAGGTAGGTCCCTCCTGAATTTAAAGGCTTTTAAGTGAAACTTTAAAATATACACACCTTGTGGGGAGCGGTGGCAAACCCACACATACAAACATATGGCGCAACATCGGGAAGACTCTTGGGGAAAAGATGAAAATAACGTGCAACAAATTGTTTGCATACTTAAAGGAACACGAAGAAAACCTGACTGGAGACAAACATGTAGAAATGGAGTTTAATGAGTGGGAATATCGATATACTCTGGAAAATTAACGTTAAAGGATGTAGGCTAATGTTATAGAGGGAATTTGCAGTTTGAACAAAATTAAGTTGGAAATTCATGTAGGCAGCTGTAGCTCTGACTGCCAACTTAACAGGATGTTACTGATCTGTTAAAGCAAAGAATATAAAATAATAGTGTATTTCTCAGTTTTCTTTAATATTTTTAGCTACTTAAATAACAGGCATTATTACATATCTGACTAAGGCTTTTGATTCTGCCTACCTTGAGCTGTTAGCTTATAAGCTTCTTGACTTTTCTTTAACTCTGTAGTGGAATTCTTTCAAATTTCGATTCTGTACAAATTGCTGCAAGTCTAACCATCAAACAACTCTAACCCTTTTTTCAGGGTATGACAAGTACATAACGACTACACATCGACTAATGTCACAAAAAGTCTGTGACACGACATACACAAGGATTTCTGTTGTTAGCAAGGCAGTTGCTTCGAAGGATGCCGCAACCTTCTGGGAAAAATCTAAGTAAATGCAAATTGCTGACGGAAAAGTGGCAACAGCGAAAAGTGTTGCTTATGGTATTTGTTTTTTTTTTTTTGTGAGTGCAAAGAAACTTAAAGCGAGATGAAAGAAAAGTGAAACATGTGATTGCTAGTTTGGTTTGGGTTAGGTCACCTTGGATATGTCCGTTCTTTCAAGTAGCTTTTGGGCAGAGTTAACCAAATTAAAATTATTGTAGAGAAGGAAGAAGAGATGGAGAGATAAATAGATTCAAAGGATTCCTAGGCATGCGAATGGGCTTACTCAAAACTTACCTGATGCTATTACTGCGATTCATGCGCGGGCTTTGCACATAGGGCGACTCATTCCCCGCTAGCGGCATTTGTCCTGTTGTGGGTCCCGAACGATTGTGCAACATTTTGTGTCCATGTCGGGTCATGGCTGGTGAACCAATCTGTAGTTGGTCAATGGAATCACCATCAGATAAACGACTTCCAGCCGTGTTGCTGTGCTTTAGCCACATGGCATATGAACTATATTCCGGTTTAACTTCGGCATAAGTTTGAGTATCCGAAAGGGAGCCATCATGACGAGTTCCCGGACGATTTGACATTCTGTAAGGGATTAGAGGTGAGGGAAGTTAAGTAACAAACCAAATGTATTTTTTTTAGCTAACCACAGCCCACAGACAATATTTGAAAATCAGCCTGCTTTTTGGTACTGAGCAATGATTGATATCTTCTATATCAAAAATGGATCGTGGTTTGTTTGTGTTCTTAAGACTTAAAAACGACTGGACCTAATCTTACTTATCTTAGATACTAGCTTCTGCGGCTTAGTTCGTAATTGCTACGCCAAGGTTTAGCAACATAAAAAATAGATGGCGCAACAACCGCACATTTCGATTTTGTTAAGTAAAATTGGCATTACAGCTTCAAAGGCCCAAGCCATATTTCTTTCAATGTCTTGGCGTGTGTCCTTATAATTATTTTTCGCACAAAAGAAAGGGACCTTCAGTTTAACGCCAAATCCGAACGGCAAAGCTTGAGAAGCTTTTTCAAGGCTAATTATTTCACAGATGTCTCCAATAGCGGATGTGGAAAAGCTTATTTTCTAAAGACATAAAAACATTTTTTGATGGTTCGACCGCTGCGTTACACCACGCCACGTTTCGTTTTTCGGTTTAATTCAAATACAACTCAACACGTGGCGCAGTAGGCGGTCATTCCATTTGTGAGCTCAGGGTATATTCTTTATAATTTTTTGTTTTTTCAGTTATTTTATAAATTTTAATTGTATCTTTTCCGTTCGCTTGTTTTCTTTATTTTGGCTATTTTATGCGAGGAACATTAATGTGCGATATATAGAAAGAGATCATCATTTAGTTATTTTAAAGGTGATGTTATAGCAGCTATCGGATTTGATTAGAATTCAGAAAAATGTTCGAAACCTTTTTTTGATTCAATAGAACGATCTATGTATATAGATTCATATTTAAAGATTATTTCATGTAAATGTTGACCATGGCTGCGTTTTAAATGGTTCAAGAACTGGATCCAATTTTGACATACTCTCTTCAGCACATTGGCCGTTATGTTAAGATTAAGTTCTTTAATATTGGCTTCAAGTGCGTCAACTGTTACGGGCTTCTCGCTTTAGACTTGAGTCTTAACATAGCCCCCAAAATAAAGTCCAAGGGCGTTATATTCCACGATCTAGGCAGAAAATAGACCAGCCTCAAATGTGAAATAAACTGCTACGCCTGCTGCATGGCGTATGGCACCGTCTTTTTGAAACCACAGTTTCTAATCATCGCACTGAAGCGCTTCCATTCACAGTAGCATTTCTGCCTTCCGGTCCATTATACACACCGAACAGTGCATTTTTCATGGTGCATTCAGGCAGTTCTTGCAATGTTTCTGGTTGCTCTTCACAACAAGTTAGGGTTGTCGATATTTCGCAAAATATCAATATCGATAATACCAAAAATCCACATTTTCTATATCGATATTTAATATATCGCTGCCCATAAAAAATGATATACCGATACTATCGTTATATCCTAAAACTTAAGAAAACTGAAAAGCTTTTAAGGAACGTCTTCACCATAAAACTGCTTGTGACGATTTTTAGAGACCGTTATATCTAATCTTTTGAACAGTTTTCAATAGATTTCTGAAACTACACTGTACATATTGTCAAAGTACATTAATAGTGACAATACAAATTTAGTTAGAATCAGACATCGGGAACTAGATCCCTGGAGCCGATTTGGGCACTCAGGGCAGCATCTCTTATGGTTTGTCTATCACTATAACGCACACAAAAGCTTTAACCTAATTTGTCTAATGTGCTGTCCTCACTACAACTGTATTTTCGCATTTTGGGCAAAATGTACATTTTTTGAAAATGTGCTTCAGTGAGGAAGCCATATAAAAATAAACTAATTAAACTGAATTGGCTTTCGGATTTATTTCTTCTTTTGGATAAGCTCGGCTGTGTATATCCTCCCCCTCTCTCTCAATGGGTGATTTGGCACTCTACGCAGTTAAGAAGTGACAACATGTATGTAAATTAAAATTTGCATAGAAAACTCTTGAAAGTAAAGCAAAAGTAAAATTACTTTCAACATTTTGTATAAAAAATTTACTTTACTTTTCGTTACTTCACAACTTCAACAACAGCGAGTTCCACAATCGCGCGAAATTCGCCACAATATAAATACAAAAGTATGGTCCCTACAATCCGCCTTCCAAAATTGTGAGATATCTAAATATTTTTGTTATAACCGAAAGGTTGCGTGATCGATTTTTCCTGTTTTAATCCCTGGGCAAAACACAGCAAAATGTCATCAAAGTATTGTTGCTTACCTATGCTGAAACACATGCATATCGCTGCCTGGCTTGGGCAAACTGTGCGACCCTGTGGCCAATCTCTCCCGTATGGATTGACTCAGCTGAGTGGCTGTTGGTCCTGTCAGCGAAAAGCTGCGATGCTGTGTATTTGGTGGCATTTCTGCAAAAACAAGCCAAAAATTAGAGCAACAATTTCTTCACACTTCGTCCTCCATTTCAACTCACTGTTCATGTCATTGGGCAAAGTTTGAGTGCCGCCCGTGACTTTGCGTCCGCCGGCTGTCCTTGGCACAGCCGAAACATGTGCTGTACGTCCGCAGGGCAAACCATTTACTGCTCCCGCACCTGCCATCATCATGGCAATATTCTGTTGTTCGGCTGTGGAGGTTATGCTACCATTTGCTCGCTTTACATAACCGAAACTTGGTGGCACCCCCTTGGTGCGGGAAGAGGATGACGGTGAGCCCTGTTTGGAAGAGCTGCCGCTACCACCGCCGCCCATACTGCGTCGCGATGGTGATGATTTCTCTGACTTGTCCACCTTGTGACCATTTAAGGGTTCCGGCATTTTTGTCCAATTATCGCGTCCGTTGCGTGAGCCAGGACGATGATGTGGACTGCCGTCCATTTTGATGTTGTTGTTGTTATTATTGTTGTTATTGGAGCTGGAGCCGCCGCTGGAGCTGGCCTGACTGGCCGCTGAGCTGCCGTTGGCGGCGGTTCCAATGCTGTCCAATGAACCGCGACTGTTGCGAATGCTGCAAGCAAAAAGATACAAAAAAACTATAAAATGGTTCGCCAGTTTACGACCTAAAATTTTCTTAGAAGTAAAACCAATTTGATTGGAAATTTCACAAAATGTTATATCTGCCAAAAGCAACATACTAAGAAAATATGGAAAACCCGTTAGAATAATTTCATTTTTTATTTTTATTAAAAAAAATGGGAAAGGTAAGAAAACTGCGAATTATCTTAACTTTTAAAGCGGAAAATAAAACAAAGTCTTAATTTATAATTAACTAGCTGAACCCGCTGGGAATTTGTCCGCGTCGAAGATGTTAAGCCCTGCCATTTCGTTCTGTGTGTATCTCAGTAAATAATATTTTGATCTCTCTGCCCACTGGTAACCGTGTGTTATCCTCCCTATGCTCCCTCTCCTTCTCTCTCTCTCTCTTTTTAATTGCTAGTTCTTTGTAACACATATCTCTCATGGCATATGACATCTGACTCAGAGAGCCAAGACACATACCTAATTTATGTTAGTGTAAGTCGTTCCCTCTCAAGCTCACTCTCTTTCTCTCTTAGCAAAACAGCTTACACCAAAATATTGCCTGAGCGCCACAGCTCAGTTATGTTCCCCATACAAACTATTCTTTGGCGTTTTCACCCACTTCGCTGTCAAAGTTTCCATATTTTCTTTCTTAGTGCGCGCTTACATAACTAAACGATGTTCTATGAAAAATCTTAGATCTCTAGGATAAGCAGTTTTGGCTATGGGTTGATAATATGTCAGTCAATAAAACAAATTACTTAATTTGCAAAATATTTTACAAATCCTTCTCTCCATCCAAATGGAACAATAAACTTTGTTTTAAATAATTTTCCACATTTTCTTGAAGAACAATTAAAAACCAGCAAAGTTCAACAACTTTTAAAACAAATTGTTTACAGACCCCACCATAATGAGTCTTCCCCATTTATAAACAGGCAACGATGATAAAGCATTTTTTGACTGAAGTCTTGGTCAGCTGCAGAGCACTAATTGCCCCGCATTATGCACAACAACAACATCAACAGCAGCAGCATCACCGAGAGAGCAATATTGCGTATACGCCACGCTGGCTGCTCACTTAATTTACATTTGACGTTAATTGTGCTGAGATAATTTATACCAAGTTGGCGTGCAAAATGTTGAATATCAAGTTGAGAATGAAAGGTGCCATTAAGCACTTTAAACAAACCGATACCCCTAAAAATGTGACCAAACAATCGCAAATCATTGTAAAACAGACAGAAAAACGAGAACAATGGACTCTAACAAAAGGCGAGACAATGTTCAAACAGCCAAATTGCACCAAAGGCGTTTAACAGAGTGCAATAGAAATTGAAAGAGACTGTAAGATGGTCTTCTTTTCACTGACAAACGAGAAAAATTTTCAATTAAAATGACAAAAGCGTTGACTTGAGTGGCCAGAAAAGGATTGGCCAAGTCAGAAAAACTTACGACGATTGCCATTCTGTCTTTCGGTTTTTGTGCGGGAGAAGGCAACAATGAAATTGCATGTCTAAGCTGCTTAACTTTTTGAAAAGACGAAACGACATTGGCCCTCAGTCATCCGTATATCAAAACTAATTGGGCGTAACGGGCGTGTTATTTATTTATGTTATTTATATGAGCCATAAATTTGTGTAAATGCCAGAAAATGAGCGTGAGGATTGGGTAGTCATGCATCTATTGAAAACACGGAGAACGCACTTCACACTCAGTTCATAATCGGTAAAAGATTGGCCAGTAAAATTTTATGAAAGCAAAATGAATAACAAAACGGAGTGGAAAAATAGCAAACATTAAATAGAATTCATAGTAGATTCCACCAAGAGCCAGCAAAATGTTAAATAAATTAACAAATTTTGTCGGAGGTGCTGAAAAGTATGCTATGATTTAAGGCCCTAAGAAGGCAAAAGAGAAGAGAGAAAAAAAAACAGCTGTCTGGGTCATAAAACTCAACAACACCCTGGCAAGCAATTACCATTTAGATATGCCCAAGCTGATAGGAAAAGTAGAAGAAAAACAACAGCAACAACTTGGCTGTAACTGAGACGTCCATTTCGAGGGTGGACTGTCTTTAGTGTATGAGTGTGTGTGTGTGTAAGAGGGAAATGCCAGTGAAAGTGGCATCAGAAGTGACACATAAAGCTCATAAATTGCCATGCACGCTAACCACCACAGGCACACAGGAAAATCAATAACGATTGCCATATCAATGACCCACGTGGGCTGCTGTCTTTTAGGTAAAATCAATGACATTTGGAAAACAAGTCGTAATTTACCGAATTTCGCATCCGCAAATGACGGTCGAACTGCAGTTGGAATAAATTGCACATAAACTGTGTGTGCACAATAAAAAAATCAACAAATACTTTATAGCAGACACGTCATAAGCAGAAAAAAACCGAATGAACTGGAAGGGATTTATAGTTTCAATAAAAGAAAAAAAACAATAGAAAAGGGGATACGAAATTCAGGAAAAAAATATTGCCATGAAAATGCAATTTAAAAGCCACTTCATAACTGAAAGGACAAGGCATCTTTAGCAGAGATAAAAGTGCACAATATTAGTCAACGGCAGTTTTTAGAAAATGAAATATTGTACCAACGAAAAGAATACAGATGACAAATAAAAGAATTCGGGAGCAGGATTTATGTAGTTCTTATGCAGAATTTAAATAAAAAGGTCTAAAGCCAGCAGTAAAAGAGTGAGGGAGGGGCTTAGTACCGAAATGAATTTCGATACCGATACGTACCGAAATGAATGTCCCTGATTTTAATTGCGGTATGCCAGTACGTTCCGGTAGGTACCGATATAAGTACTACTTTATTTTAATACTGAAAGACTAAGTTTTGAAATAAATCTTAATCATTTTATTCCTGTTTAATAAAATAAACACAAACTGAATCGTTTATTGTAAAATTTTGTAGACTTCATATCAAGTATTTTTTACGTAGTTAACATGAACTAATGATTACATTATATTGTCATAAATATTATATTAGTTTTCGAATTTATTTTCGAAATTTATACGTCCACTATATAGCATTCTTGTGATTTGCTCGCAGTATCATACATTTTACACTTGAGAAGAGGCGTTTCAAGTTAACCTGCGTAGTGGAATAAATAGCACGACTTTTATAACCTTATATAATTCTGGTAACTTTGTGGATGATTCTGACCAACAGTTAAGAACGTTTTAATGTTTTCTAATACGTTTAAGTGCGATTTACCTAGAGAGGACGACTGTGTTTATATTTCCATCCAAATGCAGAAACCTACTATATTCTCTGTAAGGTTGCAAAGGCTGAGGTTGCGAAGGCTGAGAACGACAAGTCGCTCTCCCACTTAGATCACTAAGGGCTCATTGCAAATTCTCTGTGTACTTTGTGCAAAGTATAAACACAAATCTGTGTAACCATCAATGGGCTGATCAAGAATATATATGTAAACTTAATAAGGTCGGAAATTATTCCTCCCTGTTACAAACTGTAGCACAAGTTTTATATTTATAATTAGGTACAGCAGTTTTGGTTTCGTTCCAGTACTATCGGTTCCAATAATAAAAGTACCCGGTATTCAATTGTCAAAAATAAATTTGTATCGGCTTTGTAATGGCTTATGCTCTATTGCAACCAGTCCCGTTACGAATAGCTTCAAAAGAGAAAGGAAATTAAGAGTGCATTTTTCTCTACGAGACTCATGAAAATGAACTCCTTCTTTCAAAACTGATTTAAAAAAATTAATTAAAAGAATATTTTAAAGAGAGCTCTCTTTAATGAACTATTTGGTTAAGCTTTTTTCATGTTATAACATTTAGTGGTTTTGTAATAAAATTAATGTTTTCCCCAGGGTCATTGTTAGTGATGTACGCAGCTAAATAATTACACTTTCCCCCGAATGGGACTATTTTTTATAATATTATCAAATGTCTTAAGATTTTATACTGCTAATTTCAGCTGCCTTAATTTGCCCTTCTTTGTCTTACAAATGATATGAAAAATTAATTTTACACTGCTTTTCATGTGCAATTTATTTGCCTTGCTGTTGCTGCTGCCCTGCAAACATTTTGTCGAGTTTCCTATCTCTCTCATTAAAAAGTGAGTTAGACGATAGTTCGAGGAGAGAAATTGATTATAGTTTGGCGATTTATTCCAACAAAATCCATAAGGTAAACTTATAAGGGATACATTTGCTTTTTCTTTTCATCCAATCGGCATACATACGATTCGCTTAAAGGGGTCTTGCAATCTGTGCATTAACGATTAGTTGCTTAACAATTACTAAGAAGACCTTACTGCGCCAGCAATTGGCTCCTCCAGATCAAATACGGAACAGTCGAAGAATCAGCTATAACCAAAATTCAAATGTTTTAGTATACATTATTTCACATTCTCTGCTAATTAGATTTTTATTCAAATTAATTTGACCATAATATAAGCAATTTTCAAATTATTGTTCTAATGTGTGTTTCCTCTTGCCTCGTACGTATACTCTATGTATGTATATGTACTAGTACAAAGCCTGCTCCCCGAATTCGGGTCAGTAATTTTTGTCAAGGACCCAAGCACTTTCTATGCCTAATTATCTAGCTAAAAGCTAAAGTGCTATGCGTCAATTAGAAACGGAAAATTACACGAATATGTTGGCACTTTCATTCAACACATTCCCTTCCCCGCACTTCTCCAACATTTTCGTCTCATTTAAATTGAACACGTGCTTTGGGCAAGCACATAAATTAACGCGACTAAATTAAAAATTACACGAACAACAAAATTTAAATGGCAAAAACACGAATACCACGAAAACACTAAAACAGTAAACCCAGGGGCAGACCACTTGTTTTTGGGGTGTTTAAATTTTTTTTTGGTCCTCTTATGCAAATTACATTTTATGCACGGAACTGCGAAAAAGCATGGGAAAACGAGTCTTGTGCAGACATGCATGGAATTTGTAGTGCACTAAATATATTTTTCGAAATATATTTTCCCCCTGTTTGTGTCTGGGTTGGTGGCACAAAAACTAAAGCATACGCTCGGGGGCTCGCGCACTGACATCGATACACAAACAGAATCTGCAATGGAATGGTTCAGCTAGGGCCGTGAGCAATGAACGACGAAATTCATGTGTACATATTTCGTAAATTAGGAGCTGCCAAGCTTTGCCGTAAGCCTGAGCAGAATGTATAAAGGAATATACCAGACATTTGCAAATATGTAAATGAAGTTTAGTTTCAAGTTCGGATGCAGCCAGACAATTTAAAAGAAAGTCAACCTGATTAAAAATTTAATACGAATATCTGATTGTCTGCCAGTGTGTTATCTATGGGCGGCGAAACGAATCTAATCAATATATATCAATCTTAATAAGCAGAAAAAACTAAACAATAAAATGATTCCCATTAATACCAACAATAATACCAAAAACTATAGAAATTTTGGTAAAATAAATGTTCATATAGGTAAATAATTTGCCCAAATTTTAATGAAATTTGGCTCCATGATTGCAGATTTAACCGGTTACATATGGAAATAATTTAATCAAATATGTCCGACAAGTTCGCTAATTCGGTATGTTTAGGAAAATTTTCATCAACATTTGGGCAAATTATTTACCTGTGTGAACAATGCCAAAATAAATAATAATAAACTACCAAAAATGGTTCAAAATACAGAAGCCATTTAAATAATACAATGAAAGCTTTAAAATAAAAGCATTAAACAAGAATAGTTTCAATGACTAACAGAAACAAAACAGCAGAAACCTTTCATAATACTTCAAATACTGAAAATATCGGAACTAAACAATTAAGATAAACAAATTAGATATTAGATTTTTGTAAAGCCCTGTATCCACCACTGCGGAAAATTCCTGCCAGGAATTTGCTAGTTATTTCTGGTGTGTGTGGAACTTAACTAAAATAGTGTGACCATGCACACAAAGGTGATCAAACAGCTGTTTGGCACTGTTACCTATTTGAATTTAAATAAATTTTAAAAATATAAATAATATTTTCTGAATTAAGCATGCTGCTCGGAGTATGTGCTTCATACTTTATACTTGGGGATGATAAACCGATGGCATGTTGCATGTTATTATCTTCACAACTTTATAATGCTATTATCCCCAAAGTAGTATGACTTCTTGGTTGGTCGCCAATCAAATAAAGACTTTCGTGGTCGGATACAAGATTGGATTTTGTCAACTTACTGGCCGGATCACTACCTTAGCTTTGGAAGATGGGCGAACCGCTGGAACATAGCCGTTAATCGTTGAAAGAGTCAATACGAGTGCTATGAGACCCGGAAAAGAAGCTTGAGTGCGACTCCTGGGATTAAGAGAGCCATATACGGATAACGCTGCAGTAGCTATGGTTGCAGCTAATGGCATTGGAGGTCCATTGACTTCTTAAGCCTCGTAGCGGTGGATCTGGGCGATCCCGTTTTGGGGTACGTCATGATACACTGCCCTCAATAAACTAGAGTCATCGACATATGTGGGGACCCAGGCCAGAGGCATACAACTACACGCGGTGAGGACGCCTTGCCATTATGCGCCCAAATTAATATGCACACCAGCAGGTATCATGCGCAATCGGTACACCACTCTAAAACTCTGGCGACACACAGATTATGAAGGCATCTTCACGGTCTATGGAAAGCATCCCTCTGGCGGTTTCATCAATTTAGCATAAGTACGCCCTTGGCACCCCCTACCAATCCTAGCACGCTGATGGTTTCACAACCAGATTACAGCTCATAACAAAAAAAAGAGTGTGTGTCATGAGACGCACGGTACGAGCGAAGCTCTTTACGATGAATCCGATTTAAGTAATGGAAAAAGACACATTTGGATTCTGTATTAATAAATGTTAAATTATCAAATATTAGGTCACTCTCAAAACACTGTAAAGTCACTGTTTAGTCACTGTTAAGTCGCTTTAGGGAACTGTAAAGTCACTGTTAAGTAACTGTTAGTTCACTATTAAGTCACTGTTAAGTCGCTGTTAAGACACTGTTAAGTCACTGTTAAGTCACTGTTAAGTCACTGTTAAGTCACTGTTAAGTCACTGTTAAGTCACTGTTAAGTCACTGTTAAGTCACTGTTAAGTCACTGTTAAGTCACTGTTAAGTCCCTGTTAAGTCGCTGTTTAGTAACTGTTAAGTTACAGTTAATTCACTGTTAAGTCACTGTTAAGTCACAGTTATGTCACTGTTAAGCCACTGTTAAGTCACAGTTATGTCACTGTTAAGTCTCTGTTAAATTATTGTTAAGTCACTGCTAAGTCACTGTTATGTCACTGTTAAGTCACTGTCACTGTCAAGACACTGTTAAGTTACTGTTATGTTAATGTCCCCACACGATTCCCTCTAGATCCGCTCCGGATCCCAACTAGAGCCCACCCACCACCTGCCCTCAAACCCCTACAAGTTGATCTCCCCCATATCCCCACCAGATCTCCACCAGATCCCCACCTGATCCCCACCAGATCCCCACCAGATCCCTACCCAATCCCCACCAGATCCCTACCAAATCCACACCAGATCCCCACCATATCTCCACCAGATCCCCACCAGATCTTCACCAAATCCCCAACAGATCCCCACCAGATCCCCGTTAGATCCCCGTTAGATCCCCACCAGATCCCTACCAAATCCACACAAGATCCCCACCAGATCCCCACCAGATCCCCACCAGATCTTCACCAAATCCCCACCAGATCCCTGTTAGATCCCCGTTAGATCCCCACTAGATCCTCACCAGATCCCCACCAGATCTCCACCAGATCCCCACCAGATCCCCACCAGATCCCTACCAAATCCACACCAGATCTTCACCAGATCCCCAGTAGAACCCCACCAGATCCCCACTAGATCCCCACCAGATCCCCACCAGATCCCTACCCAATCCCTACCCAATCCCCACCAGATCCCTACCAAATCCACACCAGATCCCCACCAGATCCCCACCAGATCTCCACCAGATCCCCACCAGATACCCACCAGATCTTCACCAAATCCCCACCAGATCCCCACCAGATCTCCACCAGATCCCCACCAGATCTCCACCAGATCTTCACCAGATCCCCAGTAGAACCCCACCAGATCCCCACTAGATCCCCACCAGATCTCCACCAGGTCCCCAGTAGATCCCCACCAGATTCCTACCCAATCCCCACCAGATCCCTACAAAATCCACACCAGATCTTCACCAGATCCCTACCAGATTCACACCAGATCCCCACTCGATCTCCACCAGTACCAAACCAGAGCTCGCCAGGTCCCTACCAGATAACCGCCAGATCATCACCACATCACCACCAAAACCCCACCAGATCAGCACCCAATCTCCGCCAGATCCTCACCAAATCTTCACCAGATCCCCACCAGGTCTCTACCAAATACCATCACCTTCCCCCACTTCCACCTCACACTATCCCACTCCACACACAACCCACCTGCTACTACGCGGTAATGGTAAAAGCAGCTGATTTTGCAAATACAAAATAAAAAACACAAAATCAAAGACATACCCCAAAAGAATCTGTCGCAAAGACAAAATTTTTCAAGATTTACCCCCCAGTCTGACGTCCGTAAAAGAGCTTCGCTCTAAAAAATATAAAAGCATTTTCCCCAAAATTTTCGGTCTTGGCATCCAAAATAATTGTTGGCAATATATTCCTGCGCTGTGTATCAGCTGTTCTCTCCATCCACACACGCTATCATATGCCAACTATCGATAAGAAACTATGGATTACGTTTATGTTGCTGCATACACAAGCAACGAAAAAGTAAACTAAAAATTCCTGGCATAGTTTTTTTATATGAAGTTTGACAGGAATTTTTAGTTTCCGCGGTGCTGGATACCCGGCTTAAGCACAAAAAGATGCAAATATTTACACCAAAACTTAAAGTAACAAGGTTAAGATTGCAGCTAAATCAAAACAAAATTATTGTATTTTTAATTAGTCATCTATTCTTAATTTAATATTCATTCAATTCATTTAATGCTTTATGTTTCTATTGTTTGATCTATTTCTCTCAGTAGGCTCAATTTGGGGAGAGTTCTTCTTGAAATGAACTGATAACATAAATACAAAATCATCGGAAGATCGGAAAAAAATAATAATACATGTAGGATCTGAAAAACCACCAGAAGCGGTAGGAGCTATTATTCGATAAATTAACTATCGATATGTTTATCATGCAACACTGTTCCATTTACTGAGAAAAGAAAATAACTAGTTCGGAGTAGGAAAGAAGTGTGTCTAGTGTCTTGCGTTCGTAGTTGCTCGTTGCGTAATATTCATCCTAATTAAGTCCTAATACTAAGTTCATATCACATTCATATTCTATTCATTATTGCCGAACCAAAGCGTGCCATCCTACATACATTAAAAATACGTGGAGAAGCTTTTCTAATTTATTCTAAAGAAAATATTTAGGTTACCTCGCAATAATCCGAACTGTGATCTATTTGTGAAAACTGGTCCTTCGACCCCCTATACCCAAACGCTAGAATTATATATTTCTTACATAAGGAACATTTTTCAAATGCCTGAAACCCTCTTAGCTTCTGTTGTTGCCAAGTCCCTGCTGTTGAATAGAGACCAGTGATTAAAAACATGGAGAACAATTGCAAAAGAACATAATGAAAATTTGGAGTTGACTAATCTCTTCGATTAATTTTGGGAGGAACTCTAATTTTATGCAGCAAGCTAGGAACACCTCGACGAGGATACTATACAGACAACTAAGCTACTCATTGGAGGAAAACCACTATTTCACACCAAAAACAGCCTTAGCCTAATATCATGTGCATTCAAAGCTGGATGTGAAATGCTGACCCTACGTTCCCGCCCATATGTAAACGACATAGAAGCCATCTGCACCCTTTGCAATTTGTACGTTAAAGAAGACACGTTTCTCTTCATTAATAATCTAAACGAAGTCAATTAAATTTTTTATTTTTTCAATCGTATAATGTCATAATTTTTAGTATATTCTTAAATCGCATATATGTATAAACAAATTGTATTACATATAGTTATCGCAACAGCTGACGGCTTTAAGCCAAAGCTGACCTATGTTATTTTATTTAAATCTGTAACCCTACCTTAGTAGTAACCCGAAAAGTCAATTTATATACTCGTTTGTTTCAATTTTTGGCCCCTGCTAAAAAATATTTATTCTCAAAAGCACAATTTTAAAGGTATCGATTTGTACTTTTAATCTCACATTTATATAAACCACATCTATATAATAGCGGAATTATTAGAATGCACCATTTGTCATCTATATGGGATCGGTGTCTGTTTAGAAAAAAAATGTCACCTACTTTTCGGCTTTTCTTTAGGGGCCACAAATTTTGTTATATGGGGTAGCAAGCGCTGTCTACTAACATAATGTTAATCAGTTAACACAGTTGTAAGTGCGGTGCTAATTAATATAAGGAAGACTATTAAACATTTTTAGTAGTTTCGGTACGAATATGACGGGCCTTTTGATACTGATGTTCAAATTTGTTCTTCGTTCTTGCTTTTGGAACGGATGAACCTCGTTCTGGTAAATGTAGCAAATTAAGAAAGTGGAAGGAGGATCACACACACACCAACCCTGTAGCTGCAGCTTGGATTCTATTACCATTTAAAATTTTCTTAAAGAGTGAACACACGGACGATGGCATCTTAGCTCACAGGACTATCAAGTTTACGCGAAAAACAGAGTAAAAATCATAGTAAAGAATGTAGAGATAATCACTTAGACACTCAGGGCAACAAGCCCTGTAGCTTTTATCAACACATTTAACTATTATACTTCATTCTAGGTCTTATAAACGGAAAATAAGAACCAAAACCATGACCAAAAGGTCAGGAGTTTAGAACCTGATTTACTTTATATCTATATATATAAAAATAAATATATAAAAAAAGAGTGTGTGTCATGAGACGCACGGTACGAGCGAAGCTCTTTACGATGAATCCGATTTAAGTAATGGAAAAAGACACATTTGGATTCTGTATAAATAAATGTTAAATTATCAAATATAAGGTCACTCTCAAATTACTGTTAAGTCACTGTTTAGTCACTGTTAAGTCACTTTAAGGAACTGTAAAGTCACTGTTAAGTCACTGTTAAGTTACTGTTAATTCACTATTAAGTCACTGTTAAGTCGCTGTTAAGTCGCCGTTAAGTCACTGTTAAGTTACTGTTAAGTCACTGTTAAGTCACTGTTAAGTCACTGTTAAGTCACTGTTAAGTCACCGTTAAGTCACTGTTAAGTCACTGTTAAGACACTGTTAAGTCACTGTTAAGTCACTGTTAAGTCACTGTTAGGTCACTGTTAAGTCGCTGTTAAGTCACTGTTAAGTCACTGTTAAGTCACTGTTAAGTCACTGTTAAGTCACTGTTAAGTCACTGTTAAGTCACTGTTAAGTCACTGTTAAGTCACTATTACGTCACTGTTAAGTCACTGTTAAGTCACTGTTAAGTCACTGTTAAGTCGCTGTTAAGTCACTGTTAGGTCGCTGTTAAGTCGCTGTCAAACAAAGAACATTATAGTTAGCACAGTATAGCATAGCACAGAATTCACAACTTGACCTTAATGCAGCCACTCTTTGCACCCCCAATCCCCGCATACCCACCATACCCCACCCGACCAACCCCAGATCCCCACACGATCCCCACCAGATCACCGGAGATCTCCACCAGATCCCCACCAGATCCCCACAGATCCCTACCAGATCCCCACAGATCCCCACCAGATCACCACCTGATCCCCACCAGATCCCCACCAGATCCCCACCTGATCCCCACTAGATCCCCATCAGATCACCACAAGATCCCCACCTGATCCCCACCAGATCTCCACCTGATCCCCACCAGATCACCACCTGATCCCCACCTGGTTCCCATTAGATTCCCCAGATCTCCTCCAGATCCACACCAGATCCCAACCAGATCCCCACCAGATCACCACGGATCCCCACCAGATCACCACCTGATCCCCACCAGATCCCCACCATCCCCACCAGATCCCACCTGATCCCCACCAGATCACCACCTGATCCCCACAGATCCCCATCAGATCCCCACCAGATCCCAACCAGATCCCCACAGATCACCACGATCCCCACCAGATCACCACCTGATCCCCACCAGATCACCACCTGATCCCCACCAGATCACCACCTGATCCCCACCAGATCCCCACAGATCACCACAAGATCCCCACCTATCTCCACCAGATCCCCACCATCGCCACTAGATCCCCACCTTTCCACCAGATCCCCACTAGATCCCTCCAGATCTCCACTATCCAACCAGACCCACCTGATCCCCACCAGTCCCCACCAGATCCCACCGTCCCCACCAGATCCCCACCATCCCCACTAGATCCCCACAATCACCACAAGATCCCCACTTCCCCACCAGATCCCTACCAGCCCCACCAGACCCCACCAGATCACCACCATCCCCACCAGTCCCCCCAGACCCCACCAGTCACCACCAATCCCCACAGATCCACCAGATCCCCACCAGATCCCCACCAGATCACCACCGATCCCCACAGATCCCCACAGATCCCCACCTGATCCCCACTAGATCCCCACGTCACCCAAGTCCCCACCTTCCCCACAGTCCACAGATCCCCACAGATCCCTTCCCAATCCCCACCAGATCCCTACAGATCCACACCAGATCCCCACCAGATCACCAAGATCCCACCAGATCCCCACCAGATCACCACCAGATACCACCTGATCCCCACCAGTCCCCACCCGATCCCCACCAGTCCCCACCTGATCCCCACCTGATCCCCACCAGATCACCACCATCCCCACCAGATCCCCACCGCCCCACCAGTCACAGATCCCCACCGTCCCCACCAGATCCCCACCAGATCCCCACCAGATCACCACCTATCCCCACCAGATCCCCACCTGATCCCCACCAGATCACCACCGTCCCCACCAGATCCCCACCTGATCCCCACCAGATCACCACCTGATCCCCACCAGATCACCACCTGATCCCCACCAGATCACCACCTGATCCCCACCAGATCCCCACCAGATCCCCACCCGATCCCCACCAGATCCCCACCAGATCCCCACCAGATCCCCACCAGATCACCACCTGATCCCCACCAGATCACCACCGTCCCCCCAGATCACCACCTGATCCCCACCAGATCACCACCTGATCCCCACCAGATCCCCACCTGAACCCACCAGATCACCACCTGATCCCCACCAGATCCCCACCTGATCCCCACCAGATCACCACCTGATCCCCACCAGATCACCACCTGATCCCCACCAGATCCCCACCAGATCCCCACCCGATCCCCACCAGATCCCCACCAGATCCCCATCAGATCACCACAAGATCCCCACCTGATCCCCACCAGATCCCCACCTATCGCCACTAGATCCCCACCGGTTTCCATAAGATCCCCACCAGATCTCCACCTGATCCATACCAGATCACCACCTGATCCCCACCTGGTTCCCATCAGATTCCCACCAGATCTCCACCAGATCTCCACCAGATCCCCACCAGATCCAAACCTGAGCTCACAAGGTCCCTACCAGATAACTACCACATGACCACCAGAACCAAACCAGATCAGCACCAAATCCGCGCCAGATCCTCACCAAATCTTCACCTGATCCCCACCAGGTCTCTACCAAATACCCATCACTTCCCCCCACTTCCACCTCACACTATCCAACTCCACACACAACCCACCTGCCACTACGCGGTAATGGTAAAAGCTGCTGATTTTGCAAATACAAAATACAAAACACAAAATCAAAGACATACCCCCAAAGAACCCCCAAAGAATCTGTCGCAAAGACATACCCCCAAAGAATCTGTCGCAAAGACAAAATTTTTCAAGATTCACTCCCCCAGTCAGACGTCCGTAAAAGAGCTTCGCTCTAATATATAAAATATATAAAAAAGTTCAACCTGACTAATTGACTGACTGACTGACTGACAGACTGGTGACCGTCGCACAGCCTAAACCATAAAAGATAGGAAGATGAGATTTTCACATCAGTTTTATCTTATGCTGAAAGTGAGTACTAAAAAAGGATTTTGGAATTTTGCCGGGAAATGTGAAAAATTCGCGGAAAACTGTTGTATGAAACTTTTTTGTTTTTCATCCGATCAAGTTCAAACTCATTTTCAAAGCTCTATATGAAAATTCAACAACAACTGCATACCAATCTTCCGGAAAATTCACCCCCCCTGGGTGGAAAGTGGGTGGTCAAGGTTATATGGGCGAAACTTTACGATTACGATACGATTGGCTTGAAAATCGGTTTGAGTATAGAATACGAAATGGTTTAAAATGTTATATTCCGAAGTTGGAAAATTTGACCTGACGGTCGAAAAATTCCCGGAAAATTCAGCATGCAAAAACTATTTTTCATACGATTGGCTTGAAACTCGGATTGTAAGGTCAAAATGAGAATTTATTTTGTTTTTAATTTTCCGATGTTGGAAATACCGCCGGGATGCTCACTGGGAAGTGAATGGGATGTGGATGGGACGTGGGTGGAAAGTGGGTGGTAAGTGGATGTAAAGTGGGTGGAATGTTAATGGGAAGTGATGTGGGCGGGAAATGTGAGGGAAGTGGGTGGGATGTGGGCCTGAAGTGGGTGGTAAGTGCGTGTGCGTTGGTTCTATTCTGTTGAAGGCGCAGCGAAGCGTGACGGGGTATTTGCTAGTACTTTATAAATTTTAAACTTTTTTGAATATATTTTTTGAGCGATTATCATGACAAATCCCTTTTAAGAACAAGTTTTCTTGATATGTTCATTGGTTAAGAATGTATGATATACTTTTGAGAACGTATGGTGTACGCTATTTTGAGCAGACTGAAAGTGCGCCAGCTACTTGAAAGGGAATGTATCCGGCTTCCTCTTTTACTCACAACAAAGCTCATAATTGGCGATTTAAGCATAATGCAATCAAGAGCTGTGACTTGTCGTTTAAGAAATCTTTAAAAACAGTCTTGCGAATACTTCCCTTTTAGAAGAATTTACCCCAAAATTGGGGCCCAACGTGAGGCAGACTTAAACACTTAAATCCAGTGCATAGTTTTCGGCAGCGACTTCATTAAAGTGCAATGAACTTCTTACGTGTCAGAAGACACGCCGGATAAACCCCAAAACGGGGGGCAGTTCTCTTTCATTTTCTCATTTCCCTTTGGCCAACCTACCCTCAACCTCAGCCACATGGTCAAATGGCACTTAATTTAATGTTAAATTTATGTAAGACAGTCCGAAGGCTAATAAAAACGCCTCAACTGCCGGTTGGGCCATATAAAAAGTTTTTATAACAAAATGCTAGAGAGAGATTCACACTATCGTAGCGGGGCAGGAGCAGCAGCAGGAGGACAGGATAGCACATGAAATGGGTTAACCGAGTTGGCCTAAAAACGCAAAACTTTGCCGCAGTGCATACTGTCAAGTGGCCACAAAAGCCAACAACAATAAACAGTTTGCATGATTTAAGGCCATAGGGAAATTTTGCAATATACTTTAGACAATTTCTGGAGTGAGTTCATACTTCTTCACCTCGTTGACTTACATATTTATAGAGGCAATTATGTATGTATGTAGGTGACACACCCCAAACAAAACATGGAAAATCGATGGTAAAATGTGATTAGCAACACAAAGAAAGCAAAAAAAAAAAACTAATGTGGCAAGAGGCGTTCCATTGCGTGCCACTTTGACATGCTCGCCAAGTGGATCTTGGGACAACAAACGAGCAAAGTAACTTAACAAATGAGTTTATTAATGAGGCAAACAAAACTGTAAGTTTAAACACACCAGGGATGTCCAAAAAGAGGGTGTTCGATTGAGGAGTTTTGGTAATTAAGGTTTAGAACTTTCCTTCTTCAAATAAAAGGAGTAAAACAAAACCGTACGAAGGGTGAAACATTGAGGCATCCAATTGCTAAATTGTTCCATAAACTTTTGTTTGGCATATTAACAAAGTTTTGTGCTTAATTTAATTTGCATTTTTTCCACAGTTGACTCTCAAAACTTCAAACTCTGTCTAGGAATTTTCATTAGAAAACAAAGTTTTTGTTACAAAAAAGTTGAAGAAATAAAAGACGAGACTAGCTGTCATTTGGGCCACTTGAAGCAGACTCAGATAGAACAATTTTTGCCTCTTCGCTTAATGGCCACTTTGCTTACTTGGAGAGTAAGAGAGAGGGAAACGGAGTAAGAGCGACTACTTACTGTTTGCCAAAAGAAATTTCACTTTCATTGTCAAGCACAAAATAACCATAATTTATGCTCGTTAAAGGCTAAGGAAACGCGTCTGTCGAATGTTGTATAATTGATGTGTGTGCCTACAAGTAGAGTAAGTATGCTGGGCTGCTTCGCTTCATCCTTGACACAGTCCGTGGCGAATGCGAGTATAAATGTAATGTTTTTTTTCTTTTTCTGCCAAAAGACGAGTGGTTTTTATTTGTTTTTTTGCCTGCAAGGACAACAGGCCAACGCAACTTAGTTGAAGGTTGCGTGTGTTTTTTTCCCCAGGCTCGACACTTTTATTAATGCGCTTGTAACGCCTATAAAGCTGTCGGAATTCCATTCATTGAGAACGGGAACGTTGTGTCTCATTGTTCGAGGGCTTACTGTGCCAATTTCGCCGCCTCTGTTGCTGATAACTCAAAGCTTGTTGCTCTTGTTTCAGCTCGTTGACAGTTTTAATAAATGAAAAGGCGGCCAAGCTCACACAATAGTTGAGGGCAAAATGGCTCAAAGCCTTGACTAACTGAAAGGAAATGTACACACATCGTTATTTATGTAGGAGGATGTTGATATGTGAGACTCAGGTTTTTTATTACAAAATATGGGAGTGCGATGCGATGCGATAAGGATGTAGTATGTAAATGGCCTTCGTAAAAAACTAGATATGAAATTCTCTCGGTAGTTAGAAGTGGCTTAACCCACTATGGACTATATTGACTTCAAATTGGCTTCTAAGTGGTTTTTAATGTTACAAAAAGAAACGTTGGTTGCTTTTTTAAATCCACAGTTTCATTCTAAAGAAATAACCCGTAATTTTGTAATATCAATATTAAACATATTCCTAGCCCAAAGGCGGACTACAACCGGAACTAGAAAAGAAGTCCTAAATCTTAGGTTTCCTCAGAGTAACAAATTTTAGCATTCATGGACAGAGGTCATTAAAATTTAAACACAATAAGGTCAATTCTTTAAGGCCCGTTTTTTTCATGTATCTGTTTTTGCTTATCTAAATGCATTTGCTTTGCTCTTGCTTTAGGTGGATTTTGTAGCCTTGAAATGTTTGCTTTATTTTTTAAACTGACGAGTGCAAAGGAACTGCCAACCGTCTTTTAGTGCCTTTTAAGCCCTGCCTGTGAGACCTTGGCGCAAATTCCCAAATTGATAATCAACCTACATGAGAAATGCTAAATCTAGGTGGATTTCAATTTCAGCACAAACTGGAACATAAGAAAACGGCTATAAATGCACAGTGCCGATTTTGGTTTGGAATGAAATGTATGATGGTATATTAGGCCTTAGAAGATGGACAGTAAAAAAATATCGAAAGGCCATAAGCAAGACCTTAAAATAGATCGAACTGACTATTCAGATTTATCAACAATGGTTTGGTTTTAGTGCAATCATTTTTGTACTAGAACCACGTGGGCCGTTCAAGGTACTAAAATTGTCAAATTTCATTATGAGTAAAATGTTTATTGTCTGCTAGAAAGTAGAATATTTTATTTTAAAATGTCAATAATAAGCTAAGCTGATTTTAGCTGAAGGATTAAAGAGGTGAGAAAAACTTTTTTTTGTCTGTCCCTAAATTGTATCTTTAAAATAGTTTTTGCTGAGTTGGATTAATATCATGAATATATTAAATAGCTTCCATATAACCATAGTCTTCTTGTTTTGTCAGTTTAGTTGGAAATCAATCGGTCACCTGTTTGTCTGTGTCAGAAAAAGACCACTTTGGCACGACCACATTGAATAGAGATACCGAAACAAACTTTAAGTACGCTTTCTTTGGTTGTGAGAGAAGAGAAACGCATTTTTTGTTTCTTTTTTTTCTTCACAGTTCCGTGTCTTAAAGGTATTCTTCGTATGTATACATCGGTGTGTAAGCTTACAACCTATGCTCGACTAAGAATATAAATGTATGCGGAAAACTATAAGCGCTCTCTCGTTCTCTTTCAAACCGACTCACCCTTGGTTTATGCTAAACTCGGTCGCTCTCTTGAGTTCGCAACCTTTTCAACTAACACATTTACAGTTCGGTCTTCGATAAGTGCGCATTTTATGACCATTTGACTGAATTGGGCCTGGTATAGGGTTTCTCGCAAAACGATCAGTTCGGTGTGTTCAACCACAGCCACTGAACGGTAAGCGAAATTACAGCACACAATGGGTTGGGGGAAGACCAAGAGTTTGGTTTATTTTGAATTGGGTTGTGGTACAAGTAATTAATAATTTATTTTTATAACAGTAACGTAAGAAGAGCAAACTGAACATTTGGTTGAGTGTTATTTACGAGCTATGATTTGAAAAGAATAGAAGATAGTTCAAGAAAAATGTATTTCAATTTAAAGGTATACCAATAGCAAGGGAACATAATAAGGGAGTCGATTTGAAAGAATGGAACAAAACCAACACTGCGTATAGCAAAAACTACGTCTTCGCACAACTTTAAGTAAATTGCACCAAGAACATATGGGTCTGAGATGACTTCCTTGCCCTCTAATATCGAGCTCAATTATTAAAGATATTAAAGGAATTTGTCTTGTCCAACTAAATTGGATATATTAATGTTTATTGTTTCTACTCCAAAATCGCACTTCTTGCTAAAAATTAAGGTATTGGTAAAGAAAATCTGCGGCTTAATACCAAAGGTACCATAAATACCACTACAAACTATTCAAATATTGATTAATATTTATTTGGGTCTTTCATTGGGCATAATATACTATTGAAAGCTGAAGTAGACTTTCTACCATTTATCATGTCATCACATAAAATTAATACATTACGCAGATATATTTTATGTTAAAGATGTGAAGTCTTATAAATTGTTGGATTTAATTATGTATTATTTATGAGTTTATCAGGGGTATTGTCTTTTCATTTCGGATGAATGAGGCATTTATATTATTTTCGCTTCCAAGTTAAGCACCATAGCAAGTAATTATGCACTTATTTGATTAGCTTCTGTGTAGCTTATCTACGCCTCCCCTTCTTCTAATTCCCGCCCCTTGTTACCCCCTGTGACGGCGCCTCGCTGGCTTAACCCAGCTTAACCCTCTGTGGTTACATTCCTCACATGTCATTCTCACCTAGACGTATCGCTGCGCAGGTGAGTCCGCTTAGCTCATTGTAAATTCTAAACTAAAGCTAAGCCAGACAGAAAGAAAAAACAATTTAGCTGAGCCCGTGGAACCCCCTGTGTGGACTTTAACGCCCAAAAATATGCACAGGAAAATTGTGCTTTCGCCTGCCTGTTGCTGTTTGTCCTTTTATTTGTATTTTTTGCCCAACCAAGATTTATGGCCTTTGAGGCAAGTCGAATGAAAATGTCAGACATTTGAAGTAATTGCAGCAGTTGATAGACAGTTGATAGACAGAACAAGAGGGGAGAGAGAGCCACATGGAAATTGATTGGGGCACAGCGTTGACATATTGACTAAGTTTATGTGTGTGGGAAAATGTGATGATAAAGCCTTTAACCCTTTACCCCTCTGCCTCTGCCATGGCCTCACATCAGTTGATGTGTTTGTTTACTTTTACCCCTCCACTCAAATACTAGAGGAAGGACAAACATGAGCCGAGCTGCTGAACAGTAAACAACAAGCCGGACTATAAAAGGGTTTCAGTCCGAGTCCCAGTCGGAGTTTAATGCCCTAAGGCAGTACATTGACACTGCTCCATTTGCTGCCCAAAGACACTTGACAATTATTTACCTTTTGGCAAATTTTATTTAACAAACTTCCTAAATTTTAAAAATAATTTAATTTTTGGTCAAGACATGGCCAAAATCACATTCACTTCACAATTTGTTTACATAACACAATAACACTTTCTCAGATTTCAAAAAATATTGAAATATTTCTTAAATATTTATTTCCGTCAAATATTTTGTTTTAACCGTTTACATTTTCATCTGGCAACCGCAACGCCCGAATGTCCAAATGCGTTTCCTGGGGTTGACTCAACCGACTGCTGCCGCTTGCCTCGTCTAGAGGAAAATTTTTATTTCGAAACACAACCAAAGAGAGTCGAGTTCGAAAAAAAAGAGAGGAGGCCGCAAAAGAGAGAGTCGGCACCTTTGTGTTGTGTTGAAAGTAAAAGGAGGCAATGGCAACTCGAATTGAGAGACACCTGCCCACCTGTGCGTGTGCCTGACGTTCTGTTTGAGTGCCTTTGGGCGTTTTTTTTTTCGGCAGTCACCGCCACGCACTTGTCTTAATAGTAAAGAAGCCCCTTGGCTAAGCACAATTTATGAAGGTTGGCCAGCAAACACTAAAAGGGGAAGTGGAATTGCAAAGGCTAAAGGAGCGGGCAACCGTTGCAGTGTCCCTAAATAGACTCTTGAAATTCGAAGTGTATATAATTATTTAGATAAGGAATGAATGAGAAAGGTTGGCTTAATGAAAACTCAAAGGCAGTCATTCTTTTAATTAAATTCGACATAGAAAAGGAAGTAGTTTATTATATATTAAAGGATGTACAACACAAATTGAGAAAAGAATGTACTGTTGTAAGAAATTTAAATGGAAAACTGTTAGAAATTTTAAAAAGGGAGAAAAACCTAAAGCATCTTAGAACTTATCTTGCTTAAGGCCACAAAAAAAACATTCAAGTGTTAAAGTAAAAGTTGGGATAACTTTTTATAAGCGCTAGTAATTTGCTCATAAGTTGACGTCTTACTGCTTTTACAGAATGATATAATAATCATCAAATGGAAATCGACCTTAAGTAAAAGTTTTTAAAAAGTAATTTTGAAAAAGGAAACTATTTGAGCTAAACAATTTAAGAAAAGTGTTAAAAACTAGAGTACAGTTCAGGCTTTGTATTACTAATTTGGTCTTAAGCTCAAAAGCACACATGTCCAGCCTTGGCAAAAACTCAAAATGCCGATATTCGTAAAGAGAAACTTACTCCTTGCCCACAGATGGCAAACCCGAAACTTAAAAATAGAATACTTCAGTAAGTGCTCAAAATTTATATTCTAATTGTTTTTTTAAGAAAATGCGTGAAGCTAATAATGAACATGTGTGATTAACCTTACTGTCTTATGAAAGACATTGACGACATATCAGAAGTCTACATGAACAGCGCAAGCGACTTTTGAGAGAATAACATACGTTCACACTAGCTGCCTTTACACTTGTCACATACATCTCTAAAAAGACTCTCAGACGATTGTGTTAAGCTGCCTTTTCTCTTATAATATCTAAATAGTCGGTTCTCCAAAGAGATACTCTTATCAAACTAAACTTGCCAAAATACATCCAAGAAGGCTAAATTTTCTGAATATTTAGAGATATTTTCATTGCTTCTACACTATCGACAGAGAGCCTCTTTAGAGTTTTAAGTTCGGTTTATTGGCGACGGCGTGCTGCCGGTCAGAATGAGTGTCACAGAGAGGCAGAGTTAGAGATGTAAGATTTAACGAGCATCGATAGTTGTGAGTAATGTGTGAACTAGTTGGATGAACTGATTCTGTGATTGGGACAGAAACCAACACAGCCACACCACCTTAAACGATGTGTGGAGTTGACGCTGAATGCTGGCTTGTATATCCATTAAATGTTGTGTGTGGTTTCAGTATTACTTGACTTGTTTCGCAGGAACTTGGAATTTATATGGATGTATTAACGTGAGGATTTTAGCAGAGTTTCGCCGAGTTGGTTGGACATGTGTTGCCTATATGTCAATGGCTGATTTCTTCGATGCAGTCTCTTTTTGACAAGTGGATTGGGCTGGACTAAGGCTAGTAAAGCCAGGCTGAAGAAGCTCCTTGAACTCTGATATAACGTCTTCAGGGAGATCGTCTGCAGTTGATGTTGAGCTCCCACTATGAACTGCAAAGCATTTGGTGGGACTGACACTATGTAGTTTTAGTTAATTTTAAACTTTTTTTTATCGGTCGTTGTGGTTTGTATGTATATATGCACAGGTGAGTTGGCTTTTAAGGTCAACTATTTCACAAGAACTCGCAAGAACACTGCTTGTACATTTTGTTGTAAGGTTTTTGTTCAATGTTTTTTGCACATTACGCTGATGTTGTTGTGTTTTGTTTGTATATTTGCTTCGGGGGCGCTACCAAGGCCGGACGCCATTTAGGTAGCGTCCAGTTGCATGTTTTATCGCAGCTTCTGTTTTTCGTAGCGAACTATAACCATTTAAATGATTAGTGGTTAATTGTTCTTTGAGTGAGTTAATTTAAAGTTTAATTTAAAGCTTTTTGATGGTGCTATATGAATATTTTGTGATTTATTTTTAAATTATAACACAGTTCGACAAAACTTTTTTTAAAAGCCCGGCATGAGACCCATAAATTATGATAAAAGACACCTTTGTAAGCATCACCTCATACCCAGTTTTTCAAATGAAGCCTCGGTTCGCGTTTAATGGGTACTTTTGTACTTGCAACACACAACGACAACAATTTTAGCTTAGTTTTTAAGGCTTAAGATAAATTTCTCCAAAATTCAGCAAATGTGGATAAGGTTATTGGGAACGACATATAAAAAATTCACTTTATTCGCGCAAACGGTTAAGGTACCTCCAGAAGGAGTTAAATTATAGTTTAAATGTGGCTATTGCAGCTGAACTATTTAGTTTAAAGCACATATTAGGTTTTAGTTCAGTTTATTGGAGAAGACGTGTTGCCGGTAAGAATGAGTGTAGCACAGTGGAGAGACAAATGTGTGTGTGTGTGTGTGCGTGAGTTAGAGATGTAAGATAAAAAAAGGCGGGAGTATCAAGCATCAATAGTTGTTAGTGATGTATAAACCAGATAGACGAACTTGATCTGTGATTGTAGTAGGATGAACTGGGACTGGCGCCATTTATGGATGCGGCTAGAAAATCACTCAACTAACATTGTTCAAAGTGAAAGTGAAACTTAAATCCTTTATTTCTTACAATTTACGAGCTGTAAGGGAATAAAAAATTCGGTCGAACCGAAGCTAACTCTTCTTTTTATACCCGTTACTCGTAGAGTAAAAAGGGTATACTAAAGTCGTGCAAATGTATGTAACAGGCAGAAGGAATCATTTCCGACCATATAAAGTATATATATTCTTGATCAGCACAACAGCCGTCATGTCCGTCCGTCCGTCCGTCCGTCCGTCTGTAGGAACACCTAGATCTCAGAGATGGTAAGAGATAGAGGCTTGACATGTATGGGACAAATGTTTCTTTTATCTGCACGCAGATCAAGTTTGTTTCAAATTTTGGCCACGCCCCCTCCCGCCCCCGCAATTTGGAAAAAACGTTATATCTCCTACAGTTTTGATAGATAAATGATAAAGATAGTTAGTTATTAGCAAAATGAATCGATTTGCCGAAGAAATGATAAAGATCGGATGAACGGTTCTCAAGTTATGAGCAAAAAAGTGAACCAGGCCCCCTCTGCTACCCCTCCTCCCACCCTAAAAAAACGTTGCATATTTTTCAGATGGTCACCCTAAGGAACGCAGGAACACTGTTAAACATGTTTTTTCATGAGTAACGGGTATATCGAAGTCGGTCAGAGTCGACTTTAACTTACGCTCTCGTTTTTTCAAATTTGATTGTTTTTAGCATGGGTTAGCAAAAGGAAGTTGAGGATGCAATTTAAATTACTAAGAAGTTTGTGATCAAACTCTCACATAATTTTTTTTTATTCACCAATTTCTTTGGATTGCGAGCAATTGAACTTAATTAATTTTATAACTATGCTAAAAAAATGTATATAGTATTTTAAAAACTGAGCCGACTTAGGCATGTTTGTGTATCCACCAGTCTGTCCGTTTAAATGTTAAGTTCGTTTTAAATGTCTTCCACACTTACTGCTCCAATGCAATGTGAGAAAAACTGATTCATCCTACATTATTTCTCGACGCTCCATGTTTGGGAACGTTGAAATGAACTATAAGAAAATTTCATAATTTGGTGTATTTATAGTATTTATACTAAGCATTTTGTGTTTCGAAAGTCTAAGTCTCGAAACTAAAACACCCCTGTACTAATCCCATTAAATAAATGATGAAAATATGAGATACAAGTCATAAATTCACCAAACTAAAGTTCAACATATATTTCATATGCAGTTCTTTCCTTCTTGAACAGTTCCCGTGGTTTATGGTGTATTTTTGTGGTATTTTAGTCTTTCGCATATGATTCATTATGCCTGCTTGCGAATTTCATTGCCCAATAAGTCAGGTCCCCTCCACCCAATATCAAATCTACTTCCCACCCAGCAGCATTTGTTGTAAGTCAAGTGGGCGGAGGGTGTGGTGGTTGGTTGCCACTCTGCCAGTTTGTCTACCACAAGCAACAAATGTCTTAAGAGAGCGCCGAGCACAGCTGTGAGCTCTTAAAGAGAGCAAATCAATTTCGAAAACGACTCTTAGACTTCGGTTGGCCAAAAAAGACCAAAAACTTGTTTCGCATTGTTTGGGCGTTCGACAGTTTTCAATTCAAAAGTGCAAAATTGAGCCAAGGGCGGGCTGGTTCTTTTCCAAAAAAATCAAATTGTTATTCAATGAAAAACGAAATCTCGCCGATAACAAGTTGGGATTGTGGTTCTTGTGGAAAAACTTGTTGGCTAACTACAATAATTGGAGCCGATTTAATAGGCACCATATGCAGCAGCAGCACAAGAGAAGTGCCAATGAGAATGCTCATTAATCTTCTAGGCGGAGAGCCACTCAATCAACTGGTCAGTGAATTGTACTGGCAAGTAAGAATATTAATATCAATTTTGAGAGAGAAACACACAAACAGATGGGAGATTTGCAAATAAATCAGAGGAGTTTGGAGATGAAAATACAAATCTTGAACTGTTTATGTGAAGTTGTTTGTTATTGCAGGGGGTATGAAATTTCAGTTAAAAAAAAGAAAAAACATTTATATTCTCAAGAAACCAAAATGGAATTGATAAGATCTGATAAATTAAGACATTTATAAAAAAGGCTGAAAAACATTTTTTCTTAGGTTCGGAATATTTCAATATCTTTTTCCTCCAATATTATTTTTAAAATTTTCAGTCAAGAATTATATGTTCTTAAATCCAACTTCCTACAGAACGTTAACACTATTTAATGCCCTTCCCCGCAAATTACTCATAGCCCATCATTTTTGTTGTGAGTGTTGAGAATAATTGCGAAAAATATCTCGCGGCTGTAAGGCAAAGTTATTGGAAAACGATTAAGCTAAAATCCACGCCAAAAACCCCTCTTCACCATAAATACATATATATGTGTGTGTATGTATGTGTGAACGTAAGAGTGTTTGTGTCTGAATGAGTGTCCGACTGTTTGTGGCATGTGGAAAGGTCAGTTTTGGCTTAAAGGCTTATGAATTGTTGTTGGTCGCATGCCTTGAGTTGCTTTTAATCGTTTAGCTTTAGGCGTGGGTGCGATAAAGGGGGTGGTGGGTTCGTCAATAGCATATTTTACCACTCCATTCAAGAGATACAAAAATAGCAACTGGTTTTATGCGCTTGACAATATGACAACTGTTGAAATTTCTGTAGTTGGCGGAGCTTAGCTTATGCCACACAAATGCAAGAAAAATAAACGAACTATTAGATAATTTCTGTATAAATTTAATAGAAGGAAACATTTAGGATTATTTGTTAAATTTTTCTGTGATTTCATGTAACTATTTTGTTTACTTATAGTGAAAGGAAAAGTTTTTAATGGGTAATTCTTTTTGGAAAAACTCTGTAAATATTTAGCCTCTTCATATTTATATTACTTTAAAATTATTTAAAAATTGCAAAATATCATATTTTCTACAATAAATCGATTTCCTATGCCTCAATGATTTTCAAATGATTTCCAACCAAATTATTGGTTTAAGGTTTGGTTGGTTTTTTCAAACCTCGCGTGTTTTGTTAGGAGATTTGGCAAACCTCTTTTCTCACTAGCTCCATCTGGCGATATTGGCGCCCTCTACATGACAGCTAACGGATTAAGGGCATGGGAAATGTTTGGCGCCAACAAATTTTTAAATTTTGCATTATATTTATTAAGAACATGACTTAAGTTTGATTCATATTTTAAAAATGCATCATAAAACACAATATATCACAATCAAAAAATTTCACTTAAACATCATATACAACATCATACATAAAACTAAAATAAGGGAAATTTTTAGGCGAGAGATTCAGCCCTGTTTTTAGAGATGGAACTTCAATTGGATCATCTGGTGCTCTAACTTTATTTTCTAAAAAGAAAGTGCAATTTCTAGAAGTTCTGTGGCACCAACGAATTTTTCTAGAGATTTACAATCCAACCGACGCGTCGGCAAAATTTGTAGAGATTTTTGTGGCACCTCCGCCTGTCCTAGGTTTTTTCTACACCCTTATTTTATCTACTTGATATTTACATGTCAAATGACATTTTACACAAGCTTTGTAGCAACCTTTTTAAAAGCTAAATGCAATTGTTTACAATCTCCTCACTTTTTTAGCTATTTCTATCATTTTGAGACGTCCTCGTGTCTTGAATTCCATTTGACATATGAATCTAACATACATTCAACCACGGTTGCCACATGAGTATAAAATAATGCACCAAAAAAATTTAAAAAAAGAACCATTTTCATAAAAAAGAGCCAACATTTTTTTCTTCCTTATATTCATGTTATAATTTCAATATATCTTCATTTCATTTCCAGTTCATTTCTTAAGTGTTCTTAAACATACAAATAAAAATTAAACATTTTTCTTGTACCTTTTAACTACCTTGTTAACATTTAAAATAACCAAAACAGTCAATATTCACTATTAAAACCTAAACAAATTTCTTCACTTATTCGTGTTATATTTTCACTTCATTGAGAAATCTTAAAAGTACAAGTAATAACAATCAAAGTTTTGCAAATGTATGTAACAGCAAGAAGGAAGCACCTTCGACCCCATAAGGTAAACATTTATATTCTTGATCAGCATCAACAGCAGAATCGATTTAGCCATGTCCGTCAGTCTGTCTGTATGAACGCGTCGATCTCAGAGACTGTAATATATAGTGCCACAGTTTTTGGCATGTAAGTAGGTGTATACTTTACCAACATCGAGTTTGTATCACATTTGGAAAATACCACAATTAGATACGAGCAAAAACACCAAAGATATGCAAGTGCGCCTCCCTATTTTTTTAATTCATTTAAAAAGAAAAAGGAATTCAAGCTGTCGGGGCACTCGACCGAAACACTCTTACTTGTTTGTATATATAATGATTTTCTATATTTGTAAGTTATTTTTAGACCACACATAATTTGTATATGTATATGTATTCTTACAGAGATTCACACTGAATAAAATTGAAGTCTGTTTCTCAATTTGGTTTTTATTAAACTTATGGCAAAAAAATTACCCTCCGCCGAATCGAAGTTATGTGGAATGGAAAATATATTTCTTATATATCCAACTAATTCCTTAAAGATTCCGTTTTTTACTTTTGCCACTTCTTCCCAAAATAAAGAAATATCTTTTCTTTTTGTATCTTAGCTTTTGTCAACTTTAACATGGCCCTTTGGAAATAATTTCAACAGGATCCGATTAACATAAATTCTTCAAGTTTTCACTTAGTGGCATTATTTCAGTTTCTTTTCCCAAATTACGTTGGCTGGTGCAATCATATTGAGAGACTTAATATCTTCTCGTCTAAAATCAGAGCGCCTTATTACTTTAAGAAGCAGCTCCAAGTAAAACTCGGGTATCGTTTCCTTTACTTTTAAAGTTGTGGATTTCTCTATACACTGGCTATCCATATATGTATGTATTGTTGGGCATTCAGACCAACACAAATTTTGTCAACGCGCCATAAATAAGAATTTAAGTCGCTAACATTAAAGCTACTAAGTTATATGTGAATTTGGAAAATATATCTTTCATACTAAAAAAAATTTTTTTAAGATATTTACAACTATCAATTAGTGTTGACAGTTTTTCGTTTAAGCCAATTATAGGAAAAAAGAGCCAAAACGAGACAATTTCAATAAAAAAGTACCAGTGCACCAACAAGAAAAAAAAACACCAGTTTTGGTGCAAAAACACCAAGTGTGGCAACCGTGCATTCAACCCAATTCTTACAGAAGCTTTCAGAAGTTGAGGGTGTGCGCCCTGGCTAAGCTTTTATATAAAAAGTTTAATTTGGTTGTAGCTTTTTATGTTCGCAAAAGCTTTGCAAAATGATGGTTTTGACTGAATTTTATTTAAATGTTTCAAACGTCTTTGTTTGAGCTCAAAATAATGCAAAATCAAGAAACCATTTTAAAGTAAAAAATTTAGAGCAAGTAATTATGGTACAAACAATCAAATAAAAAGGAAGCTCGAATGTGGCGCAGAAAAATAGCAATTCAAAGTAGGCAATTCAAATTCAACAAACAAAATATTATTTCAGACAGCGGTTGTCACGCTCCGAGAATTTTTCGACACTTGGCGTCAGTCAGTCTCATACAAACTGCGTCACAGTTAACTGGCTTCGAAGTGGGTACAACAACAAAGTCAAAAGTCAAAGACGCAGACACAGACAGCGCAACAGGTGCATATTGCGCTATCGATTCTCTTTGTTAACGTTGGTTTTTATATTATTGTTGTTGGGCTGATCCCAAACTAACATTTCATGCCCACCGCTAATATATGATAACAGAATACTCAAAAAAAGCTTTTACTTTTTAATCTTATCTTAAAAATTCTTTAGATACTTATTATAAAAGAAAGTAAGCAGCGTGGAAAGGAAAAATATTTTTAGCTGGTAGAAGAGATAGAAGAATATCAAATATTAAATATGATTCGTAAGATTCACAAGAAAACAAGTGAGAAAGTCGGTCAAGCCCGACTATAACATACTCTGTATGCAATGCTGGTGCTGTGCTCATCTCTAAGTCTCTCTCTCTCTCTCTCTCTCTCTCTCTCTCTCTCACTCTCTCCCTCTCTCTAAGATTGTGCGGTGTTAGTCGGGGGTGGGGGGAGGGGTGATTTACTTTTTTGCTCATAACTTGAGAACCGCTCATCCGATCTTTGTTATCTCTTCGGCAAATCGATACATTTTGCTAATTACGAACTATCTCTAGAAGGTACGAAACGTATATCTTTAAAACTGTATGAGATATAACGTTTTTTCCATATTGCGGGGGCGGGAGGGGGCGTGGCAAAAATTGAAAGTAAACTTGATCTGCCTGCAAGTATAAGAAGCATTTGTCCCATACAAGTCAAACCTCTATCTTTTACCATCTCTGAGATCTGTTTGTTCATACGGACGGACGGACGGACGACAGACGGATATATACTTTATATAGTCGGAAATGATTCCTTCTCCCTGTTACATACTTTTGCACAAACTTAAGCAAAGCAGGGGGAGTTGAAACAAGCGATGGAATGGAAAAGGAGATGCAGCACTAAGAAGAATACTTCTTGATTTTTTTCAAATAATTCAAAGTTTTATTATGTTCTGCCTAATTCTATTTTAATTTCTATTTTTTCTATTATTCATTCTAAGACTACTTAACTTACTCAGTTGACAGAAATCAGCTGTCTGCTAAGCTCTCAAAAACATATTTTAGTCACAAACCCAAATTCTATGCCACTTAACACCCATTTAATGTCACTTCCATTTCAGATCAATAGCTGAACATAATTCACTTTACCTTTTTATGACACACACTCGCACAAAAAATATGTTTTTAATGCGACAGACGCATCAAAATCAATGTAACCCGAAAATTTCCACTTCATTAAGCATCGCCCAGCACTTCACTAGCAAAAAATTAAGCCGAAATAAATGGAAAGGTCCTCGGGGTCGTTTTGTCATTGAACACTCGAGTGGACAGTCCCTCCTCACGCTTACAAACGCAGACGGAAGTATGGGGCAAACAGGTGGACAGGCCTAACGGAAAATAAATATTTTTGGACCTTGGCCGGCAGTTTGGTTCATTGAATTTGGATTGAATTAATAAAAACAATTTGTATTTATTATGTTGCTGGACGAGAGGACGAAAATGAGTGCAAAAACTTAATTCCAATTCCGTACATATGCTGAGTTGCGGTAAGCGGGGGGACTGAGTATTAAGACTTTTGAATAACAAAAATTAAAAATAAATAAATTAAATAATTGTAATGAAGAAATCAAATCCAATTTCTCTTTAGAAATTTTTTTTATTTTAAATATTCAAAATCATGCACGCACTACCAAAAGCTACATAAAAGCTTAAGCTTACTTTAAAATCCGAACTTGCAATCTCTGGACTGAAACTGCTGCATCTCACGCCTGAGCCATAAATCAAATGAATTGAAAAATGCGATATTAAATAAAAGAAGCAACTGAAAGGCGGTTGTAAGGCAGCAATCCAGTCAACCATTCAGCCAGCCGCCATGTGTGCTGCCGGTCCAGTTGGTGCCAACCCCCACGCCACACGCCCCCTGGCCAGGCATAGCCATCCTGTGTGTGTCTCCTTGCACCTTGCACTGTCTGCTGCTCGTTGAAATATTTTTGCGCCCTGCTGCATTTTGATTTACTTTTATGGCTAGACAACTGCCCCTTAGTCCTGAGGCGTCCTGCGTGTGCACTTGTTGGGCTTCAAAAATTATATCCTGCAGGTGTCTGCACCGCAAACTGATTAGCTGCGCCTTTTTTGTGGAGCTGTTGCTTGACACTAATGCGACAGGTTGGCGACTCCAGCAATAATGTGCATTAAAATTCAATTACAAGATATTTCATCGCTGCAAATACGTGACCAAGACTCAAAAGTCATGGGGTTCATGGAAAGAACTTTTCCTTGGGATGCACACTGGGCCAGCAGCCCGAGATTTTGGCCAAAAGTCCCAATTTTTTTTTTTGGAAATTGGACAAAACGAAGATCGGCAATGATTTTAAATAGATATAGCTATTTTATGGCAAAATTTGGAACCTTTTCTCGAAATGGTTTTTGCGAGACAGCCGTTCAAAGTTAATTTTTCTTAAAATCGATGCAAAAAATAATTAATTACACTAGTTTACAGCATTTCCGATCCCGACCATCTGGCAGTTATTTCGTATGTAAATCCATTTGCTGAATCTAAAAATCGAGAAATCGCGGAAAAGCTAGATTTTCGATTTGTAAAAAAAGTACCTTTAGAAAAATGCGTATATCTTTGGTACCGGTTCTTTCATTATGAACAGGTAATGCTTACTTGAAAGGTAATTGAACGCCCTATCATTCGTTGATACACCACTTCTTAATCCGGTGCTGGACTTCGGCGTTATAAAGGCTTTTATCGGCAACTTCGCATTAAATTTATCACTTTTTTAAAAAAAGCTAGATTTTAAGTGCGATTTTCACCACGAAAAAAATTGTGTAAAATTTATTTTATTGCTGGTCACTAAAGATGTATCTATTATAAATAAAACGCCTCATATTTCATTAAAATCCATCTAAGAATGTAGAAGTTATTGGCATTTAAGTAAAAAAATGGAAGGTTTCAAGTTCATGCAAATTGACTCAGTTTCAAAGTTTTGTTGTTCGTCCTAGGAGGCTTAGTTAAAATTCAAACTAAACAATATAAGGGCTACTATGAAATGTACATTTGCTATTGAAATGTCAAATGTACTTTGTGCCAGTCTAAGATGTGTTTGATTTATTAAGCCCCATACGGACATCAGAAGTAGCGAGAAGTTACATACAAAAATTGAGGGAAGAAGAAGCAGAAGTTACAACTTCGCCTCTGGAACTGTTTGCATGTACGGAAGTGCGAAGTTGAAAGTTACACTTAACAGACAATGTGGCACTTAGCAGCACATTTGTGGATACTATGTAAGATGGCTGTGGGCCTTATTGTGCTTTGACCAGCTGAAGCAGCATTGAAAATGCACCACGTCAAGTCACTCTTCTTCTACCTGCCTCGATCAGCTGGACTGCTTTTAGCTAAAAAAGCAGTGTGACCCACCGAAAATTAAATTAAAAATATCCAAAACATATTTTTTGGCGTAATTTTTTCTTAAGTCTGGTTACACTGTTCCTACGTTCCAAGTTAGCTGAATTACGCACTTCGGATGTCCGTATGGGCCTTTAAGGTTTAAAAATGAGTGCAAGACGTCTAGTTAAATGCAAAAATGAAGAGTGACTTGAGATGGTGCATTTTCATTGCTGCTTCAGCTGGTCAAAGCACAATAAGGCCCACAGCCATCTTACATAGTATCCACAAATGTGCTGCTAAGTGCCACATTGTCTGTTAAGTGTAACTTTCAACTTCGCACTTCCGTACATGCAAACAGTTCCAGAGGCGAAGTTGTAACTTCTGCTTCTTCTTCCCTCAATTTTTGTATGTAACTTCTCGCAACTTCTGATGTCCGTATGGGGCTTAATAAATCAAACAAATCTTAGACTGGCACAAAGTACATTTGACATTTCAATAGCAAATGTACATTTCATAGTAGCCCTTATATTGTTTAGTTTGAATTTTAACTAAGCCTCCTAGGACGAACAACAAAACTTTGAAACTGAGTCAATTTGCATGAACTTGAAACCTTCCATTTTTTACTTAAATGCCAATAACTTCTACATTCTTAGATGGATTTTAATGAAATATGAGGCGTTTTATTTATAATAGATACATCTTTAGTGACCAGCAATAAAATAAATTTTACACAATTTTTTCGTGGTGAAAATCGCACTTAAAATCTAGCTTTTTTTAAAAAGTGATAAATTTAATGCGAAGTTGCCGATAAAAGCCTTTATAACGCCGAAGTCCAGCACCGGATTAAGAAGTGGTGTATCAACGAATGATAGGGCGTTCAATTACCTTTCAAGTAAGCATTACCTGTTCATAATGAAAGAACCGTTACCAAAGATATTCGCATTTTTCTAAAGGTACTTTTTTACAAATCGAAAATCTAGCTTTTCCGCGATTTCTCGAAAACGGCCCCATAAAAAAATTTGCGGATTGGATTTTTTGGCTCAGCGGAAGGACTTACACAAGAAATTGCTATCAAATGTTCGGGATCGCGAAATTTTTATTATTTTGTAAACTAGTGTAATTATTTAACGAAAAAGTTGAAATATTTTCCGACTTTGGTTTGGATTATGAATATCATATAAAATTTTTTTGTTGCTTTTTAAATTATGTGACTTAAGTTCAATCTTTTAAGATCATTTTGCCGAAAATCGCAGCTTTCTAGCTAGCCTGGTGTAGAAATGCCAGAGTTTTGGCCAAAAAATTAGATTTCTGGCCCACAGTGGGATGGGGCAGGGACGCTGACAGCTGCTGGCTATTTATAGAGCTTGAACTCGCCTCGTGGTATTGCATTAATTTCACAGATCAAACGCGTTGATGGAACCACAAGCTAATGAAAATGTATAGAACATTTCCACTGACAGCAGCATAAGCGCTTTTTAATCAAATGCGTGGAAAAATGGGAGGAGGATGGAGCGGGTGGGTGGTTGGTTCGGTTGGATGGGGATGGGTGTGTATTTCTGACAAGTGTTGAATAAAAACACGAAATGATGGCTTGGTGCTTTGAACTGTGACAGCTGCGGTTATGTATATTTCCCTATTATTTCGCTAAAGGGCGCTCATTGTGGGGCCCTTAAGCAAACTACTTACAAATGGAGAGAGAAATGTCTTATTATAATAAATCAAGCGTGTTTAAGGCAAACTTTGTGGTTAATACCAACTTTAGTTTCATTGTTTCACTTTAGATAAATGAAAACGAAAGGTTTGCTTTATAATCAATTCACCTTAGAAATTAACCAACTTTTTTTGTGGCCAAAGAGTTTCAAACCTTTCGAGAATTACTGGAGGTTCTTATTAATGAAATGCTTTAAATCAGAACACAATTTGGTCAAGATATTCTAGGTAAAATTTAGTTTAGTTTATGGTCAATGATCAAAAAGGAGTACGTGTCGTTAACACTCACGAGGCTTTGATGTAAAACATGATGGTAAATTTAAGGGCTTAATTTCAAAAAGAAAAGCCCTCTTAATGGTTTATAAATCAGGAATTACAATCTTTTAAAAGAAGAAAGCAGGGAATAGAAATACCAACAAAAAGATTACTGGCTGCTATTTTCTTCCTTCTTTTATTGAATTCTGTTAAGTCACTGATTAGTCACTGTCAATTCTCTGTCCTGCCACTGATTAGTCATTGTTTAGTCACTGTTTAGTCACTGTCAAGACAATACAACCATTGTTTAGTCACTTTCAAGTCACTGCTTGGTCACTGCCAAGTCACCGTTAAGTCACTGTCAAGTCACTGTCAAGTATTTTGTTTGATACTCGCTCTCGGATCAATTATTCTGCTGAACACTGCTAACACTTGCTTCGCTTGAAGCAAATGGCAAACACTTGGCCTGTATAATAAATTAAACTACTATTGAACCTCTTTTTGGAAAAGTTGTAACAGTTCTAGATCAGTTTCGATTGCTCTAACATTTGTTTATGCTTATTATTGCAAGTTCACGGCATCGTTTTTCTGTGCCCTTCTTATTTTCCCTTATGACTCATCGTGAGGCATACAATTCATCTGCTGCCGACTGACACCAATGAGTCAACCAAAAACGTTGCCATTGTATCGCTTCGTTTCCAAGAACTTTGTCGCCTGTTATTGTGGCTTCACAACAAGCGCCTTCAAATATAGCGTGTGGCCCATTAAACGGCATTTAAATGAAAAGAAGTATTTGCCGCTTTGACTTTGGCATCTTTGTTTCTGTTCTGCACAATTTAGCCACACTTTTGGTGTCAGCTGCAGCTGTGCGCATATCTGTCAGCCAGTCTGCCTTGGAGAGCTCTTCTCCACATGTGAAGCAGTTAATTATGATGGCTACCACTTGACTACCTTAACAACTTCCGACCCCACTTCAAATATCCCAAAACTCCCACAAGCAGAGATCTCAAATTGCCAATTTGCATAAAATCCACTTGATGTTGACTTCCCGGTTCCTGGATCCCAGATAGATTCAGGACTCGTGCTGTGGCATGTCAAATGTCATTTGCAAATTGTCAACAACAGCAGAAGCAGACGACTTGACAATTGACAATGCTCACCTGTCAAAGAGGAATCCTTGTACAGGATATGGTTATTGAGATACACGTACATATCTACACAGATAAATATCCATGGCAACCACCTACAGGGAGGTACTTGGCATTTTTGACACTTCAGTTAACAAAAGCTAGAGTGTGTCCCAACAGAGGGGAAACGGCTGTTCAGAAGCGCCCAAAGGGATGATTGCCAGGTGAAAATTGAATTATGAAAAGCAAAATGCATTACAGTATATTAAATCAAGCGATTGTTGATTTATATGAAATTATGCATGACTGGCATTTATGAAATACTGGAGATAAAGTGCAACTAAAATAGGTAAAGTGTCAGATAGATGATTTAATTTAATTTATTACTTGGGACAACAAATAAATTTTATTAATTGGCAGCTATTGTAAGGAATACACAAGATGTTATAAATTAAATCAAGCAAGAATGATGCAGGAAGTACGTGCATATTACAGAGTTTAATTAGTTTAAAATAAAGTATTGAAATTTGTAAATTCATATGTGGGAAACTGCACTTAACAATACTAGACATTTTGTGGGCCTATGTAATCAAATTCCAAATATACATTAGCATATAATTCAAGCAAAACAAACATGTTCTCAATTCCACTTCCACGGCAACCTTTCGAAAGTGAAATTGATTCATGATTCACGAAAAAGTTTTTCGTTTTGATAAGTAATGCTTGTTAGTCGGTGGAATGAAAAGTAATTGCCAAATTACGCACTTTTACAGTTGCTAGATGTAGATGAAGTAAATTCTTCTTAATTCTGTCATCAATTTAGAAATTGTTAGTGAAATTTAATTGACATTCTTGTCTTTATATTAAGACAAAGATTATTTTGCTTTATGTGTCCACATTTTGGTTGTGCAAACGAAAACGAAGAGTGAAACCTTAAAGTCACCCTCTCTCATTTTCGACTGTTCCATTTTCGATCGTTTCGCTTGGAATTCTTGCTTCTCTCTTGTGTATCTAGTGCCATTCCCGCTTGGGAATCGATTGCAAAAAGTAAAACGTGAGCAATTTCATTCGAAATTGAGAACACCAAAACAAAACCGAAGCGGAATTGCGTTCGCTTTACTTTTCAAAAGTAGTGGAATTGAGAACATGCGTGGTAGTTCTATTATTTTACTCTATCTATCACTTTTTACCTTGTCAATCACTCCTTGCATCTTCACAAACTGAGTTTAATTGGTTTTCCAACTAACCTTCTTATTTGGATCTCTGATTATTTAAGCCTTAGAACACAAAAAGTTCTCTTCTGTAATTCATATTCTAAACTAATGCAGGTTACCCCAAGGTAGTCACTTGGGTCCATTGCTTTTTACTCTCTTCATAAATGATCTTTCGTCAGTCTAGACTCTCTCTCGTGTGCTTTTGTACGCCGTTGATGTGAAGCAATGTTTAACATATACAGGGGTGTTCTAGAAATCTCTAGAGATTTTCGTATAAACGATTGCACTTCAAATTAAACTGAAACTACTTTATTTGCGAAGTGTTAAGAATCAGACCGCCTACTAGATTATGTGGCAGGAAAACTGTCCGCTTCAAATCTACTTGACTTTGAGCAGGCGGTTTCAAATCGCTCAACTTTTGACATCTAATCTAATAGCCATGCATTTTTGAACGCCTTAACATATAAATTCAAACAGCTTTTATATGAAATGCTAACGTTTATACGAAAACCGCTAGAGATTTCTGGAACACACCCGATTATGATTTGGTTTCCCGCTTTAATTTGCAAGCGGACTTGGATGCATTTCAGTCTTGAAGTAAAGATAATTTATTAAAATTTAACAGTTACAAGTGTAAGGTTATAACGTTTTACAGAAGCTTTTTACAGTTCTTCTCTTATATACTTGATAATGTCCCACTAGAGTTCTTGAATCATACTGTCAATGAGGTAAATGATTTAGGGGTAAATCTTGATCACCGACTTAAATTTGACTTTCATATTACTACTACTACCATTTGATACTATTTGTAAGCCCAGGAGTGTGATTGGGTTTATTAAGCGCTGGTCGACGGAATTTCATGATCCATATACGACGAAGATTTTTATTTTTTGTTTTATATATTTATTTATTAAATCGACAAAACAAACGCTGTCACATACGTTCATGTTTGTACACTTTTCTTGTCCGTCTCGAGTACGGTCTCTACAATATTCGACCTATCAAGATAGAATTGAAACTGTGCAAAAGCAGTTTTTATTATTATAAGTACATAGATTGATTAATGGTGAGTGCTGAGTTGGTTGGCCAAATTAACCTCAACGTTCCCATTAGACCGACTCGCAATTTTATACCCTTATTACTGAATCGTTGTAACACTAACTATGCCTCGCATGATCCGATTTATCTCCTCTGTGCTGATTGCAATAAACTATACCGAGTAATCAACTCGAAAGCTTATATTTCTGCTTCAAAAACTTCTTTATGCTTTTCCTTTGCGTGGAAGGTGGGCTTCTATTTTGCCTGGGGCTCGCGCCTAACAAACATAGACTTGGTGTCGCATGGGCCAATTGAACGTACTGCGCATTGTACGTTAACGTCCATATATAATTTAGAAATTCGAACCGAATCGTATTTCGTTTCCAGTTCTGTTTCGTTCCCAAACTTATATTTCGATAAAAGGTTCTGTTTTGGTTCTAATATTTTGGTATGCGGTTCCGTTTTCGGTACCTGGATTCTTATTTTGGTATACCGGTACGTATCGGTATGTAGTGGTAAAATATAAAGAGAGATGGGTCACTCGGATATTTTCTGTGCATATTTGTATGTGATTTGTAACTGAAAGCCGTTTATGTTAATGAAGGAGATGGGGCTGCCATTTTTTCAAAAGATTATTATTATTATTTGAAGGAAAACAAATCTTACAGAGAATAATATATAAGTCATAGATTAAATAAAAAATTAAATGAAAACCGTTGAAAGACGTACTTCGTTTCGATCCGGCCTGGTTCTAAATATTTTCGATTGTTTCGATCCTGCCTATCCCAATAGTTCATTCACTTGTCCAATGAGCTCACGGGATCTATGTTTCCGAAACTCAGACCAAACAGAAATTGTACAAGCAGCTCAAATAAAAGTGTGGCCTTATAAAATTATTTGTTATGGTCAGGAATGGAAGTTTGTCCCTCACAGCCCTCCCTATCTCGGAAAAGGATCCTTGGGTTCCCTGAATCCTAGATAAACTATTGCTTACTTTTACAACATTGAAAATAATACCTCGTCCATATTTATGGTTCAATTCAGTTTCGAAATTCTATGACAATCTTCAACTCTACTCACCGTTCTTCAATGGTCGTTGGCAACTGAGTGCGTGCCCGCATCATGCTGAGAAAATGTTTGCCATGCGAGACGCCACCCGCTGAGGAAGCTGCACTTCCAGCTCCTCCACTGCCCTCTGACAAATAGCCATTGTCAATGTCATGATAGCGACTGGCCGAAGGGGAGCTGCCCACGCGCAAGGCATCACCATCGCTGCAGTAGCCCTGACCAATGTCCGATTCGCAAAAGTCCAGATATGATTGATGGGGCAGATGATGCGGATGGCCACCACCACGAGCTCCGCGAGTGGGTAGAGTGACATGTGAGTTATAACCACGCAGAAGCGGTCTCATGGGTAAAACGGACGAGCCAGAGCACATGGTGGCCGGCGGTAGCTGCTGCTGTTCCTCCTTCGACTCATAGATGGTTCCCACAATCTTTGAGGGAATCGTATGAAATTTGCTAGGTGAAGCGGTGGGCGTATTTGGTGCCGAGTTGGGCATGGGTCGTTGGAGTGGAGAGCGAGGTGGTGGGGAGGCCAGAATATGTGGTCCGGCATTGTACTCTAGTTTACGTGGAGCACTGAGCGCGGATTTGGGCGGAGGCAAGCGACTGCTGCCGTAGATGCCGTTTCCTTGATGCTGTGGTGTGCAGGGTTCACTCAGATATCCCCCTGGCAGTATTGATATGTTGTGTTGCGTCGGAGGTGGTGTTCCACTATTGGCATAGTAAGGTGGCGGAGGACCCGCTGTCCTAAGGATATGTGTGGATTGGTTGTGTTCTTGGGATATGTTGGTCTGTGTGCCCTGATGGGCGGATATGTCGCTTGATTCACGTTTGAGTGGTTCAGCTGGGGCACCCAAGTGAGGTAGCTTGCTGGTACCCTTAATAGCGGCGATGGGTTTGGGTAGTCCTGTACCACTGGGACTCTGCGCCAGTGGTTGACCCTTGAGAGAACTTTTCGAGTCCGATTTGGAGTGCAGAGAGGATTTGGAAGACGTTTTGGCAGTGTTCTTTTCGGCTCCCATACCTAGACTGGGTCTTGTAAGTGAACTTTTACCCGCTCTACCCATGGTTGAGCTGCGGGATTCATTACCCGACTCTTCCTTATGCAAGGATCTGGCGGGGCTTTTCTCTTTTTTGTCCATTTTGGTTTTATTGATCTGTTCCTTCTTCTGCTGGGCTGCTAATAGCTTGGATTGTTTGGTGTTCTGTTTCTGTTGTGTCTTCTGGGAAGTCACACTGATGCTGGGTGGCTTCAACTGGGAATTGTGCCCATCGTTGAGACTCAGACTCGAGTCGGAACGTTCCGAACGCGCCGAACTAAACCCCGAAGAGGAGGAGGTTCTCTTGGATTGTATTTGGGTTTTATTGGCCGCTACCGTCTGGGCATTGGCCACGTTTTGTTGCTTCTCCTTGTTGAACAGCTTAAGTTTATCCAGCATGGAGTGCTTCTGAGGAGCGGTCTGAGCTTGGGGAGCGTTCAGGCTGCTTGGAGAGGGTATGCCACTTTGCTGCTGACTCTTCACACTGGGCGGACGTAGGCTGTGGATAGACCCATTAAAAGATTTAGCTGAACCTTCCATGGGAAAGTATTCATCCTCACCTGTTGTTGTTGCCACTCTTCAGGCTCTGGATGGTGTGATTGCTGGTGGGCGGACTGTTTGGACGGCTCGTATTGAAATCACTTCCGCTCTTTCCCAGGCCCGGTATGGCTGAAAAAATAAGCAGAGCAGGAGAAGGGAATCAAAGAACTGTCAACTCACTCCCACTCCAGATCGTAAGGAGGCTACTCATTAATTTCGTTCTGGCCCTGGCGCCCACTTGAGTCTGTCAGAGGGAAGATGACTCTTGTCGAGTGTGGAGTCAACCGATAAATCAATGCTAAAGGCCAAGGCGGGCATTAAACTTAATTAATTGCTGTGCGTGAAACTGCCAACAGACAGCGGGTCAGATTTATGCATTTTCCAAACCGAAATATCAACAAATAAATCACTTTTCTAGATAAACCCAAAATGTATTTAAAATATGACTGAATAGATGATTTGTTAAGGGCGCTAAAAATGCTGACGATAACGGAATTTGTTCAATTGCTCTTTAAAATTTTCATCTGTTAACGAAAAAGTATTAAATTTTATTTTATTAATGGCGAAAAGAATTAAAAGTAAAAGAAAACTGTTTTCAAACAGAACGAAAGGTCAATGAAAAAAAAATGTAATTCGGCAAATGGATTTGTTTACTAATTGATTTAGTATACTCAAAAATTAAACCGTCTTTGATCCGAAGGATTTGGACATATCTAAAATACTGAGCCCAACCCGAACCACATTGAGAGATCTTATTTTAGATTTAAATGCTCGATGTTTTGGCAAATTTAAATCAATTGAAAATTTTATTGTTTTTAATTGGAGCATTGAACCATAAAACAATTATCAATGTTTTCAATAGGTTTGTTCTACAGGGATCGATTCTTACCAACACTTTCAGATCTGTTCGAAAGTTTATAATACTTGCAATTTGCAGCTAAGGGGTTTGAATACTAACAGGACCGCTTAATATCTAGGAAACTGCTTTACAAAACCACAAATGATTACACATTATTTTGACAATACTAAAACCCCAAACCATGGATGACCAATGCAGAAGAACATGGAAAAAGCATGACGAATGTATCAGCTCCACCATTTTCGCGGGTAATTTAGTACAAGAGCCTATCAGATATAGTCCATAGGCCTTACTCACGGTTCACGAACTGTTCATCTCAGCTTAGAGTCAAGACCTGAGTGTTATGAGTTGAGAGCAAGAGCTAGCTCCCAAGAGCTACGAGATATTTAAATCATTTAGTTTAGCTTGTTTGATCATGTTGCCTGTCTGACTTGAGCTGTTTGAACTAAACTATTTTTAAGAGTCCTGTATACTTTCAGAAAATTTAAAAAAAAAAAATTTTTATTTGCTTAAACGTTCTATTAGGATCTAATAAACATCCTGCAAAACTTTCAAGCAGATTCGAAACTCAGTTTTACGTAGTTTTACGGCTCTTACCGACTTCGATATACCCGTTACTCATGAAAAAACATGTTTAACAGTATTCCTGCGTTCCCTGGAGCATTTGTCCCATACATGTCAAACCTCTATCTCTTACCATCTCTGAGATCTAGGTGTTCATACAGACGGACGGACGGACGGACAGACGGACATGTCTATATCGACTCGGCTGTTGGTGCTGATCAAGAATATATATACTTTATATGGTCGGAAATGATTCCTTCTGCCTGTTAATACATTTGCACGACTTTAGTATAACCTTTTTACTCTACGAGTAACGGGTAAAAAAAGTCTATTTTCGAAATTTTGACTTTGAAACCCCATAACTCCGCTGTTTATGGACCGATCCAAAATATCCTAGTTCACACCAGAACTACATCAATTCTTTACAAAACCGCGTCTTCAGTTTTGAATTCAGATCATCCGTTCTCAATTTCTGCAACCATGGGCCTATGTGTTAAATTTTCGGTTAACTTTGAATAGAAATACAACAACAACCGCAGGTACAACCACAAAAATTACTAAATTTAATTTAACCGGTTACCTATCGAATAAAAGAAACAGCTTCTTGATATCACTTATAGTTTTTGTGTAATTTAATTTTTTGTAAACTTTTAAACAATTACACCTGAAGGTATACCCTTAAACTAATCCTACGAAATATTCCAAATGTCAAATCGATAAAATTTATAAATTGTTGACACACATTAGAAAAAAACATAAACTAACTTAAAACTCTACTCGTGCAGGGCTCTAGAGCAGTGGTGCCCACATTTCATTTTCCCTATCCCGTGCGATAGGAAGTCATAATTCTGCCAGCGTCGCAGCCGACACACGCATAGAGAGAGAGAATACGTGTGCTCTACCCTCTAGTACGGCTGGGGTCAGTCGGTCTATATACGTCAACCCAGCGTTGCTCTTTGTACGGTGATGAGTCGTGACGCCTGTCAAAATTGTTAGAGAGAGAGACAGAGGCGTACGCTCTAATTTTCTTCCGTGAGAGAGCGTGTGCAAAGAATAGGAAAGGATTTGAAAAAAAGGTATTTCAATCCTCAAACAGCCTATTAACAATATATTTCACAACATGCAAGTGGAATCCATTGCAATGCGCACTAATTATTAAAATGTATGATGAAGAGTACGTAATGTGAAATATTAATATTATACATTGCAAAATACGTCAGTCGAGCTCATTGTAAGGAAAATACGCGTGCGTCGACGACAGTCACAATATCGTCGACGGAACGTTGATATAGCGTCGGTCGGCCGTACTAGAGGGTAGAGCTACTACACTATTAATTTTCTCTGTGTACGCTGTTCACACTGCGTTTATGTTTTGTGCTAGCTTTAGTAGTGTGATTTAAACATCAGTCTTGTTTTGTGCATGAAAATTCACAAACGAAATTATTCAAAAAATAGTCCACATGGGCTGGGTTATTGACGATCGTATTATATTCTAAGTATACAAGGTCACATATTTTATTTGGGCGATGGAAGCTGGTACTTAATAGAACCGCAACCAAAGCTTACTGAACCGTTATTAGTTCCAGTAAACCAAGAAATGAAATGAAGTTCTTAATTTTTAAATATAATGTCCACTATCAATAAGTGGAATTTGTAAAATCTTACTTCAGGCTAGATCTTTTTATTATAAGGAATAATTTAATAACAACAATACACACTTTTTGTAATTAAAAATATAATAAGAAATAAGAATTTAAATATATGATTTAATGAAAATGTCATACTTAGGGCCGATTACTCAACTCCAACATAGAGCTATATGTCACACAAACTTACAAACAGCAGAGTAAATTGTGAGCCTGACACATAGCAGCTAACTGGAAACAGAGAAATCGACCCTATATCAATTTAATTTTTGGAATCAATGGGAAACTTGAATTAATCTTTTATTGGATCAAGTCGGTATTAAAAAACCTCGAACATGCTGGCCTAATTTGAGATTAAATTGAACTTGAATATCGGTTTTAGTTCAATTTTTTTAAAGATGTAATTTCTACCTTTTTACTCTACGAGTAACGTGAATAAAAATAAACAAACCATTTTCGGTTGCATTGCATCCCACCCCTACTAGGACTCGAACCAAGACCTCGTCGTTCAAAGGCACAGTTGATGCATTTGCCTGGCGTGGTGATCTGCACGCCAACAACAAAACCTTAGCTCGGAAAGAAGGAGAGGAGGAAACGCATTTAAATTTGGTTTGGCAGTCCATAAGGCATAGACCTTGTAAAGCAACAACGATTGCGTGGCTTGCGGAATGGGCTTGGGCACCCCTGCTTTAAACTATCCTCCTGATAAACCCTGAAAATCATTTAAATTTCCCAACTAATTAATTAAGAATTTCAGCTACCCTTTTTCTACAAATCAAATGCCATGAAATATGAACCATCTCTCTGGTTACATTCTCATTCCCATATCTAACCTCAAAATAACTCCCCTGCGTGTTGTGATTCCCCCTTTTTTTTCTCTTATGACAAATCTCGGTCATGCCCCAATCCAAAAGATGCACATGCTACTCTATGTATATGAAAGGGCTGGCAGACCAATCCTCCAATGATTTCCAACTGCCAGAGGTTGGACTAAGTGCAGTCCCCCCAACCAAACAGTATAAAGATCTACCATTTGGGGGTTGGTTGAGACCAAAAATTTGTTTATTCTTAGCAAACAACAGGGACGACTTCACTTTTACCCAGAGGGTCATGGTGGTGGTTGAGGCTTAAAAAATATTTTTTAATAAATTTCCCACACCCCTCTCCTTGTCCTTGGATACTCACATGGTGTATGGTTTGGTGTGGGAGGCAACGGTCGCACCTTGTCCGGGGGACAGCGACGTTGGACCATAACTGTGGCCGGCAACGGAATGGCTGTACCGCCATTGACCTTCGCATAGGCGGGCGCTATTTGTCTGCAAAAAGAAGAACAGAAAGAGACGTTAACGTTTCATCGTAAAAGTGATTAAAATACAATCTTGTATGGATTTATATATATTTTTATGGCCGCCGCCCACGTTTGTGATTTGCATGAATTGCAGCATAAAAATAATATTTACAGAGAATGTTGATAAATTAATGAACTTGTTGTCGGCCAAGCCCCTTTTTTGCGCTAAAAAAAAAAAATAAAATTGCAGTAAATAATTTTACAGCATTTTTTACGACTCGATTGCGCGAAATGAAAATGACAGGAGAACGACGAAGTTTGTGCTCATAAATTTGCATATCATTGCCATGTTCTGTTGTATCTTTGGCGTAGTCAAGTAGCCGGATGGCCTTACTTAAGCTTAAGCGTTTTATAAATTGTGTAATTAAATAAATTTGGATTTCATTTGAAATGCACTAAAATATCAAAGACATTCCAAGGGCCAGCATCTAACCATAAACGGTAAGAAGTGTAAAAAGCGAAAGACTCGCAGCAGACTTATAAGGCAATACTGGCTAAAGCCAAAAATGGTCCGAACAGGAACAGGCCAGGTATCCTCCTCAGAGTCGAGCTTAAGGCAAGCCACAGACTTGCCATGACAAATGCAACTCAAGTGACATATTGTGTGGCAACACAAAAAACGCAACGCAAATGCCACTAATGGCCAAGGAGGGAAGAGAACATGCATCGCCCACTGTTTCATATTTATACAAAGTGAACAAATGCCCCGTCAACATTACGGAAATGTTGAACACACACAGGTGAATGCCACCAGGAGGCAACAGTGGCAGCAGAGTCCTCGGCTATTATGAGCTTCCACTTCAGTCAGTAAAGGTCAAAGACATTTGCCAGATGCTGCAGCAAATCTGTGTGCCAGCTTTCCGCTCACAATTCAAAAATGCGTAATAAAGACGCAAATTCAATTTGTGCAACAAGAGAACGAGACAGGGAGAAAAAGACAAACAAACCAGCAAACAAACAGAAGCTGGCGGCGCCCCATGCGCATCATATTTGACATGTGACACCTGAGAGATGATGAGGAGAGATGCATGAATACAAAACGAAAGAAACAAATACATTTCCAACTTGTAACAAGCTTAAAGGGCAACGATAGTGAATGCAGGAGGTGATATGCAAATGCGAGGGCAGCAACGCAGATACATGATATCCACAGAAGTCCCTAAGCAGGTCCTTAAAATGTTAAAGGGTCGAATGGGTTGAACTCTCGAAGCAGGTTCAGAAGGTAGCTAAAACTTAAATAGTGCACTAATACTTCAGAAACAGGAACAGAGGTTGTATACAGCAACCTGTTAAACCTGTGATAGAAAGGCATCTACAACAGAATTAAATCAGAGAAAGCTAAAATTAAAATTTTAAATATATATTTTTACATATATTTATACCTGTGGTTCAGTTTGAACTATATATATGGAAATACCAAGGCTGCCAGAATTCAATTAACGAATTCAATTGAAGAAAAAGTTCACCGAGTAGATCGACGAAAATGTCGATGATCGGTGAACTAAATTGAACAAGTAAGCAGATGCCGAACACTTCTTTTTGGGAACAGCTTGTAAAAGTCCCGGCTAGAAATGCTAGATATAGCAAGAACATAAATATTTAATATTTACGAGGCTATCACACATAAGGTGCAAGTGGTAGAAAGCTATCGCTTTGAATAAAATATCAAGAGTGAAGACTTTATTCTCTAAACGGCCAATATTTGTCTGCCTAGCTTCACCTCATTAATTCAACCATGAGCACGCATATGACAAAGTAAGACAGATTGCTACGCAAAAGCCACAAATGGCAATGGCCTTCGCACTTGTGATAGGGAATTGAAAAACGCCCGCGTCGAAATTAAGCACAAAGTTAATTTTTATTTGCTACAAGTAATCAGCAACACACTGCCATTACAACAAAATAAAGAACACTGCTTATACCTCCAGCCGCTCACAAAATGCATCTGCAAGTGTTTGCCTGTTGCCTGGTCACACCACATTGGAGCTCTGGAAATTATCAAACAATTTCCGCTCCGACAAAATTTCCAGTAATAGATAGAAAGGATAGAAATCCTCGTTACTGAACAATTGTGTGGGCAGAATGAATTTCAATAGAGCTGGGATCTCTAGCCCGGATGTCTCCGAGAGGTTGAGTACCAGAGGTTGACCAAGTGTCCTGAGTCTCCTTCTACTCAAGGCGGGGCAGTGGCAAAGGAGCTGTTGTACCTCCTCTTCTTAGTATCCGAAACTTCTGCAGAAGTAATGGTAAGTAGCGCCTGGCATGCTGCATGTCTGCCAATAAGACAGTGACCCGCTGCTGGGTCCCAAGCAAAAGTGATATGTGGTCCCTTGTGTGTTTTAGCATTGTTGGTATGTGCCTTGACTGTGAGTATGCTAAGACAGGTGGCAGAGTCTAGAATGGCTACCACCTATGTTTGGTATACACTGCAGTGATCAGGAAAGCAGATTCAATACAATTAAGATTTATGACGCGTTGCCACATGCGCAAGCGCTGCCGAGCCAGTTAAGATGTTGTAAATTTCGTGTTGCAGTCCATGGGCCCTGAGTTCGAGTCACCCCGGACTAAAAAAAATTTTTATGAAATTATTAATTAATAGTTCGATGCTTTTCAGAATTAGTACGTGGTATTTGCACTGTGGTGTCTTGCATTTGTTTTGTTTGTGTGGTAATTATACTGTTACTGTGGTACACATATGAGTTAATGGTAAACTAACTATTTTTGTTGGTCGTAGCAATTTCGACCGACATTTCTGGTTGAAATTTACTGTGCTACCGTAATCATTCCGTTATGTGCTATGTCACTATTACTGAACATAACGGTTAGTTTAACCCACTTCTATGGGTTGGAGCATTTTAGGCACAAAATTGGTTAAAGGTTGGAGAGAAAATAAAAAAAATCTCCTACTCTTCAAAGTTCAACAAAAAATAACGTTTAAATTTTTTAATTAAACGATTATTTTATCACATATAAAAATTGATAAAAAGTTACAAGTTGCAAGCACTTTCCATTTAAACAAAGCGGTTTTCGATTTACTTAAACTGTTTTATCAACCCTTGTTTTTTCATATACATGCATTTCCTGCCTTCCATACATTTTGTATCTCTGAATTTCCTACAACATTTCTCAGACAATCGACATCCTTTTAGTAGCAAAAGAATAAGAAAAAGCAAAGCACAGACAGCTTTGACTTTGGGATTTTTAACTTGACGTTTTGGGCAAACACCGGGGAAAACATCTTCAACAATAAAATGCAAATAAAATAATATGAAAGTAATTTTGAGAAATTTTTCTCGTTGCCATTGTCAGTGTGTTTGTTGTCTGTGCAATGGCAAAGAAAAATGTCTTGGCAGACACTTGATGAAAGGATCCGCAGGAGTAGGTATCCTGCATTTAATTTGCACTCGTCGTCGTCGACGACGCCCACACACACACAGTTGGCATCTTCATTTGTCTGTCAGCTTTTTGTTTTTATGGTGTTTTTTGTGCTCATTTAATACAATTGTTACTTGGTTTCATTCTGCTGTCTTATTAATGGCCAACAACAATGCAAAATGGCAAGCAGCGCCCATAAGATACAATTGTATGTCTCTCGTTTTACGCGTAGGAGGTGTCTGAGAACAACAGCAGCTCCCCTGCTGAAGTTTACGAGCGAAACTTATTAAAAGTTAGCGTCGGGTCTTTTATTATTTTTCTTAATTTGCCTTTTTTAATCAGCGTTATGAGTAATTGCAAAACTTGTAATGAGCCAAAGCAATGGAAAACAATTTTCATTTGTAAATGTCATGAACGAATTGAAAGCAGTAGGAGAAATGGAATAACAACTTTCGGTGTTTTGAGCTTATTAAATATAAATAAGCGAATGGAAATTGGAGTGAAATGTTTGCTTGGTAGTTTCGATATTTAATCATTTTCAGATTTAGATGAATGTAAAATGGATAACAAATCTTATCAGATTATCAGAATTGATAGCCAAATAGTTTTCTGACTGAAGTTTATAATAAAAGTTGACAACCCAAGCAATAGCTTACATTCTGAGCCAAATAGTTAACTTCAAAGTTCACCACAATTTCTAACCCTTTTTTCTCCATCCTTTTCACACTTTCAACTCCAAACTCTTTCATAGGCTACTAAAAAAAAGTGGAAGCTACTACTTGAGTGTGCCAAGTTGGGATGGAGGGTTCTGCTGTCCCCAAAGAGAGGCTTTCTGCTCCACTCCTCTTGAGCTGGCTTCTCCAGTTGTGGCTGCGGCTTGTTTACAACTCCGGGCCAACCTGCTGCATATTTAAAGATGTTTGTCGTTCCTTGTCGTCGTCCCTCCGAGTCAACAAAAGGTGGCAGCCAGCCATTAGTAACATCTTTTTGACTTTAGCCGTCGTCGACGTCGTCGCCAGCTCCGCACGTGTGCATGTGAGGGCTAAAGAGGGGGTGGGGCTGAGGGGCGGGGCAAGGAGGGCGTTAGCAGACGCTATTAATTGTTTCTTGCTTGGCAGCTGAGAAAATGCGTCTCTAAACTCAGACAAAACAACTGTGTTCTTACCAAAGAAGTTTTCCCTGCGTCTAATAACTGAAAATCGTGACTCTATGTCACACTTGGAAAGCCAAAGAAGCAAAGGAAGAGGAACACAATACTTTAGTTGGAGTCATATTGTGTACACGACTTTTGAGATGAACACGTTTTGCAGCGTGTCACATTACAATTTCTAATGACGGCCAGTTGAGAACAATGATGGAAACTTACTTCATCTTAACCCAAAAACCTTTTGAACCTGCCCCATTAAGTTTATGGGAATTTCTTATCAAATTTGCCACAGCAATTTTGGCCCGGCTACTGCAACCACACATCTATAAGATACTCAAGATACAACCATAAAAACCGCTTTTTCCGATCGTTTCTGCCTGCCCATCAAGTTGAGTCTCTGGTGAGGCGAGGCCAGCCAGAAGAGGAAGAAGACGAAGTCTGTGTGCAATTTATGAGAGTCTGCTGTCCGCTTGACTTCAGGGTACTCGAAAAAAAAGTTTTCATATTTTGGTTAGAGGAGGCAGGGAACGTGTCGTTTGGTTCGGGCTATGAAGATTTTTGAGTAGGTGTTGAATGGTTGATAATAAGCGTAATTATATGCCATTGATATGACCCAAAGGAGTGGATGAACAGCTCACTGGGAAAGTGTGAGGCGAAAAGTTGTGAGCAAAGAAAAAATGGTAAAAAAAAGTTTGTGGCAATGTGTGTTGCAGGCAGAAGAAAACATCTCCATAAAGTCATTGGATAGGAGATGTTAATTTTTGTAAATAAATTTATAAACGTCACAAAAAAATTAATATCAACATAACCTTTCCTAAAGCTATAAAATACTAAAGTATTAGAAAGGATTTTGAATATTCAGTTTTGTCAATCATCATTAACAAATTTCGTTTGAATTTATTGTAAAGCTCTATTCGGAGATGAAATAACTTTAGTTTACCACGCAGTTAAGCTTACAAAAAAAAAACTGTACCTTATTACAATTGATAGAACTGTTTTCAGAGAGATAGAAAATGTTTAATTTTTCGAATTTGGTAGTTTATTTTACACAATGTGATTGTTTTCGTAACCTTTTTGATTATCAATCGTAGAGCTTTTTAGCAGGCTCTAAGTCATTAAGTTATGTTTTTGTTCATAGCTTTTCTAAAACAAGACTCTCAAAACCCCTCAAAAGAGGCTGGTTGACTGTATAACGCTATTTCATGAATTTCCCAATTCAATCATCAACAGTCTTAGCCTCTCTTCAATGAACTAAGGTAAGACAGAATTGCTATGACAGCTTTGGAATCCCAAAGGCAGGATTGTAGCAAAATCCGACATCAGCAGCAAACGCCAAAAACACTAAAGTGTTGAGTGTATCGGCTCTTCCGTTGTTAGTGGGGTAAATTCTTTCCCCGTAATTAACACGGGCGCCAATTGTGTAAATTATTTTGGTTTTTATTACTTATAAAATTAGCAAGGAAAACGGTTCGGTTTGGTTCGGATCAAGTGCTTATTACACTGTGGAACAGTCAAAATTGCCTGGGATTGGGACCAATAAATTGTGCAACTAGAGACATCTAGTAGCAACTCCTCGTACCCAGTTTTTCTGGACCACGTCAAGTTCGCGTTTAATGGGCACATTTATACTAGCAACACAAAGTTACAACCTCTGTTGCTAGTTAAAACAAGATGAGAGCTAAAATTTTGTAAAATTCACCAAAGATGAAGGGAGTAACCACAATTGTTATACCAAATTCCCACCGCCAATGGATAAGCGGTTAGTACCCCGCCCATGGAGGACTAACTCAGAAAATGGAATTAATGAAAAACCACTCGATAGAATTTTTTAAGATTTTAAACATATTGAGATACTGACCAGTTAAATGTATACTTAAGAGATGGTAACATGCATCGAAAAACCGCGATGGTGGGTACCACACTTAACAGCACCCTCCATTGAGGCTATATAGGCCATTAAATAGAGTTAAAAATAGACCAAATCGCGTTTTCAGTTTTACCAACGAAGCCTTGGTTCGCGGTTCTTAGGAATTTATATACAAGCAATTGCCTAAGAACAACATTGACCATTTAGGTAAAACCTGCTTCACCAAAATTATGGAATTAATCTTATGAGTAAACTGCTTCACTACCAGCAGAAATACAAATAGGATCAATTAAATACATCAGTTCAAGGCATCTTAGCGTATCGCGGTTTGTCCACCAAAGATATTTTTAAACCAAATTTTAGTTTTTCTTAGTAGAAATGACGCATTTTATTCCTAGGATTTATTGCATAATTTTGGAGACGCTCTTGATACCCATATGGTTAATGTTGTTCTGAGGCAATTGCTTGTACAAAGATAGCCATAGCCCGTGACTAAAGCGTCCGATGGTGAATCTAAAAACGCAGTTCGGTCTATTTTGATCTCTAGTTTATGGCCTATATTGCATCGATGATGGGTGCTGTCAAATGTGGTACCCACCATTGCGGTTTTTCGATGCATGTTACCATCTCTAAAGTACACATTTTATTAGTCCGTATCTCAATATAGTTATAACCGATTGTCCATTGGAGGCGGGAATTTGTTATAACAATGGTGGTTACTCCCTCAAACTTTGGTGAATTTTACAAAATTTTAGCTCTCATCTTCATTTGACCAGCAACAAATGTTGTAACTGTGTGTTGCTAGTATATTAAACGCGAACTTGACGTGGTCCAGAAAAACTGGGTATGAGGTGTTGGTACCTGATGCCTCTAAATTCACAATTTATTGGTCCCAGTCCCAGGCAAACAAAAAAGTTGAATTTTGTTCCACTGTGTTATATGATAAGTGGCTCTGCTTTAAATTTCGAGTTAATTTTCGTCTAAACGTTTCTATTTTGAGCTTAAATTTTACAACGCCATATAGAAAGTGACATTCTATATATGTGTACGGTTGTTAAATCAGGTTTTGAGAAAGTTCGAAATTGTTTGTGCAACCGATTGTTCAATGTCAAATGGATTCAATTCTAGAGATTGAGAATTAATTTTAATTGAATTTTATAAAACTTGAATTTTAAATTCACATTCTCAAAAATACTCTCGTGCTTTTTACACTTATATGTCGTTTTTGAGAAGTGTGGTAACCATTTTTTTCTTTCCAAAAAGAAATCTGTCACACCGGGGGCACAGTGTGTCGTTTCAGCAATTTAGACGATGAAAAAGGGAAAAAGTTTTCAGAAAAAATAAAAATATTATACCAAAATGCGATACGACGATACGAAAATGCACAAAAATGAATTTATTTTTGCACCGATTTGCGCAACAATGTTGTTATACCCGTTACTCGTAGAGTAACGAGAGCGTAAGTTAAAGTCGGCTTTAACCGACTTCGATATACCCGTTACTCATGAAAAAACATGTTTAACAGTGTTCCTGCGTTCCTTAAAGAGAGTATGCAAAATTTTATTTGTATTATTTATGCAAAATCTTTTGTATTTCGTTATAATGCCAACTTCTCCCCAAGCCTTGTTCACAAAATTAAAGCCCGAATGCTTGGGGTGGAAAAGATCCAAAATGACAACTCGCTCTTTCACCGCCAAAATTGAAAACATTTTTTTGTCATGCGATAACACTTTCAAACGATTCTTTCGCTTTTGTTTTTCTCCCATGTTCTTTTTTTATTTTCTTTTTAAAACACTTGGGCTAAAAGCAGTCCAGCTGATCGATGCAGGTAGAAGCAGAGTGGCTTAACATGGTGCATTCTCAATGCTGCTTCAGCTAGTCAAAGCACAAAAAGGCCCACAGCCATCTTACATAGTATCCACAAATGTGCTGCTAAGTGCAACATTGTCTGTTAAGTGTAACTACCTTCTTTTTTTTTAATAATCAGTAAATGTTAATACAAGTTGATGTTCGATGTGTGGCCAGAAAATCAGGCCTCAAATGAGTCTGACGCTATAATGCACTCAATATTGCAATTTGCCGAAGCTAAATAATTTTTCTTCTATAAAACTTAGAAATAATAAATATTTGTACAAATAAAATATTGTATGGAAAACTTATTTCTCAGAAACAATTTTTTTCTTGTTTCGTTTAAAAACATCATAAAATAGTTTAAATTTTTTAGATTGCTTTAAACGACACACTGTGCGGTGGTTTAATTGCACTGAACCAAACAAGTCCTTATTTCCAAGCAGTTAGCAGTTTCTGAGTTAATCAAAAATAAGTCTATCCCAGAAATCTGCAGTGGTTTTCAAATAAACGCAAGCATTTAAAGAAAACATTTTTGGACTTTATATGTAAAGAGGCACAAATATGCCCGGCTACTAAAATAGATGACGAAAGTAAGGCGATAGTCTGCTCAAAGCCAAGTAAATTGAATGCTTAGGGGTTTCCTTCCATATGATTTAGTAACCGGTCTTAATTATGTCACATTACAAATAAAGCAGTCCAAGTTTAGTTCGAAGTGCAATCGCTTATACGACAATCTCCAGAGATTTCCGGGACACCCTGTACTTAAATGAATATGAGTTTTTATGCTCTGTACCGAAGGTACATAGAGTATATTAAGTTTGTGCAAAAGTATGTAACAGGGAGAAGGAATCATTTCCGACCCTATAAAGTATATATATTCTTGATCAGCATGAACAGCCGAGTCGATATAGCAATGTCCGTCTGTCTGTCCGTCTGTCCGTCTGTCTGTCTGTCTGTCTGTCCGTCCGTCCGTATGAACAAACAGATCTCAGAGATGGTAAGAGATAGAGGTTTGACTTGTATGGGACAAATGCTTCTTATACTTGCAGGCAGATCAAGTTTATTTTCAATTTTTGCCACGCCCCCTCCAGCTTCCCCAATTTGAAAAAAACGTTATATCTCCTACAGTTTTAAAGATAGACGACTCGTCCTTTCTAAACATAGTTAGGAATTAGCAAAATATATCGATTTGCTGAAAATATGATAAAGATCGGAGGAGCGGTTTTTAAGTTATGAGCAAAAAAGTGAACCAAGCTCCCCCGCCACCCCCCCTTTCACAACCAACACTGCACAATCTTAGAGAGAGAGCGAGAAATAGAGAGAGAGACAGAGATTCAGGTACAGAGTATGTTATAGTCGGGCTTGACTGACTTTCTCACTTGTTTATAATGGCATACTGACCTTTTCGACTGCTAAATGCCTTCAGTCCATCTAGTTCGTCGTCCCTATACAGTTTTATCAGTATGGGCAAGATTAGTATACACTTTGCTAGTGAAACAAAAATCTTACAATTGTTATTGTCTATCAAAGACACAGCCAGATCTGTTCCCGTTTTCGATTCGGTTTCAAAAGTTTTTCTTTTGAGTCAGTGAAAAGTCAATCTCATAGGTTATACTTTTCATCAATCAAATATTTATAGTATCTTAAATCAAAATTTGTGAAGTTTCTGAGATATTTTGGGCGTACAATTCTTATATAGTCTAATTATTCTGTCTCCATGAGAGCAATAATATAAAAGGATGTTCCTATTCAAATCACAAGCCAAAATTTCGTTCATCCTTTCATGTCCTCTTCACTGTCCCATCTCTAAATTATCTTCGAGCTGGGTTACATCACACGCAACTCTTCCGCCTTCTTTACATTTTTCACACCACAAACAAAATGCAGCTGACAACATTTTGTGCTATGTTTGATGCGGGGGTTGTTGCTAGGACAAATAATTCGTAAATAACCTAGACTTTCTATTGAATAAACAGCGACCTTCCTCGGGGGTTGTGCCCACCGATAAGTAGCACACACACACTGCAGAGCAGAGACTCGGAGATTATATTTTTTCAATTATGCAACTTTGGCAAATGTTTTATTTATTGACTTTCTAGAGAGAGAGGCCGAACGAGCGTAGACTGTGTCACACCATTTCCATCATAACTGAAATGTGTTTTTAGATACGGTGGTTGATTTCCGTGCGCTCCATGTCCAGGGGTTGATATTTTTACATCGTAAATATATCAAAAATGCACTTTGAAATGCTAGACAGCTGAAAGTTGATCACGCTGGATTATGTAATCCACCATTGAAGGGAGCTGGGGCAACAAACTCTTCCTCCTCCAGCGTAAGAACTAATTTCTAGTCTGGCTGGCAGCCAGCAGACTATTTCCAAGAGGCCAAAAACCTTTGGTAGCACGGACCAAAGTCGATCAACAGCCGACAACTGTTGCGTGTTTTAGTTCTGTGTGCGAATGTGTCGCTTTCGGCACCTCAGACACATCTACAAACATTAATTATGAATCGTTTGAGTTTCTTTCGAAAGCTGGGAAAATTTTGCACAAAATGTCATTTCCATTAGCCTCCAAACAAAAATAGCAGTCAACTCTGGAGTGAGCACTCTCTATAAATATCTCCTCACTTCCTTAGATGCTATCGTAAATTTTGAGCAAGTTTGTTTTTAAAAAGAAATTTTTTTTATGGGAGGAGGCGGCGAGGCCGCCTGATTTATGGTTTTCTTTTGTATAAAATATTTATAATGACACTCATTAGTGGGCTGGAAAATGATATTGACATTTTCTGATGAAAATTGAGAAAGCTTTTCGAGGGAAAATGAATAGAATTGTGGTTTGCGTTGTGGGTTACCTTCGAACGTCCGGTGAGTTGGGTAGACTGCGACATTTTCGTGAACTTTTGCCACCGCTTCCATGTGATGATGATGAGGTATTACCCATGTTGTATTAAATGCGTAAGTAAATGTGTTGATTATGGAAAACTAGGTTTTTTTATTTTGGCATTTAGTGTGAGTTTTTGGCACTGGTTAGCTGTCTTTGATGTTGTATGAAGGGGATTTGATTGAGATACACATTTTGGCGAAGATTTTATTAAAATTATTTTTTATACACTTTTATAAATGTAATGCATTTAAAATTATGTTAGGGCTGTTGAATCAAATTTTTAATAATATTTTAGATTTATTTCAATTGTCTCTTATGAAGCCTCGCATACTTTCTGGCAATTTTTACAGCCTGAAGCAGGGATCGGCAGTGTAAGCAAAGACTTTGGCATAATTTTAGCAGCTGCATTAGTAATTTTGTGTAAAGCCGGGTATCCAGCACCGCGGAAACTAAAAATTTTTGTCACTTCTTGGCAGGAATTTTTAGTTTGCGTTTTCCTTGCTTGTGTATCCAGCAACATGAACGTAATCCACAATTTGATATCGATAGTTGGCATATCGATAGCGTCTGTGGATGGCGAGAACAGCTGACACACAGCGCAGGAATATATTGTCAACAATTATTTTGGATGCCACGAGCGAAAGGTTTGGGAAAAATTCTTTATTTTTTTTTTGTTATGAGCTGTCATATGGCTGAAGGACCATTTGCTTGCAAAGATTGGTAGAATATGGTGCCAAGGGCAAACTTATGACAAATTGATGAAACCGCCAGAGGGATGCTTTCCATAGACACAAAGGTCAGAGAGATGTTGTCCATATAGATGCCTTCTTAATCTGTGTGTCGCCAGATCATAGGCCAAGTTATTAGAGTGGTGCACCAATGGTCATGATAGCTGCTGGTGTGCGTATATATTTAAGCGCATAATGGCAAGGCGTCTACACCGCGGTATATATGTATGTATGTATGTTGTTGTATGCCTTACATACCAGAGGCCCCACATATGTATGTAGATCACTCTAGATTCTTGAGGGCAGTCGGTCATGCCGTACCCCATAACGGGATCGCCCATATTCACCGCTGCTTAAGAAACCAATGGAGCAATGCCATTAGCTGAAACCATAGCTACTGCCCGAGTCACACGGACTTTCCTGGCCAAGACACGCCAAGGTATTTAGACGCCATATCCGTATATGGATCTGTTATTCCCAGGAGTTGCACTCGAGCTACTTTTCCGGGTCTCATAGCAATCGTGTTGACTCTTTGAACGATTAACGGCTATGTTCAAGCGGTTCGCCCATCTTTTTAAAGCTAAGTTACTGATCCGGCCACTAAGTTGGCAAAATCCTTAATGTAGATGCGAATGTATTTAGGCAATCTTGTATCCGACCATGAAAGACTTCATTCGATGGGCGACCAACCAAGAAGTCATAATACCTTAGGGACAACAGCATTATAAAGTTGCGCACATATCAACATGCTGCAGTGATGTTGTGTGCCATCCGGGACCCACTGCAAAGTGACATGCCATCGGGATATCATCCCCAAATATAAAGTTTTGCTACATACTCCGAGCAGCATGCTTTATTCAGAAAGTATTATTTATATTTTTTTAAATTTATTTAAATTCAAATAGTTAACAGCATACCTGTTAAATAATGATTATTAGTTGTAGTCATTATTAATTAGATTATTTTTGTTTAAAAGTTAAATTAATGATTAAATTGCGATTATTTTCGGTTTCACACAATAATTTAATGATTACGATTAAAAATAATCAAAAATAATGGAAAATTACCATAAATTATTAAAAATAATTGAAAATAATGGAAAATAATGGAAAATAATCGTTTCCATTATTGTCCATTATTTTCAATTATTTTCCATTATTTCCATTATTTTCCATTATTCCATTATTTTCCATTATTTCCATTATTTTCCATTATTCCATTATTTTCCATTATTCCATTATTTTCCATTATTTCCATTATTTTCCATTATTTCGACTATTTGAGACTATTTTGAGAGAAACAAATTATTTTCAACATCACATTTAATAACAACAATGTTTCTGTACGAGATTGGCTTACAAAATATTATCAAGAACGTATTAAATATTACATGTTTTCACATAAAATTAAACACAAACATTAAACATATTCAGTAGGGGGGTCGATTTGTATGGGCCGAAAAAAACGTACCAAGCGTATAGCAAAAACGAAATCTTCGGTCAATTCTAAGAAAATTTCACCAAGAAACCATGGGTCTAAAATGAATTCCTAGTCCGCGCAAATCGACTTCAAATATTTATGTTACATTTTCCCAAAAATCGAGTTAGAAAGTCGATGAAGTCCGACTATAACAAGTTCTGTATACCCCAGAGCTTGCATTTATCTGATAAATTTTATATAGAAGCCACACAAAGTGATAAAGGTGTCAAGAAGTGAGCCCAGTGCTGCCCATCAACGTTGAAGCGGTGCTACCCATCAAAATTTTTTTGTTTTACGTATAACTCCGCTATCGATCATCCGATCTTCATAGTTCCTTTGGCGAATCGATAAATAATCATGATTACAAAATATCTCTAGAAGGTACAAACCATCTATCTGTAAAACTGTGGGAAATTGCGGGGGCGGAATAGGGCGTGGCAGCCTGTGACATAAAAATTTGTCTGCCGGCAAGTACAAGAAGTATTTGTCCCATACAAGTCAAACCTCTATCTCTTACCGTGTCAGAGATCTGTACTTTACAGCTTTATGGACATATTTACATACTACGTTTATGCTATGCTCATTTTGCAAAATCGTTTCATGAAATGCCTCCGAAAGTGCATGCATAAACACCATTTTATGAATTCGATTACACACGAAAGTTAACTATGAATTCGACTTCAATTCATAAAATGCCGTGGCGCAGTCAACTTTACGTTAAGTTGGTGTTGTCAGATCTTTTGTATTCTCATATGTGCTGGCCATTTTGTAAATTTACAGAAACAAATTTGATTTTGCAAATTGAAGAAATCGTGAAATTCATAGCATAAACCTAGTAACAGACGGACCTGTATTATTTTTTTTTAGCATATGACTTTTCGCCAAAGCTTCTTTACGAAAAGGTAACTTTACCGGCCGAGATAGCTGCCTACTTTTTTGATCAAAAGATGACCCTGACAGCAACAAATTAAATTTATTGGTGAATTTTATTTAGAATGCACTATTTTAGTTTTTATAACTGATAACAACGATCCAATTTGTCACTGAAGAAGATTATATAATTAATGAGTCATTGTGGTTGACAACGAGCAACTATGGAGAATCAAATTGATTCAGTTAATCGTTGAAAGATGGTACAAAGAAAAGCAAATCAAGTTCTCAGGTGGAACCGAGCCGGGTTATCCTTTCTACACATTGCTTCTCTAGTGTTGCAGATAATTTGGTAGCTAGTAGGAAAATATTTCTGCTTGAGATGTCTTTTGCCAGGACTGTCAAGTAGCTGCTTAGCATTCCGTCAATCGGTTATTCGGGGGATCAATGTTTTCACATTCATTCAATGGCTTAATCACTGTGGGCTATTTCCTCAGTGAGAATAACCAAATCTCCCTTTGATTCCATATTTTAGAGCAATTGTTATTATATTTAGTTTCCAAACAAAATCCTGCTGATTTCTGCAGGTATTTTAGTGCAAACGATTTGTTTTGCTAGTATCTACCGGAAATCCATCTTTTTGTTAGGTCGAAAAGTCCCAAGCTAAAAAAATGTAATACCAGAGATAGTCATGTCCGTCTGTCTGTCCAAATACCTGCAAAGTACAGATCTCTGACATGGTAAGAGATAGAGGTTTGACTTGTATGGGACAAATAATTCTTGTAGTTGTCGGCAAACAAATTTTTATGTCACAGGTTGCCACGCCCCCTTCCGCCCCCGCAATTTAGAAAAAACCTCATATCTCCCACAGTTTTGGAGATAGATGGTTTGTACCCTCTAGAGATATTTTATAATCATGATTATTTATCGATTCGCCAAAGAAACTATGAAGATCGGATGATCGATAGCGGAGTTATACGTAAAACAAAAAAATTTTGATGGGTAGCACCGCTTCAACGTTGATGGGCAGCACTGGGCTCACTTTTTGACACCTGTATCACTTTGTGTGGCTTCTATATGAAATTTTTCAGATAAATGCAAGCTCTGGGGTATACAGAACTTGTTATAGTCGGACTTCATCGACTTTCTAACTCGATTTTTGGGAAAATGTAACATAAATATTTGAAGTCGATTTGCGCGGACTAGGAATTCATTTTAGACCCATGGTTTCTTGGTGAAATTTTCTTAGAATTGACCGAAGATTTCGTTTTTGCTATACGCTTGGTACGTTTTTTCGGCCCATACAAATCGACCCCCTACTGAATATGTTTAATGTTTGTGTTTAATTTTATGTGAAAACATGTAATATTTAATACGTTCTTGATAATATTTTGTAAGCCAATCTCGTACAGAAACATTGTTGTTATTAAATGTGATGTTGAAAATAATTTGTTTCTCTCAAAATAGTCTCAAATAGTCGAAATAATGGAAAATAATGGAAATAATGGAAAATAATGGAATAATGGAAAATAATGGAATAATGGAAAATAATGGAAATAATGGAAAATAATGGAATAATGGAAAATAATGGAAATAATGGAAAATAATTGAAAATAATGGAAAATAATGGAAACGATTATTTTCTATTATTTTCCATTATTTTCATTTTTAATAATTTATGGTAATTTTCCATTATTTTTGATTATTTTTAATGTAATCATTAAATAATCATAAATTTTTCACCACAACTATATAATCACACGACTATTTTCCAAAAATAATTTAATTGATTAGTAATTCTAATGGCAACTTAACGGGTATGGTTAACAGTGCCAAACAGCTGATTGATCAGAGTGACCTTCCACCTTTTAGGTGCATTTGGTCGCACTGTTTTAGTTATGTTCCACACACACAAAAAATAATTAGCTAATTTTTACAAGGTTTTTTTCCCCTGCTGGATACAGGCCTTAAGCAGGAAAATATCGTCTATGTGTAGAGCAGTAATTTAAGTTCATGACAAAGACAGTCACATCAAACGTAAAGATTTATCACAAAAAGCGCCTAAAAATGTTCCACCAATTACCAAAAATGCTGACAATAAGGATCATTTTTCAAAATACTTTCGCAAAATATAAGAAAATTGTCATCACTTCTCCTAGTGTAATCTACTTATAGACAAGCATTTAGGAAGCCTCAACATCCCCCCGATGGGGATTTCCCAGTTGGATCAATAATAGCGTTCATAATTCTTTAATTATGTAGGCTATTAGCTTGTCCTATTTTTAAGGATTCTCATTGAATTTCCTACTTTGAAAAAGTGCCTTCAATTCCCTTTTTCTTTGATTTTTCCCTTAAATTCTTATTTAATTACCCAAACAGGCCATTTCCACACTCATTAGAAGCTCAATGGCACACATTCTGACCAAGACAGCCCTCGAAAATATGGTGTTTACTCTGTGTAATTAGTTTGTAATTAAGTAAGGGGCGTGTTTGCTGCTGATGCTCCTGCTGGACATGCTCTGACATAAGTAAAAATTGTCGCTAATCAAACAAATGTCTGGACGCCCCCAAGTCAAATATACAAGCAAAAAGGGAAAAGAAACGAATCCATTTTTGGGGGTTAAAACCAAAATGGAATGACCAAAAATGTTTGCACAGCACTTTGATCTAAAACCTGAAATTTGCTTTAGGGTTGCTCTATTCTGCTCGCACAACAAAAAGTTAATGCAATTAAGTGAACATATTTGCAAACTTCCGTGGTGGGACCAGACGCCAAGACGGGTCTTATTTGATGTATGACTCCGGGTGAGATGGCTAATCGAGAGCTGAACTGGTGAGGGGAATGGGGAAGATGCTCTTTTCACAAAAATCAATAACTTCAATTACACCGATGAAGGACACAAAAAATTGCGTGTAAATAATCTACGCACGTGTGCGTGACACGTGAGTGGGGAGTAGATTTTATTTTTTGAAGTGCCTGCTAAATGCTCACAATGTGTTAAGGGGTGCAAAAACCGAGGCTTAATCAATTTGTCGTAAAAAATAATGGGTGGCTTTTTGCCTACGAATATTTTGCATTCGACACGTGTCAAGCCGTTAGGGGGTCTGTCAGAAGTTGTGACTGATATTGAATGTTTTTGCGGCGTTCTTTTTTTTCTTAGAGTTTTTCTGGGCATCAGTTGCGTAATCAAACTGTCACAGCAGCAATTACGACAATCAACGCAGCTCAAACACAAAACCACTCAACTAGAAGTCAACTCTCTAGCCTCCTCCGTCGAGACTTGACTGCATAATTTTCATAAATTGTTGCAAATTGTTGTTTGTGCTTGCCGTTTGTCACTCTCGTTTTGGTCCACAATAGAGTGCAGAACTCGCAGCGCTTGAAAATGCATAATAAATGAGTTGCACGAAAGCTAAACGAATCGACCACAATAGATTTCTTTAGCAGAAGTGCCTGACTGACGTTGATGTAAACAGGAAGCTTAAACTGAAATCAATAGAAATCTCATAGTATCTAGAAGAGGCACGACGAATGATATGTACTTCAGTTGGGGATGAGCAATGTGCAAATAAAAAAACTTGGATTAGAAAGGCTGAAGTGACATGCTTACTTTATGCACATCACCACGGAATTCGTTATTCAGGTCTAATTCTGTAATGGCAATTGAAATGTAAATTTTAGCTATGCTAAGCTGGCGATACAGTAGTAAAGGGTGCTCAAGTTGCTTGCGAGACAGAAAGCGATAAGAGCGACATAGGACAAATATGAAGCATCCAGGAATATTGCTCTGAACCAAACCTAGGAAATTCTGGTAAAGATTCGGTTCGGCGGCTCGAACCCCGGGCTCGGTTCTCGGATCGCTTCCTTTAAGTATCGATTCTAACTTTGTATTTTTTTGTTGAGAAAAAATTGTTTTGCCACTTTACATGACTTCATCATTATTTCCTTTTTGAAGTCGAAATGATCATGCTCCGATTTTAGCACTATAAAATTACTTTTATCCAGTCAACAAATTTTGATAGTTACGAAAGTTTGGAAAAAGCTGACTAAAGTGAATGCTTTGAGACAAGCTTTTTTTAAACTTTCCAACGTTTTGGGTCGAGGTTCACGGGGTTAAAAAAGTAAAATGTTTGGTTCTGGATCCGGTTCGTTGGAGAACCGGTCTCCTGGGTTCGGCTCAGGACGGGTCTGTAGCCTTGCTCTGAAACACTATGAACAGAATCGATTCCGATTCTGATCCATATTTCCAACAGACCAGATTTAAAGCTCTTTTCTTAAACAACTTCAGAAGCACGCCTCTGAAACACTTTTTAACCCTTTCGAAACCGGCTCCATCTTATCAACCCACAGTACAGATTTCCAGTACATTGCTGATATATGATTCTGATCCATATTTTAACCGATTTGAGATCGGTTCAATACCGGTTCGAAATCGGACCTAATTAGGACCAGATTTCAAGTTGATTCCCTTAATACCCAGTAAGTTATGGCTTTAAACCACTTTTTAACCAGTTTGAAACCAGTTCCGATCCAGTATAACATACACCTCCTACCAACCCTACTCCTACAGACCAAATATCAGGTTCATACCTTAATAAACTCGAAGGAATGGCTCTAAAACAATTTTACCCGTTTTTAACTGCTTTCCAACCGTTCAGTAGACTTGAAATATAGCCTATGATTTTTTTCTGATCATGCCAAACATACAGTGAAAATTTCGAAAAAAAAATCGGTTTACCGACTTATGTATGTGCTGTCCTCACTGCAACTGCATTTTGCAATTTCGCATTTTGGGCAAAATGTACATTTTTCCCCATACATTTTTAAATGGCCACAAGAGATGCCAAAAAAGTGCATTTTGAGATAATGTAGTCGCATTACTCGTTTGCCATTCGATTCTTCGATAGTTTCTGTTCGATAGTCGACCATTTTTTGGCTAGTTGACGAAATGGTCATCACTATTGAGGGCGTGCCAAAATTCCAAAAATTTGAAAGTTGAAATCTTGAAATATTTGTTGGTATCTTTGTTGCCAGCCATTTTGTAAATTGTTAAAATGCAAATGCAGAAGCAACACAATGAGGACAGGAAATTGCATTTTCAGTGATGACGATAACTTTTTGGAAAATGTGCTTCAGTGAGGAAGCCATATTAGACGCCCATAACGAACAAACATATTTTCAGATTTATATATATATACGATGTATAGATAATGATTATTCTTGATTTCTTTCGTTTCAAATTTTTTTTGTTTGAAAGTCAGGAGTTGTAATTCCATTAAGAATCTGTTGACGTACACATTTGGAAATTTAAACCAGCAAATGGCATTTTTATATGGAGTTAAAAGCTAATCGAGAAAGTATAATTGTGTTCGACTTTTCCGACCTTGGGCATTACTTTTTCTGTAAGAATACAATGATTTTTATATTTATTCGACGGAAGAGCTTAAAAAACGATTTTAAAATAAACAACAGACAGTGAATCAGTCAGTCAAGACAAACATAAACTAAACAGCTTTAATATATTAAATTCATTCATACAATTCTACTTATTAAAAATTATGCTAATTGTGGTCCTAGAATTCTTCACTATTGAAATAAATATAAATAAAATCAGAAAGTCGAATCAAGTCGAACTAAAAGCTAAAATTTCAAATCCCAAAACAATCCTAGGATTAAGAATAATTATGTTTAACATAGGAAATTTTGGGTTGCATCAGTTTATTTCTTTTGTAGCTCTAAACCTTAGAGGTACTTATTTTTTCCATTAAGTGTAGTTAGACAAAGTCAGCAATACATTTTGAGTCATTGCTACAAAGCTTTATTTAATATTTGTCTGCACCATCCATCATCCATGAAAATACATTCTAATTTTATGCAAATTGCTTGACAAATTGCAAGCAAAAATGTAAAAAAAAAACTCTGTCAACTTTGTTTATGGGCATGAAATTTGGTCACATTTGCAGTATTCTCGGGAGACCACCCAAGCAAAAAGTGTTTGTTAAATAAAAATTGATTATCTTGATGCGTTTGCCACTTCTTCAATTGGCACAACAGCGCGGAAATGTCAGAGTCGCCACTTCAAAATGCTGTCAGACAATCGCTTATGAAATATTTTATGATTTATGTTGTTATTATATGCATGTTGCCGCACCCACAATACATACCTACATTTAGCCCTTTAAAGCAATTAATTGCTTGAATGGAACCCAAAGGGGTAAATTGCCCAAAACTAGACATTTATCTTACGCTTTCAATGCAAAACGGTCTGACAAATTGCTGATGTGCTTTGACATATAAAACAAAAAATAAGAAAAACAGACTTAAGACAAAAGGTTTTTCCCTTCTCCGCGTTTTTGTTTTATCCACTTTGTTTTTTTAAGCGGAAGCTAAAAAGACTCTTTCAAGTTGATTTCTGCTCCATAAACTTGTCTATTTTTGTTTGGTTCGCTGAAGCGCAAAGAGGGGGGCTCCCCCTCCTGCGCTCCCCCTTGCCAGGGTCTCATGTGGCGTTCAAATTTGGAGCAGCACGTGCATTTGCACGTTTTGAATGTCTTTTACTTCTCCTGCCTTGCCTTTTCTCCTGTTTTGTTTATATTTAGATGGAAGAATTTTATTTTCATTGTTATGGGGCAGCCTCAAGTTGCGGAGGGGTAGTCGCCCGCTTTTTGCCATAAATCCCAACAGAATTTATTGGTTGAAGCCAAAGTCGAAGTTGCTTTTGCATGTCTGTAACCAACACCGAGGCGCCAGTTTGAGCAAGTGATTGAAAGCCTGCATTGTTAGATTTATGTAGCCAAGGAGAAGAAACCTGGTCAAGGAACAAAAGACTGGACCACGGACCATTAATTTTGTATGAACTTCCTTTCAAAAACTGCATTTTGATATCCTGCGCCGGGGAAGCCCACAAAAACCAAAATCCACCACCGATTTGCCTGCTGCTGTTCGTGACGCGAACACTTCCTCCATCCACTGTGCTACTGGTTCTTCTTCGTCTTCCTCTTGGGCCATTATCATCACACAACACTTCTTCGCATATTAAATAATTTTCCTTGGCCTGCTTGGTGGTGTGGTGTGGTACGTGACTAAACGTCAATTTCCAGTTTCTATATGCAAAATGCATTTTCGTAAAAACCGATTTTAATAACTCTTCTTCGCCTCCTCTAGCCTGTGGGCCGGCATAGATAAGAGAGAACCTGAACTGAAAGTTGTGCCTTTCATTCTTTGACAATTTTTTTTTTTATATGGTAAGTGCAAAAAGTGCAATGTTCCGATAAGCAAGTGTTTGCGAGGAGAAATTTGCTCACTTTGTGGCCGGCGGCAATAAAAGTGTGTCAAAAAGTTGCGGTTGGATGGAACGAACGTGATATTCTTTGAATTGAACGATTAGTTATCGAAGGGTGGCAATGGTGAGAGGGGAGAATGAATGAAGAAGTAGAAATTATGCGTCGGGTATGGGCTTAAATGGGAAAATTGTATAGGGGGCTTGACTTAAGGACTAAGTAAGGGATAAGAACAGATGAAAAGGGACAACTCTACTCTGAATGAGAACGCCAAGCTAATTTCGTCTGTGCAGAAGTTCATAAGACGTTGCAAATTCTGGTAGCTTAAAAACAGAGTATAAGAAAATAAAATAATTTGTCTAACTAAAAACCATTTTCCGACAGATTGTCATCTGATTTTGTTAAATTTTTTCGAATATGTTTGAAAGCATATCAAAATAACAATCAACGAGATTAAAAACGATAAAATTGAAAACAAAAAAGGTTTTTTCTCTAAGTCCCATTTTCCGACTGATTGTTCCTATGGCAGCTATAAGATATAGAAATCCGATCTTGTCGGTTCCGACAACGAGCAGTACAAATAAAACTTTTAGACTGAGAGATTAGTTTGCGTAGAAAAAGACAGAAGGACGGACAAATCGAATTTAACTTATCTCGTTGCCCTGATCAAGATTATAAAGTTTATGGGTTCGAAAATTAATATTTTAAGGCGTTGCAACCTTCTGTGAAAAGTTATATTGTCCTTTGCAAGGGTATAAAAAACAATATTAAACCAAGATTATAGTCTCAAAACAGAAACTAAACTGTGTCCAAAGTCAACATAGACGACAAAATCTTAAACCAAGAATATATTCTCAATTGAAATCCAAATTTATCATTTACCCCAAGCCAACATGGCATACGATTTTTTAGCTGAACCTTTTTCCTGGATTCTACGTTTTAGATTTTTGTTTGTTCTCAGTGTAGTATTTCTGAAGTCCAAACTGGAACATTACTAATCTTCCTAAAAACTTTCCTTTGAATGTTGCAAGAGCTTTGGCATACCTTTTTTGGCTTTCTTTTATTCCAACTTTTTTATAATTAAATGAGAATGGCTCAAGCAATTGATGGGCTGCAATTAAGAATAATTAATTCTTCTTTAAAGAATCTGTTCTAGTATCATGGAGCAAATAGAAATAGAGACAAACTTTGCGCAGCCGCTCAATTTTGCTGGTGTTAAACGATAGTGTCGAAAAAGATACTTTATTGTGCCAGTTGGAAATCACTGTGGTTAGAGCGAGACGACCATATTCCCAAATGTATCCAGAGAGCGTAAGTAAGAGCGAACAGCTGACTAATTTCTGACAGAAGGGGTATCGACTGAGCAAAGTTTCTCTCTAAGAGTCATTCTCCAAGCTTGTACTTATTCGAGACCGCAACATAATATTTCGTTTTGAAAAAAAGTTCTAAAATGTTTCAGAACACTGAGAAAAAAAATTTTATCTAAAATCTAGATTGAAAATTTTTTTTCGAGAATCTTTCAATTTTGTAATAACAAGATAAAAAAACCTTGAAATGAGATTCAAAATCTTAAAAACAAGATTTATCATCTCGCAATTTATCAACCGTCCTACAGTTTTCTGTAAAGCTTTAGTTAAAAAACTTTATGATTTATATAAATAAATTTATTTTGTTAAAAAAAAAAATGAAAAAAACAACTCGGCTCTCCTGGGACTCGAACCACAACCTTCTCGTTCCAATAAAGCTTTTGGCTTCCTCTTTACCGACTCTGCTATTGAAGGAATTTTTTTCGCGTAACCAGTTGCAGTATAAGAACTCAGCTGGTATTGTCCTGCTGATTTTCTTATACAACGACTAGTGACTAGTGAACAATGAGGCTGAACAGCCGAGAGGGCTGAGTGGCGATGCAGTGTGGTCAATCACCCCGAGGTACTCAGTTCTAGTCCCAGTACAGGTAGATTAATAATTAATATTTATATAAGTTTCTCAGATAAAAAAAATTGTTAATAACTAAATTAAATGCAACACAAAAAAAAACAAAACAAAAAAACATAAAAATAATAACAGCTTAATATAATTGTTTTTGTTTTTTGTTTTCATATTTAAAAATGAGATTGTTTCATCTTAAAGTCGAGTATAAACAATCTTTATCCAAGATTGATGGATTAAGATTAAAATTGAGAAAATTGAGCATATAATACTGGGTTAAGATTATCTGGTCTTAGTCGAATTTTGACACCGTTTCTCTTTGATTCAAGATTATAATCTTGGTTTTAGATTGATTTTTTTCTCAGTGTACAATCCTAAATTGTTCAGTCCCAGACGGAGAAAATATGGTGAAATTTAATTTTGTGTGAACACTATATTTATTTACAATCAAACTTATTTGCAATTCGATTTTTCGTGCTTGACAAATCCTGTTTCCGAAAAGATGGTGTGCTCTCTGAACACAATGTGAACACTGTTTGTCAAACTGTGATCGCATTTGCCTAGTTTGTTGTTCTTGCAAGTCTTTTGTAAATCAATTTGGATATTTAATTCGGATAAGAATTCTTTAAATTGATATCGCTGGTGTAAGGGCGCCCTGCAATTTGGGATGCGTCCGATGCCAATTATTCAAATAAAATAGTGAGAACAAATTATTGAACAGATTTTGTCAATGAGTTTTAAGGCATGTTTGAGGAAGAGAAGTTTCGGGGATACCAAACAAATGCGGTTTGAGCAAAGGAAAAATCTGGACAAGGATCGGAGAAGACGCTGGCTTGGCGCTTTTTCGGTGTGATGAATTTTGTAGGCATCGCCGAAGGGTCATAATGCCAGGACACAATTTCAAGTCTTGAAGAAATTAAAGAGCTTTAATATTTATTTAAAACTCAACCTAATCGGATAATGGCACACGGCTTACATAGAAAACGATATCATGCCTACAGCTAGTGGACACCATGAAAGGAGCAGTTGGGGCTATTAACCGGTTGGACGATGACGATGTAAACTCATGATTTTATAAAGGAAATGAAGCAGATGACAAAGGAATAGGCATCCGATAAGCGCGTTTCGTTTTGTGCCTCTTTTTTTTGCCAACGAATTAATAAATTATTTTTGCTTCTATTTTTGTACTACGACACACCTCAATGGTTTAAGTGCACACACAAATTTGCGAGTGTAAACACTAAGCCAAACTCAATTAAAACTTTCGAAATTTCAACAAATGTCGATTCAAATGAATTTGATGTATTCGAATTCGAACACAAATCTGTCAAACTCAGCCGTGATAGTTTGTGTAAATTAATTTGACTGTGTGAAGTTTTAGCTTTATAACATCGCTCAGCCCATGATACAATTATATAAGGTATGGCATTCAGAGTTTATCGAGGACTGACAGCTTTTGCTAATATCGAGAGAGAGAGAGAGAATAAAACAAAAAGCAAAGCACCCTTAGAATTACAAACACATAGTATACACATGACAAAATTTTATTAGTATTCGCTTGGCACTTTTCACAAGGCAGCTGATAAAGCCAAATCGCTGATGGGGAGCGTTGCCGGTTGGAACACTCTAGCCTGCTAATGGCGCTGCTTCTTCGATAGAGATTTGTTCTGAATTTTGATTGTTTGGCCAATAACTGTTTGCTTTTTTGATTTGTGCCCGTTTTTGCAAGTGAAGATTTGAATTTGTAGTGATTGTTCGCGATGCGGTCTGGGATTAAGATCCCGCCCTGAAATGACTTGCTAGCCGGTGTCAGCCCAAAATTCAGTGCCGTAACAATATGACAGGAGAAAGACACAGCCACAAATTCGGGCTCTCTTCTTGGGGAACCCTGATTTACTTCATTGCCGGCCAAGAGAGCACTCTTCAGACCAGAGGCGGCGATCCACAGCTCACACGAGCCGATGTGAGTCGTGTTTTTAAGCAAGCGCTTGCTGAACTTGTGGTCGTGTGTATCGGTGAAGATTTCATTGCAAGTTAAACTACTGCAGTCTGGAGGGAGTTCTCTTGTTCACCAACACAAGCGCCTTTTTCAGTCCTCTCCATTTGGCCGCCTCTGCTCCAGTCCACGGGCGTCTTACTTTCAATTCAGTGTTCACCGATTCACACAATCAAGAGATCTTCTCGCGTTTGCACAAATCCAGGACTGACTTCAATTTCTGGTAGCTATGTGCGGGCACTGCTTTACATCGACATACGCAACAGTATTGGCTCGACATTTTCACAAATTATAAATAAATCCCGTCGGCAAATCAAAAAAAATTCTTTAGCACACAACCTTATCAATCAAATGACAGCAACAAAATGAAAATTTGGAGTCCCTAACAGAGAGCTCTCTCAGAGAGCACCTTACCGTATATATTTGTATCATGGCTCGGCCTCAACGGAAACGGGCATTACTTTACTATGTTATCAGTTTGCCAGGTACAAAGTTTGTTCAAATCGAACATGGACATGCAATAAAAGATGACATTTATGTGACTCTAAATACTTTACTACGACCAAAGCTTTAGCATTATTTTTGAATTAGCATTAAATTGAAATGTCATAAGGATTAAGCCAAAGAGTTATTTAAGCTTGAACAGAACATTAAGAAACAGACCTACGCAATGAAGTCTCGCATTTAATTATAACATTGCACTTATTCCATTGGCAAAACTATCAAATAATTTTCATTGCATTAGCGTAACTGTGTCTCTGTACCATAATTACCAATCAGTGGCAACCCCCTGGTTCATCATTTTCATAATTAAATCATTAGGGTTAAAGCAAACCATAAACCATAATGAATGCTCCCTCAACTCCTGCATATTCACACGCTTCCACGCAATCCCGGGCCCCTATCATTAGTCAAAGTTCTGTCTGTACCTTTGGTGTACTTTGAATCTTCCCTCTGAACTAAAGCCGCTTCCAATTGATTTTACATTTGCCCCCGTCTTGTTGGCTCTGTTTGATATTTTGACAGCTTGCTTTTTGATATCTCAAATTTCTGGCGGGGGGTGTGTTCGAGGCAGTTCAATGCTCTCTTTCGCTGACATTTGACAGCTCCTGTTACAGCTTGTCAGTTGTCAGTGACAGCGAGTACTGAAATTGAAAATCCTTCTTATAAAATCCACTTCATGTTCCTGCTCTAGTAATTAGCTCAAGTATCAAGCCGTAATCCTTTGCCCTGCCACTTGAATAAAATTAAATTTGAAAAATCAAGCAGAAAAGACAACCAAAGTAGCTGGAGGTGATTAATTGAAGGCACGCGCCTTAACCAGCAGCCCAAAACAAAAACCGGTTAACTAACAGACACAGCAGCCACCATCTGTGATAGACCCGATGACAATAAAGATTAGCACCCTTCCGAAAGATGAAATGGTTGGTTGTCTATGACTGCGACTAATTACCGAAAGGTCCTGAATTAAAGAAGCTGAAAGTTCTTTAAACAGTTTAACTACCGTGAAAAATTGTGAAAGCGCTCAGCTGGAACCGTGAAATTGGGGTGGTTAGCTAGGACCAAATGTGATTCATTTGGATAAGAGTAACCAGCCGATGTTCTCATTAGATAAATTAAGATCTTTGGATGGAAAATTTAGATAATGCCAAGGCAGAACGTAGAAGTTGCATGGTTTTGTACATAGATCATGCATTACTTTGACTGTGCCTCTTACATAGAATTTTAATTATTAATAAACAATCGCAGCACATGCGAATCAAAGTAAAGAAAAGGCGTTTGAAATTATTTAAAATACTGTGACGGGGCTTAAAGAGAGTAATTTGATCGTTATAATATAGCAAAGACCAATTTATGAATTTTTTGAACCACTAAATCGATATATTTCCATCTTTTAATTTGAAAAGAGTCCGCAGTAGCTCTGCAGCATTTATAGAACTGCTATTGTGAATCCTAGGTAAATTATACATTATCAACGCAACAAACATTATATTTTTTCCACATTTTCACTACATTGTTTTAGTACCACATTGCTTACTCTAACTTTCGCTTTTAACTTTCGTATGTTGTATTTTCCACAAACTTTTTTCATTTCCAAAACTTTGTTCCCATAGCGACGCCAAACTGTTTAACAACCCAAAAATTAAAACCATTCCATTATACAAATGCTCGCTATAAATAAAACACATCTCTTATCTACGGAAATGTATTTGTCTGGCTGGCGGTCCGTTGAGAATGCGTCTGGCATGGGGATTGTCCTGCACTAAGCCTTTAAATTTGTGTGCAACGAGATAAGGCGTTAATTATGCTGGAGAGTCTGCTCTCATAAATTCAGGGCTGAGGGTTAACAAGCCATAAAGTATGCAACAGCTTGTAAGAAACTTCGTAGACAAAGTTTTTATACTTTGGTTACAACGTTTAAATACGATTTTACGTTTATTAAAGCACACACTTTTTATCTATTTTTAATTTGGCACTTTTATTATTATTTTTTGACACTTTTTCGTTTGCCGCCTTTTTTTTGCTTGGCACACGCTACGTATTTTGGTAATAAAACATAAACAAACGTAATACAAAAATTGTAAGAATGTATGCGCGTTTGCGACTGGACGACGGGAAAACGCGTTGTAAACTGAATAAACACAACAAAAGAACCGGCAAAGATTCAAACTCAAAGCCAACATGTTGCAAGTTCGTTGAGGTTCGATGTGGCGTGTGGGGGGTGGACAGTGGTTGGAGTGCAAGTTATTCAGGGTTCCAACTGACAACACTTTTTTTCTTTCCCCCCCTCACACAAAATAATTGAACATTTAACAGTTAAGTTTATTAAATAAGTATTTTACTAAATCGCTTGTTAATCGCCAGTTTAAACCGCTGTGGGTTGGGCGTTTCCCTCCCCCCCCCCCAACCTGTTCTGGTTCCATTTGAATTTCGAAATTAATCGAATTTAGTTTAAAAGTTATACTGCGATTTTTGTGTTAAATCAGAGATAAAAAATTAGATTTACTAGCAATAATGTTTGCTTTGTAGTTGCTTAATTATTGTGCAATTTGCAAATCGATTGCTGCCAATTGAGTGAACAAAGTGGCAACGCCCAAAATAATGACGAGTAGCCACCAAATGTTGGTAAATTTTATTATTTTCCGAAATTGTTATAATTAAAATAAATTAAAGCAAAGCATCTAACAGATGTCTTGAGCGAATGTTTTGGGCCTCAATCTCGCAATGAGCGATAGGAAGGCGCAGCCTGAAAGAACGACTTTAATCTGGCCAACTTTTCCTCCGATTGCTTGAATTAAATAATGCGTGGCCCAATGTATTTTTGAGCACAGCATCGTTTACCCGAAAATCTGCCTACGTAGTATGTATATCGTCGATTTAGGAAGGTCAAACGCGGATCCAAGGAGGCGCACTCAGCGTCTTCAGACAGATTTGCTACTTCCCTAAATTGTCGATTGCCATCGTCCTCGAGAATCGTTATTTAATTAAAGCAAATCTTTTGCTAACATTTTCGTTCGCCGTCTGGCGTAACCGTGCTGCAGCTAGAGTGCAAGGTATCATTTTTTGGCGGGCAGAAAATTTGAATTTTTTGTGTGCGAAATAAAAAAATTTAACTCAGTTGAAGAAAAATAAGTTTGTTTTGTTTAAAAAAGGAGTTACCAAATAGCTCTCATTCAAAACATAAATAAAAATCACATGAAAAGGATTATTTCACTTGCGGGGTGTCTACTATAAAAAAATGAAATCCGAAGTTCTGTGGCATGGCGAAATATTCGAGCGATTTGGCAAATCTAAGCCAAATCGCTAGTGAATTCTGTGGCACCCCTGATTATCATTGAATGAGTTTGTGGGGGTAACAGTACCACATATTTTTTTTTGGTTAATTTGATAATGAAACTTATGTTGTTTTGTCCTGGTGTATTTTCAGATTTAATTGATAATCTTTATATTTCTAGGGTTCCTAGATCTGATTGGAAGAAAACTGTAATTACTTGACGATTTAAATCTAAATGACTTTAAGAAGACATCCTAACATCCAAATCTAGTGCCCGAGGTAATACTTGTCACTTTATACAGAACTAATTTCCAAGTACTAATCAATAAGACAGTAGAGTTATTTAACGGAAGTCGATCAGGAATTTAATCCATGCACGATTACTCATTTTCAAAATTACATTCATGCAAGGTATAACTACTTTAATAATTTTGCGATTAATGGGACACATGCGATGACATTCATCTTGAATGTTCTTTCTTATTTTCTAACAATAAAAAGTTTGTTCCTTTTTATACCCTTGCAAAGGGTATTATAATTTTGCCCAGAAGTTTGCAACGCATAGAAATATAGATTTCCGACCCTATAAACTATATATTGGCATTTCCACAAAAAGGTCCCCCTGTGCCAACAAAATTAAAGTGTTTAAAAATACTATAATTGATCGAATTTTCATAGGGAAATAATCAAATTAAACTAATGTAAGCTAATCTAATATTTACTGATAATCCAAATGGATATATTCGGATTCACGGCCGTGCAAGCGCGATTATTCTAATTTTGACATTAAAATTTGCTTAATTTTTTGGAAAAAAGTGACTATAGATTACATGTACTTTCGCTATCTAAAATATTTCTGTATTTTGTACCATACAAAGGGCTATGCAAGAATGCATAAGAAACCATGAAAAACTATGTCAATGCAATTAACTGTAAGTTTTTGCTTCGCATTATAGCAGAAACCACATAAATATGATGATGGAAAAAATGTCACGTTCGACATGTCACGTATCGACAGAGATAAATATTTTTTTTTTAAAAATGTACTCAAGATTTTTAAATCAAATAATATACATTTCAAAGAACTATTCATTCATATGATACTAAAACTATTTGGGCTTAGTTATTGTGTTAGGTTTCGCTCATCTTTGTTTTTATATAGCTGCTCCCGAAAACCACTTCTGTTTTTGTCACGTTCATTTTGTCATTATTTTGGAAACCGAATTTCACTTGATATACACCTTAACACTAATTAAAGTGCTTGCTGAGAGCTATATTATACGAATTAAAAATTCGATTTATTTTGACTTTTTTTCATTTTGAATGTGTACGACGGTCACGGTTCGACAGAATGGAAATGCCCATATATTTTTAATCAGGGCGACGAGCAGAGTCGATTGAGCTTTGTCCGTCTGTCTGTTTCTACGCAAACTAGTCTCTCAGTCTTAAAGCACAGAGTCTTCTTTTTACTGCACACTGCTAATATGTCGGACATCCGACCGGATCGGATGACTATATCTTATAGCTGCCATAGGAACTATCGGTCGAAAAGTGGGGTTTTCTAAGGAAACAATTTTTTGTTTATAGTGTAAACGCCTTCCGCTTCACCAACTATTAGTTTTATACTCTTTTACACAGTTGTGGAAGTTTTGGTCAAAATCGGATGACTATATCTTATAGCTGCCATAGGAAGTATCGGTCAAAAAGTGGGTTTCAGTTAGAGATTTTGTTTGTTTTAATGCTTACGTTCGTAAACTCTGATGTATTAAAACATTTTCAAGGGTATAAAAACTTCGGCAAAGACGAAGTTAGCTTGGCCTTCTCGTTTTAAACCATTTTCTATGCTTTAGTAACGGTCAGAAAATCAGAATCAGTTTAAAATAAACACTTTTGCAATTTAGCGACATTTCAAAAAACTTATTTGAATGACTTCAGTAAGGATTCGGGAATGTTTAAGGGAAATCTGCTCATTTATTTTACCATTTAGTCCAGGAGTCGGCAATTTGAGCGGAGAAGTACAAAAATATGTGTATACAGGGTTTGTCCGGAAAGTAATAGGACTGATTTTCTTCTGCCGCGACTGTACTTCGGAGCGAGCGCGCTCCGACTGGATTCGGTGGAGGGCGTTCCTAGCTAACGAACGAGCGGCTGGTCAGTTGTCTCCTGAAGAGTCAGGACAGTCATTTTCGCACGACGTGTTCCTGTGAATGGTGCAAGTCGAAAATGCAACGCGATTAAATTCTGTGTGAAACTCGGAAAGTCTGCGACAGAGACGTTTGATATGATCAAACAGGATGTTGCTCTGTGGCTCCAGGCCTTTTTGGAGGACCGGGAAGAGGTCGCCGAGGAAGACCATGCTGGAAGACTTTCGACTTCGACAAACACCAAAGTTTTAAACTCAGACCGTCAACTAAGTATTCGCTTAACTGCTCAGATGTTATATATACCAAAATCTGTGGTTCATGACATTGTGGCGGAGCATTTGAACATGCGCAAGGTGTGCGCGAAGATGGTCCCAAAAGTGCTCACTGACGACCAGAAATTGCGGCGAGTGGAAGTGTGCCAAGGCCGGCATCCCTATGCTTCCGCAGCCGCCCTACAGCCCATATGTTCACATTGCCGACCCCTATTTTACAGTTTTGTTTGACTTGTAAGCGATTAAACACATTTTTTTCATGTGTATGAGATTTGTTCCAGTGACGAATACTCATAACGGTTACACGAGAATGGTCAAAGTAACGCTAGCGTAGGCAAGAAAAAGCTGAGAGGGTTGTTTTCGTGTAAAATCGTAGGGCAAGTTTCTCCACGCCAAAGCCAAATTTCAACAATTTTAACATTCCCTAAACTGCAGAAAATTTGTCGCTGATTTTGAAGCCAGTTTTTGAAATAAAACATCGATCAATTTTTGCCTCATTTATCTAACCTCTCGCGCTTAGCAAAGTCCGTGCCACAATCATGTGATTTTATGACTCTTGGCTATTCGATTACGTAATGATTATAAATCGAGCTTTTTAGCTAAACGATGAAAGCAGTGCGAAAGTTAAATGCTGAGACTTCAACACTTAACATGATTGTTGACCCGAATGAACATTCATTTCATGTAAGTTGAAACAGAGATCGAATGCTAACATTCGGAACATTCAGTAAAAGTCCTCGAGAATTTGATATTTTAAGAAGGCTGTTAGAGTTATATTAAAAACATTTTGACATCAAAAGGATTCATACAGATTCGAATTTATCTTACAATCTATATGCATATTTACTATCAATTGCTTTTCCTTTACAACTCTTTCATTCAAACTGATAGAATATAAGTGTGATTTTGTTTCTTTCTCAAAACTTTAGTATTTGCCCCACTGTGCTGTGTTTGCAACGGAATCACTTCTCAGTCGTGTCGTCTGTCCAGTTGTTGTGTTTATTTTTTGTGCAATCTAAAAATAGTTGCACTTGCAGTGAACGAGCAGTAGGAGAAATTCATTTTCGGTTGATGGGTATCCCTCTCACCCCCCGAACTCTATTCCACAGCCGAAGTTCAATGCACATGTGGCCGGGGGTCAACCAATTAAGCTTGGCCAAAGTTATTGCCATTTAGCTAACAAATCGTAGCAATTTAACAAAGTAAGCAATTATCGCAAATAGTTTTCATGTCACATAAAATGTCGCGCAGCAAAAGTAAAATTGTTTAATCATTGAGCTTAATTTCAATTTGAGAAACTCGTTTGCCACGGCGTTTTAAGCCGCTTTGCGGCTATGGTTTTCTACTTTATGGCGTCGACTTTTTTGAAGTTTATGGCCAGTGCATCGAAATATGATTCCAATTATATTGGCAGGCGCACCAGATTTTGGTGATTGGTTTGCCAGAAACAAGATTGGGAGAGTGAGCTATAATTGAAGTGTGGGCGGGGGGGCCAGGCAGTAATGAAAGTTTTTTCTGATTGAGATAAAAGTTAGTGCTGACTTGGAATAGGTGCAAAATGCAGGAATTATGCGTTTGGCAGACAAAGAGAGACGGTGGATAGGTGGAGGAGTAGTGGAAAGAGTAGATAAACCGAGCCCTAACAGCGAAAATAACGAAAGGGAGAGTTTTTTACCTGTTCACTTAAATTTGTTTTCAATCTGCACGGCGTGTTTGGTTTAAACAATAAATGAAGTCCACATCATTTAAATAACAGATGCGTTTTTAAGTGGCTTTTGGGACAAATTCACAGAGATAATCCTTTCAGTCCATAATAAAGATTCCATCATCAATTCCATTTTTGTGTTTTATTTGAATTAAAATAACGTTGTAATGGACCACCTTTAATACAATTTTGAAATTAATAATCTATTCAAATATTTGCATGTATTTTTGGCGCCCAACGTGAGGACTCCAAACACAGAATTTTTCAATTAATAACAGCTTCTTTGTCCCGGGAGCATTCAGCTTTCTCTCCCCGAATAAAAGTTGACTCGTTAAAACTAGCTCGAATTTTTGTAAGTCTCCTTCACTCAAACCCAACTGAAGCCAATAAATCTTTGTTTATACAAATCCAAATACCATGAAAGGCTTTCGCTTCAGTTGCCACATACACACACAGATGTATGTAACTGCAAACTAACAACATATCGTGGCAGCAGACTGACTCCAGACCCCAGACTCCCCCACTAATGCCATTAAGCCCCTGCTCTAAAAACACTAAGCATGCATTTTATTGCCTTTTGTCGTACTGGGAGTCCCGGGCACTTTATCATTTCTATGGCAATGTTTACTTTTCATTTTCTATATGTATGTGGAAATGGCTCGAAAACATTGTTCACTTGCTCGTCGCTCGTCCATCGTCCGATTGTCCGAACGGTTGGTCTATGCAAATATTTTTATTTGCCTGCTGGTTATTGTTGTCCACCAAAAAAACAGAAAACGCTGACAGCGGAGACACCACCATATTGCACAGTTACCAGCTTCTGCCTTTAATGCGGAAACAAGGGCTTAATATTCCTTAACTTGATCAAAAAGTTGCAAGTAGTTGTAGATCCCCTTGGGAGTTAATTACCAGAGTATTTAGCATATAATTATGAGCTTCCACCTGCCTCAGCCTAAACTAAAATGCCCCCTAGGGCACACAAAACAGAAAACTTCAAAACCCGCCCATTTGCCAATTCAATTTTCCTTTACGAGCGTTCTAACAACAACAACAACAAACTGTTGGGAAAAAGTAATCATCGTTGCAATTGTTTCACATTCCTCACTTTGTGGGGGATGCGGCAAGGAATGGAAAGGAAAGATGAATGCCTGCTTTGATGATGCTCTAAAGGAGAGGTGAGATGAGTTCACTTGAGTTAGGAATGAATGCCTGTAGACGACATTTTCTGCTCCCCAATTTTCTTTCGTTTCTTATGACTAATGGTCGGGCGCATGAAATCGAATTTCGAACAGTGCGGCGCTGATTGGAGCTTTAAGCTTAAAGAGTTAGGAGTAACCAACCCCTGAGGACACCCCCTGGTGTTTTTAATAATGCACTCAAATTCAGTCACTTCAAAAAAAATATATACAATATTAAAGCCTGCTTCAAGGCTGCTTGAACATGAAAAGCCTCGTCAAGTAGGAGGGAGAGAGGGAGGAGGAGGTGCGGCCAACTGTCCGCAAAAAACAAAAGCAAAACTCTCAAATGGCAGACACAAACCAGGAACGGAAAACGCATGTCAAAATTTTTTGCGTGAATCTGTTGGACAATGGCGAGATGAAATTCGCTGGAGGGTTGCTTATGGCTGAGAAGGTGGGAAGGGTGTTAAATGAGCAGCATGGCGTTTTCTATCTAATTGTAGCTGATTTATTGGAAATTGTTTGGGCGTGGATTTGACTAATGTATGGTTGAATGTGACAATTTAAATTTGAAACAATTGATATTTAATGTGAGGCAATCGAATTTGGGGTTGAAAGTAGAGATAAACGAGGGCCGGATACACGAACGGGATCTTCCAAACAGGTAGAAGCAGACTTTCTCTTATTGATCTCTATATGATGAAAAGGTGAGGCAATTATATTGCATTATTTATTTCTTCTCCATTTCAAGCTCTTGTAAATAAAATATGTTCTTTTCCAGATAAAATATTAACTGTCAATTTTTTATTTGAAATTGATTCTGAAACAGATAGAAAAAATCCAAGTATTTCGAACGTGAACTCAGTATTTTCATAGTCGTCTGTGCCAGCAATTACTGAAACCAAACGTGCAAAACTTATGTCATGAACATCTTTTCAAGTACTGAATACTTGAATTTTGTTAAAAACTGAGTAGGAAACACTCTTGAAATGAGAATAGTCGAGCCTAGTAGGTTTACAAAGGTACGAGGCTACTTGATCCAAGTAATGATTCAACTTAAACCCAGTATTCATAAAGTGAAAATATTAGTCTCCCTTCTCGTAATGGAGATGGTGGTTGAAGGGTGGAGGAGGTAGAGAGAACTCTCATTTATCCGATTGACTTTAAACTTAGACGACACCCACAATTCACCCACAAGGAGAAGGGTCGGAAAATTCTACATGTAAAAAACACTTTTTTCTTTCCCCAAAAGATGGAAAATGGGTACTAAAAAAAACGAAATAATGTAGAGTTTGAACGACCTCGATTAAGGACGATTAAGAATGGATAAAGTCGAATGCAGCTAGCAAACGTAAGCTGAATGTACCCTTTAACAACATGACTAGATACGTTCAAATTACTCCAAAAAGCTTTTCGACCTTAATTTAGATTGTTGGATACAATATAGAGCATTGTTATTTCTACATAAGCTCATTAGCACCAAAGAACCAAAGTACCTCTACGAAAAACTGGAATTCTCTGCATCACGACGTACCAAAAATATTGTCTACTTGAGACCTCGGTTATCCTCATCCGAAAAACCTTTATTGGAATTTAACCTAAAAAATAATGGTTCTTTTAGTTTCAACTCAACTAAAGTGCGTCGGGTTTGGTACCCACCATCGTAAAAAATCTCCACCAATGAAAACTGCGACTACAATGCCTCGGATACGGACCCCCCCTGATGACGACTCACGCAAACGTTTTAAGACACGATTTAGATTGACTAATGTCCGCACCCTCAACGGGATGGTGATGATATTTCCTTGGGGATTCCTCAAGGAATATTCATCGGACCTTACCGCACTCCAAATTCGATGGATTGGATATGGAAGCCGAAAATACGCTACCCAGGATGAGACGAAATAAAACACCCCCTGGGAGATCTACTACAGCGGTCAGTACCAAGCACGAGTTTGGGTGCGGCTTTAGTGGTGATAAACTCCCACTCTTCATCACTTTACACATTACGAGCGCTTCCGCGCTCACTTAAGGCAAAATATTTTAATATTAGTCTTATCTTGCTCACGCGCCACGAGGACAAGATAGACCCGATAAAAACAATTCCATGAGCGCCTGGAACAACTATAAGCGCTGCCCCGACCACACAAAATCCTCGATAACGCGAAAACGGAAGAGTTTTGGTCCAGTCACGCTTTAGCCTCATGAAACAAGACTCGCCGCGGGCCGGCGTCGTAAGTAGTACCAGATTTGAACATAGAGACATCCATAAGGCCCTGAAGTCCCCGATCAACGAACTCGAAACCAGATTGATCACGTTGTGATCGACGAAGCATTCATCAAGTGTACTAGATGTGCGCGCGCGAGTCCGCTTCCTTGTTGCGCCGTACCACGTATTGGCCATGCCGACCCCGTCGCTACGTCGGTGCTCACCAGGGACCTCCGAAGCCTACAAAGCTAAACTCGCCCAACTGCTCAAGGAATCCTCCCCATCCCCTTCCGTATAGGTGACAATGGAATCAAATATCACCTCCTGAGAGCAGCTGCCGGGAGACTCGGTACTCCGAGTCCCCTCAAACGGTCTTGGTACGATGAGGAGTGCCGACCGCTACTGCAGAAAAACGTGGTGACAAGACATTTCTGCAGACGGAGCGGATGCGATAAAATTGTTTACAAGAAGAAAGGAAAGAGGAGAAGCGCCTATTTAGAGAAAAAGAATGAGCAGGAAAGGCGCTTGCGCGAGGAAGTCGAGATGTTATTCGGCATGAGCGAGACTCGAAAATTTTACCAAAAGATTAAGCAATTAACAGAAGGTTTCAAGCCCGAGTCCCCAATGCAAACGAACACGGGAACTAGCACGATCCACTCGCTAACAAATGGAAGTTACTTCTCCAACCTTCTGGGAGGCGTGACGACAGGATGCCGCCACTAATAACGATGCCACCGATCGACAACTAAGATAACCCGCCGACCCAAAGTCTCTTTCCATACGAGGCTAAGAACAACAAATCACCAGCTTACTCCCTGTTGTTCAACTGGCTAGTTGTAAGGTGCATGCACCAACTTTGTGCCGTATATGGGTTGACGAAAGCATGCCCGACGATTGGAATCTAAGTGTTCTCTGTCCAATCTTTAAAAAGGAGACCCTGCAGTTTGCGCCAACTACCGCGGGATCAGTCTCCTCCCCATCGCATAAGGTTCTGTCCCGCATTATTTGTGAACGTCTAAACCGTTTTTGATACACTGATTGGACCTTATCAGTTGCTTTAGACCCGTAAATCCACCACAGACCAGATTCACACTTCGACAATCTGAAAACTATAAAGGCAACCAAACACACCATTTTTGTTGATATAAATCAGCCTTCGACACACCGTGGTCAAGCTTCTTCAACCCTGTCTCTTTAGGTATTCCAGCAAAGTACGTTCGACTTTGATGATGACGTTGAGAGTACGCAAAGCTCCGTCAAAATAGGAAAGAACCTCTCCGAACCATTTGATCCAAAAGGGTTTTAGACGGGCAATACCTTATCGTGTGACTTCTTTAATCACTGATGGAAGATATACTGCGCAAGTGCGAACATGCCAACAGAACCGGCGGATTTATTTATAAAAATCTAATGCTACTTGCATATGCCGATGATATTGACATTATCGGCAAAACCACACGGGCAGTAGCAAGGCGTTTTCAAGATTGAGAAGGAGTCTAGATTAATGGGTTTAGCGGTAAATGAGGACAAGACGAAGTACCTAGTAACCGCGGACAAAAAGTCATTGCACTTGGGCAATCTGTTACAATGGAGGGTACAACTTAATGTGTAGAGGATTTCGTCTACCTCGGAACGAGATAACCCAAGAACAACATCAGTCAAATCCGCGAAGAACACTCTGCGAACCGATGCTACTGGGCTAAGTAGAGTTCAAGAGCAAAGACCTCAAGCGAGAACAAAAATAGCCCTGTACAAGTCGCTTATCATCCCAGTCCTATTGGCGCACTGGCACCCGAACGCGTGCGTGTTTAACGAAAACTCTTCGGTTTATGGACCTTTAAAAGTCGGCGTGATTTCCGCATTCGAAACGACGAACTGTATAAGCTCTATGGGACACCAGCCTGTCAAGCGATAAACAACTCCTTACATTCGCCTAAAGCTCCACAAAAACGTATAAATCGAACTCTACGGATGGCATGGTGGGAAACCACCACAAAGGGGGGGGGAGGGGGGGGGGGGGGACCCCGGCGGGGGGGGGGTGACCAACGGGGGGCGCCCCCCCCAGCGGGAGCGTTAATCGCAGAGGCCCAGACCGTCTAACGGTTGTAATGGCCATTAAAGAAGAAGAAGAATAAAGAGAAGCGTAGGTGATGTTAAGGTTTAAGCTTTTACTTTGAGGAGACACTTGATTTATAATCCTAGCAAGAACAAATTTGGTTGAACAAATTTGGCGACATCCATTTCATTAAACAAAATTAGTCCCCTCTTGCATTATTTATTCTTTGCTCCTTCTGGGAGTAAGTGGCCATTGTTGTGATACAGTTCGTAGTGCTGGCAGTGCGTGGATAGTTTTTTGAGGTTAAAATTTGACCCCAATTCGGCTAACCTGCCGGTAAGTTTGACTAACCGGTCATTGAGAAAATGGACCTAAAGGGAAGTGTAAGCTAGAGACTGGGAACAAACGGAAATTAATGTATTAATACAACTATATAGTATAGCTGCCATACAAAAAATAGGTCTGAAAAAAAGTCTTAGTGAGAACAACTTTTTTGTTTTTAGTGCTATCGCTCCCAACGCTCGTATTTATAAGTTTTTAATGATTTCCCATAATTTCAACAAGATTTGTCGAAATCGGACCACTATATAGTATAGCTGCCATACAAACTGTCAGGCACATATCTAGCTCCAAGGGTATATAAACTTCGGTCGGGCCGAAGTTAGCTTGCCCCTATTTTTTTGACTTGTTTTGATATTTTTTGCGATTACCAAATTCGAATGAATTTTCCTCTGTTTTTCTTAAAATTTAAGAGAAATGCAATCTAATAAAAATATAATATTAATTTTTACTTTAAGCAGACAAGGGCACAGGGAAAGGTTACATCTAAATACAAAGAAGAGCCCCACGTTGGGAGCCAATTTTTAAAGTAAAGCTGTCACTCACAACTGATTTACATTAACAATTAAGTTCTCTGTTGCCTATTTAGAAGAGATTTAAAAATTCTAAATAGGCAACAGAGAACTTAATTGTTTCCCACCTTACTATGTGAAATTTTAAGAAATGCACCGATCAGATCAAATTCCAAGCTGATACTGAATAGGAAACCATGACAAATCAAATGTGCCAGTCTTTAAGTTTTCAAGGGTAGATAAATATTTATAAAAACTAAACACTGAATTCATATTGCACTAATATTTTTTCTACAATTGTGTGGAATTACAACACTTCTGGAAAAGCGCTTGGCAAGTAGCTCGACTGCAACTGGGTGACATACTTGACGCTAGGGTATTTGATTGCATGTACTGCAATTCCGAGGATACGGATTCATTGAAATTTTATTTATAAAAAAAGGTTAAGCTAAAGCTAAGCAAATGCTGGTTTGACTGAAAAAGTTTGCGATAAGTTGAGCCCACAATCTTCGTACTTGTTAGATGTCTTTGATAAGCTTAATTTCTTATAAAAGATCAACTCAACCTGTAACTTCTTGTCAATCCAATCCAAGCACAAAACAAAAATTGAAAACTTCTTTGAAACATTATGAAGTTTGGCAAAACCTACGAAGCTCTATTGACAGCTGAATGGCGTCAGCAGTATATGAACTATGCGGTAAGTGACTCACCTATTTCATCTAACACAAAAATTACCAATTTATTCTTGAACGGAAGGAGCTCAAAGCCATGATAAGTCGTGGTTTGGCACAAGCACCCGATCCCAGCACAACTTCAAACTTGGAGGTGGTCACTTACTATCGCACGTTTCAGAATGATTTTCTGTCCACCTGCATGGAGGAATTGAATCGTGTGAATTACTTTTTTGCCCAAAAACTAGCCGAGGCACGTCGCAAGCATGACGCACTAAGGATACAACTAATTGATCATTCTCGGGGGGGACATACTCAATCGGCTGCATCGGTACACGAACAGCGACATCATCCGGTGCATGTCCGAAAGCTCCGACTGGCGGCGAGTGAATTCTATTTGAGTCTAATAATGCTGCAAAATTTTCAAGCCCTCAATCTAACGGGATTTCGTAAGATATGCAAGAAGTATGATAAATATCTGAAGTCTGAGGAAGGTAGCATTTGGTTTCGCACCAGTGCAGCAACATCAGACTTCACCAAAGACTTTGAATTGGTACAAATGATCGTTGAGGTAGAAGATTTGTACACGCATCATTTGGCTGGGGGAGATCGTGCCAAGGCCATGGAGAAGTTGAGAGTGCCACCACTTGGTCAGCCCACGCGTCCTTTGAGGGTCTTTTGTGCTGGCTTGTTTCTGGGTCTGTTTGTGGTGGGGGCAGTCATATGTGTAATATCATGTGAGTATGTTTGCTAACTCTAAGACCTTTTACTGAACTCCCACTATTTTCTTTAGATTTTGCTAGCAGCAATACACAGCTGACATTTGCCTCTGTCCATCTCTATCGTGGTCCATTGGCACTGATCGTATTCTTTTTCTACATGGCCCTTACTATACAGATATGGGAACAAGTGGGCATAAATCATGTGTTGATCTTTGAAATAGATCCTAGAGATCATTTGGAACCTGCCAGCGTATTGGAGATAGCCAGTGCCCTGGGGTATATTTATACACTCTCCATATTGGCTTTCTTGCATCATGCCGAATTCGATATAAAAGATCCTTATGTCTTTCCCTTGGCCTGCCTGATCTTAAGCTTCGCATTCGTATTCAATCCCTTGCGTATAATGAGTTATTCTTCCCGAATTTGGTTATTAAGTGTGCTAGGACGAGTGCTAGCAGCTCCGATGTGCTATGTCAGATTTACAGACTTTTGGCTGGGAGATCAGCTGACTTCGTTGAGTATTTGCCTGGTGGATTATTATTACTTGAATCGATTTTATGTACGATATTATATGAATTGGGAGAATACCTATGATTTTGAGCCTGATTATGCGGTGGCCGTTATCCGCTGCTTGCCAGCTTGGTTTCGCTTCGCTCAGTGTCTGAGACGTTATAGGGATAGTAGTTCCAAGTCCATAAATTATCTATTGAATGCACTTAAGTATGGCTTGACCTTTGTGGTGGTTACCTTTTCTACCCTACAAATGGAGACAAATGGTGAGTTTAATCAATTTATTTGCTGCTCAATTAAAATCTTGTTCTTTTCAGCTAACTACGAAAATATGTTTCAAAATCCTTGGGTTTGGGGTTATCTTGTGAGTTCATTCATAGCATCGTTTTATGGACTATGTTGGGATTTGTTCAGAGATTTTGGTTTACTTCATATATGGAAAGGAGATAATTTTTTACTGAGGGAGAGTTTGGTGTATCCAAAGGTAAGTAGAGAGGATCAGCTTACAGCCGCGAAGACACAAATACAAATAAAGATAATGTTTGTGAAACAACAAGAATTGTGTGTGAGCTGACACAAAATCATTAGCCGCCAACAACAAAACCTTCGCTTGTAGTTAAAGAGAAGAGAGAACACCTATGAACTTGTAGTTGCACCACGTTTAGCTTAAAGGAAAGCGCGTCTTTCCCTATGCGGAAAACCACAAAGAATGCGCTTTGTGCGCATAGGGCCTGAGCACTCCTGTTCCTAAATAAATTAACAAGTCTATTTAGTAATAGATGATGATAGTGGTGACTATAGACTGAAAGGTAAGGGTTGGAATGCGAATAGAAAACTTAATGTTTTCACTCAGCAGAGTTGATATTATTCGATATTATTTGGAAAGTTGATATTATTTCGATATTATTAAAGATAGGGCTGATATTTGAAATTTTTTTCTGTGTTTCCTGCCTTAAAAAATAAAAGTAATATCAGAACTATTCTCAAATTCCTAAGAAGAGACGTTTCTAAACGCTTCTGCAAGCGAACCCCTAATAAGCTTCCCCAATACTATTTATTTAACTCAAAATTGTCATCTCCTTATTATTTTCCAGTGGTTCTACTACTTTGCCATAGTGCAAAATATATTACTGCGTTTTGTTTGGACTTTGGAATTCTATTTGATCTACAATGATATTCTACTGGCTTACAATTGCAAGACCATAACATGTCTCTGCGAGATTACGCGTCGTTTTATCTGGAATCTCTTGCGCTTGGAGCACGAACACTTAAACAATTGTGGCAAGTTTCGGGCCACACGTGAAATATTCATTTCACCTCTAAATCAGCGAGAGGAACATCTCCTAGAGCATATAATGGATGACGCCAATAAACGTCGTAGTCAAATAGATAAAAAGTATTTCTAGAAATATTTTAGCTTAAATAAACTTCTCTGGATTTTCCTTCAAGCTGATTTGTTTTCTTGTAAAAATATTAATTTAAGCAAAATGAAATTCGGCAAAAATTTGGAAAGACATATGACCAGCGAATGGCGGAATCAGTACATCAACTATGCGGTAAGTTGGATCTTTGAATGCTGCTCTTGTCACAAACTCCTGGTTTATTTAAAGGAACTCAATCTTATGATCCGACGCGGTGTGGAAAATGCCCCCAATCCCAATACTGCTCCCCGGATACTGGTTACCGATTATTATCGTCAATTCGAACATGAATTCTTCTCCACCTGTGTAGAGGAACTGAATCGTGTGGAACTGTTTTATGCAGAGAAATTAGCAGAAGCTCGTCGAAAGCATGCCACATTTAGGGTGAAGCTAAGGTCTTTTTCCCAAAGACAAGAGGGCGGTGGTCGCAGTTCTAGAATGCCCTTTTTAGCGCCACAACAACCGGAGAGTGGTCGCAAGTTGCGAAGCGCATATTGTGAGTTCTATTTGAGTCTGATATTATTGAAGAATTATCAGAGTTTGAACATAACGGCGTTTCATAAAATATGCAAAAAATATGATAAATATTTAAGATCCAACGAGGGTGGAAATTGGTTCGGGAATGTGGTGAGTATTTCACCATTCACTGAAGAATATGCGCTCTCGAAGATGGTAAGCGAGGTGGAGGATTGGTATACGCGCTATCTGGCGGGTGGCGATCGTTCAAAGGTAAAGAAATCGAAGCGCTTGAAAAAGAATTCTATACTCATCTTTTATACTTAACTTGTATAGTGTAACGACTTTTCGTCGGAAATCTGAAAACAACTTAAACGCATTAAACATTTTCGGCTTGTTTGTGGGATAAAAAAAAACACTGTCAGCTCTGTTTCTTTTTTCTTAGTGTGAAAAATGAGTTTGGCTGGTTCGGCTTCAGTTTAATGCTGTCTTTGTTATTTGGCGTCTTTAGTGAAAATAAGTGTGGACGGTTTTTAACGAGCTCTGATTTTAGAAGTCTACACAGAGGAAAAAAAGACAGAGAACTCGAGATGAACACAAACGTTAACCAAAACAGTGCAATAACCGTTGTTCTAAGACAATAGTAATTCAATGTGAGAACCACTTCAAGAATAGTCCTTTGAGATCGCAAATAATCAAATCGATTTAATATTGTTCCGCTTTTAAGAACTCAATTTAAGTTAATTTTCTTCTATTTTAAGAACATTTAAAGCTCAGCTAAAATCATTTAACGACCAAATCCACCCAACTTGTGGCATTTAAGCAAAGATTATGCAATGACTGGGAATTAAACGAACAACTTATTGAAGAGTTAGCACATTAAGCCATTGCACACATTTGCATATACACAAGTAGAGGGCAACTTATACTGGGTGGAATTGACAAGAAGTTGAGTTAAAAACAAAAAAACCAAAAGACATATCTATTGAGCCATTTCAGTCTCTCTTTCACTATCTCTCGGTTGTCCGATTGAGTACAACTTAACGACTACCGTGAACTTTTGGAACATTTGTTGTCAAGAATTTAGTCAACATATTGCACAATAAGTTTTAAGTTGAAGGTATTTTCTGAACAGGTTTGTAGGGACAGAGGAAATTTTTGCTGGAAATGCAAGACAAAACAAACACAAACAACGATTCGCAACTGTTTGAATATCCTAATTCAATTCAATTTATTAACTGGGACATGGCACTATAGGAATTTACAAAAAATTCATAAATTTGAGGCATTAACTAATAACTTAAAAACTAAGCAATATATACCTTTGGGCTATATCTGGGAAAAAGAGGGCGTTGTAACAATTCACCCCGCATTAAAAAAAATTTAATAAAAAATATTTTTTTTTTGGCTATTTTAAGCGGGAATGTATGTGAAATTATTAAAGCGGCTCACGGAAGACCGCAAAGGGTTCATGATTGGGTGTGACAACTCACACAAATTAGGTATGTGCGTAATACAGTGCCGGCCAAGTTGAGAGGACAGAAAAGTGTGCTTGTGGCTTGTCTCTCCAGACTACAACCCTTTTACTTGCAATTCAGTGTTCACCGATTCACACAATCATAGAACTGACTTTGACAGTTCTATCAAAAAATATTGTCTCTTTTAATCATAGAACCTTTTAATAGGCTCTAGGTCAATAAGTTATGATTTTGTTCATAGCATTTAAAAATAATTTAAGACAAGCACAACACCACATAGGAGGCTGGTTGATCGTATAGCTGTTTCATGAATTTTCTCAATTCAATCATCAGAAACTACCTCATGAAAGAACTGCTATGACCGCTTCGCATTTGATTTGGCTGAAACATCGAAAAACCCGTTTATGGATAATATCTCAATTATTTTTTTTACAGATTTTTTTTCATGTCGATTTTCGTGCTCAGCGGGACAAAATATAATACTTAAGAAAAAGTTGATTTGGTGAATTGGGGAAGAGTGTTGTCGAGCAGTGTATATATATTATGTCGCGACAATATTCGCACAAAAATCATCACCGAGACTGAATCTGCAGCTTTCCGCAGCTAATTTGTGGCTATGCTCTCAACAATTGTCAAGTCAACAATTTCTATTTTGTTTGAGAGTGGTTTATAATGGGAGTTTTGACTTATTGCTTTTTCTAACACGACTTCTCACAATGTGACCAAAAAAAACCATCTTTTTTTATTAACGATTCACTATTATATGCATTGTTACTAATAATAACGATAAACAATACGGTCAAATTGTACTTACTTTCAAGAGTAGAATCCACTTTGCAGAATCCAAATATGTTATTTTTTCGCGATTCTTTACGCATGACATGTAAACTATGAGGCACGCTCGACGCTCACGAACGGAGTTCACACCTAAGCCAGGTGGGGGCACTTCCTTCTTATTTACAATCAGAATACAAACTAGATGTTCCACAACAACTATTCCATTAAATAAAAGTCTATAAAAAAAGTATTTTTTTCGACTTTTGGCCAGTTTTTTGGGATTTGGGACCATAGTGCATCGGTTGTTGGTGGACGAAAACCTTTCCCAGCATCTAACACAGGCGCCAATTGTTTGAATTGCTTTTTTTTTGGGAATGATTTAGGAATCTATACGTTGCCAATTATGGTCAAGCAGAGCTGATACCACGCAAAATTTTGATATATTTTTACCAGCATCTCAAAATTTTGGAAGCGGACAAAGTCGCGGCGGGTTCAGCTAGTTATTAATAAGTAAGAAAGATGGTCAAGCCCGATTGAAACATACTTTATAGCAGCTGATAGCAGCACCGCTGCTACGCTGCGGCAGCGCACATTTTTTTGGTCATAACTTGAGTATTGATCCGATTGATATTAATAATACCTAATACTAAAAAAAAATTTGATTACTAAATATCTTTAGAAGCAATGACACTACAAATATAGATACCGCATCTCATACAAACTTTTTTTTTGCGATCCTATGTCAGATCCCAAAACAATACGTTTTTGACGTCACATGTGACATCTATAACATCTATAAATTTTTGCTCTCAGCCGTATAGCCGTATAGTTTAGAAAACGTATACCTAAATTTCAATATATGTATCCTCGTAAAGGCGGCGAAAACCAAAAATTGAAATCTAATGCCAGCTTCCAAAAACAGTAGTTTTTTGTTTCACATGCGTCATCTATAATATCTATAAGTCTTTGGTAGAGGGTACGCACCTGTGGTACAATACTGTGGGAGGTATCACGATTTTTCCAAACTGCAGCGGGAGGGGGCGTGGCAAAAATTTAAAATAAGCTTGATCTGATGTGGCTATATCGACTCGTCTGTTGATGCTGATCACGAATATAAATATTTTATATTGTCGGAAATGATTTCTTCTCCGGTTCCTGTTACTTACTTTTGTACAAACTTAGTCTAGTCTTCGAGTCTTTTTCGGTCCTTCATCCAATTAATCACATTTATCGAACCTTTATTTTATTCATCAAATGGGTTGTTCTTGTTAAAAAGATCTTCGAAATTATATTTAGTCAAAAAGTATTTATTTTTTATTATTATTTTTTATTTTTGTTTTTTTTTTTTTCCCAGGCCATGTCTAAGTTGCGGGTTCCACCATTGGGACAACCTGCACCTCCCAGTCAAGTTTTTTGTGCTGGCCTCTTCTTGGGTCTGTTCATAGTGGGAGCAGTCATGTGTGTGTTGTCATGTAAGCAAATAAGAGCCCTTTTTCTCATTTTCATGTTCAGGATATGTTGAAAATTGAGAAAACGGGCCAAAATAAATAATCTAAAACCCTTTCTAACCAATCATCATCGCTTATTTTTAGACTTGGCAAGCATCTCGAAACACCAATTACTTTTCGCCTTTGCTCAACTCTATCGTGGACCTATTGTTTGGGTGCTCTTTTGCTTCTACTTGGCCATCAATGTGAATATCTGGAATGCTTTTGGCATCAATCATACCCTCATTTTTGAAATTGATCCCCGAAATCATTTACAATCCGCAACCATGTTACAAGTGGCCAGTATTGTGGGTTACATTTGTGCTCTAAGCATTTTAGCTTTCCTTCATCACGATATTTTTGGCATCGAAGATCCCTATCTGTTCCCCATAGCCTGTATAGTCATCACTTTGGCCTTGCTGTTTAATCCCTTGCGGATAATGAATTATCCGGCTCGAATGTGGTTTATATGTCTCATGGGAAGAACAGTAACGGCCCCATTTCATTATGTGAGTTTTTCGGATTTTTGGATGGCAGATCAGATGAACTCGTTGGTAATGTGCATTGTGGATCATTACATGCTGTGCCGGTTCTATGCGAAGTATTATAGTCAAAAGGAGAATTCCTTTGATTTTGAACCGGATTTGGTGACCTCCATTTTACGTTGTGTGCCAGCCTGGTTGAGATTCGCACAGAGCCTGAGGCGCTATAGGGACAGCAGTTCGAAATCGAATACATATCTGGTGAATGCAATTAAATACAGCTGGACTTTTGCGGTGGTTTACTTCTCATATATGCAAATGGAAAAGAACGGTACTTCTGGGTTACTCCTTATTGTTCAGTTGTTTAGTAATTATTTCTCTTTTCTAGCTCAATATAAAAATATGTTTGACAATCCTTGGACTTGGTTTTTTATACTAGCCTCTCTGGTTGACACAATCTATTGCACTTATTGGGACTTGGCTCTGGACTTTGGTTTATTTAAGATCTGGCGCGGTGAGAATATTTTCCTACGGGAGCAACTCATCTACCCTAAGGTATGTCAAAACAAGTCCTAGCTAGGAGATTTGTTTCCCTATTCCCTACTTTAGTGGTTCTATTACTTTGTGATTATCGAGAACACAGTGGCTCGTTCATTTTGGGCTTTGGAAGTGTATTTGGTGTACTATGATTATGTTTTGCCCTACAACTGCAAAACTATGGCCCTTTTATGCGAAGTAACACGTCGATTTATATGGAATTTGATACGTTTGGAGAATGAACATTTGTACAACTGCGGACAGTTTCGTGCCACACGAGATATATTTATTGGCGTTCCAGACTCCGCTGAGCAACTTCAAATTGATGCTTTGGTAAAGGCTTCGCAGAGCACTTCACATGGAGATCGTCGTGCACTCAATAAGAAGTATTTCTAGTCAATGAAGTGTGTCCAGCCCTCAGGGTTTACAATCTCCAATTGAATAAAATTAATTTCACATTTACCAAATTAAAACCACAAATGGAATTATAAATTCAAAACACACAACACACAGTCAGACGCACACACACACACACACACAAAGGACAGAATGGCAGACGGAGTGGAAAAATTACAAGCCCGCAGGATAGCAAAAGTTAAACCGAGAGCTAATACACTGAGCATAAAGAGGTACTAAAAGTTGAAATTATATCAGAAATGCCGAGACTTGTGCCAAGAGAGCAAACAACAGTTTGTGAAACGAACGTATCTAAAAACAATGATGAAGCTCTGCGATTTAGCTTTGCGTAGACTGAAAAGCTCTTAAAAACTCAACACAGACATTCGTTGCTGTGACATTTGTAAAGACGCTTGGGCGAGGTGTAGCTTGCTAGTGCTACGCTTAGAAAAAAAGCAAGAACTTTGTACTTGAATTAAGTACGAAAATATTTGATTCAACTACAAAATCCTTATTTTAAGTATGATTTTTTCAATCCCGAAATACTTGTTTTAAGACTATTTTAAAATCTTATTGTTTATACACAGCCCGATTTACTCTCAAAATAAGTTCAAGAAGATTCTTCTTCTAAGTCTGATAAATTCTAAAGTCAACCCCAAACTTCAAAAAATATAACAAAATGTTCTTGTTCGCCCATCAAATTCTAAGCTTTTTCAATTTGTACTTAAAACTAGGTCTTTGTATATTATCAAAGGAAATAAATTAACAAAAGAACAATATGATTATACTAAAGGTCCGAGGTCTACCCTCACTCCATAACCAAAGTGTTAGATCCAGGAGGGAATTTTATGAACAGATTTAACTTAAAATAACTCGCATTATTCGTAGCACACATTTTGGACCTTGCAGGAGCCTATTCTGTACTTAATCCAAGAATTTTTGTACTTGAATTAAGTACGATCTTTTCTTAAGTTTGTAGGTGAGTAGGAAACGTTCTTGATTCTAAAACGCTTGTTCTCATTTAAATAATTTTAACATTCGATTTTATATTCTAGAATGTTTCGTACTTAATTTAAGCACATCCAAGAACAAAACATAATTGAAATTTCAAGTACAAGACGGCATAAATTCTATCCCCGTCGGTCTAGAACTCTGCCGGTCGTTTTTTTCTGAGTGCAGGTACCGATTATTTTTCAGTTGGGCTTGACGGACATTTAATTTTTCTTCATTCAAGAACGTTTGTTCCCATTTAAATAATTTTAGCAGTCTTTTTCGTACTTTTAATTTAAATTAATCCAAGATTAAAGTATTCTTGAAATTTCAATTACAACTTTATTCCGATCGATCCAGAACTCTACAGGTCGTTTTTTTCTAACGGTTGCTTTAAACCAATTTCCCTTGAATCCTCCCACAAAGAAAAAGAACCCACAATGTATACTTGCAGCGTGTTTGAGCCGTGTATGCTGTTTTGGATAGGAGGCTGGTTGCTTGGGTAAGAAAAATACGAAATAAAGATGCCCAGAGGGGAATCGGTTCTCATGCGGGGCTTTGAATATATACAGAGATATAGAAACACGTCTCTCTATACCTTTTTTTTAATATCTGAAATATTCCCAAATTGTGTGCTAACTAATTTTTTTCAGTGTTCCAGTAGGACAGCCAGAACCAGGCTGGTTGGGGGTTTTTTTGGACTTGACAAGTTGTCAATTGTGGTGTGTGTCCCTGGGCTCAAAGTGGCCACAACAGGCAGGACCAGTGCATTTACGGGGGAGGTAAGGAGAAGAACCCGAAGAAGCTGGGACTTTATAGATTCAAGTTTTGGGTGGGGGTTAATGCTCTATCTGCATGGTCACGCATAAATGCAGGCAAATTACAATTCAACGAGACACGCACGTGGGCGGATTTCAAGGGGTAAGCAAAGGAATTTCCTACCACCCTCCCCCCACACATTGTCTTGCCCCCAAGAGCTCGGTAACAAATGTTATAAATACATTTGGGAACATATTGTTTCAATGTCTGGCAAAGCAATTTGCAGTTATAAATGGCTCCAAGCTTAAGGGTTGAAATGTCATCAGCTGTTGAGCTGGCAGCTAGAATCTTGAGAAAGGGACTTTTAATTATGTGCGTCGGAACAACATGTTGCTGCTTACCAAATCACAGCTTTAAAAAACTTGTGAATTACCCAAACTCGGCACCAGCTGCTGTCGTTAAAATGCTGTTGAATTTTGCATGACAACGCGCCCCCAAAGGACCTCGCGAATTTGTCGCTAATGGTATGCGCCGCACATTTGGGGGATGGCTTTTTTTGTCTAGGTCGCCAGACCGCAGACATTATAAACAACGCAATGGAGAGGCCGGTCCCGTCTAGTGAAAGTTTTATGGCCCAACTTTAAATGAACTTGGCTTCCTGCCGCTGTCGCTGCCTACCACAAACTAGGGGCAAGGACGACCATAAAAATCCAATGCAATTTATTTGTCTGCTGGAGAGAATAAATGCAAACATTTCCGTTACGCATTTAAATTTCAGCCATCAACACATTTCGATTCGTGACTGGCTTGGGGGCGGGAAGGGGTCGTCGCCACACAAAAGCTTCCGCTTCCTGTCTGCTCCACTTGGGGGATTTCCCCGAGGGTTGTGCAAACCTCCCCAGACGTTCCTTGAAGCACATAAAGTTTTCTAATTTGGCCTCGTCTTCAGGTTTTTTGAATTTTCAGCCAATCTCTGTTTGCTTTTGGGGAGATTTCGTTTACGGCATCTGCATGGAAGCCCAAACTGCTTGTAATTTCCGGCAAACAAACCAATAAATCATATTAAACTTTGCTAGGAATGTTCTATCGTCTTTTTTTCGTCTCTGTGCGAAACGTGCAAAAGAAATGCGTACCGGAAGTCCTTTTGACGGTGTAAGCGAAATGCATAGGAAATCTCCGACATGGGATATGACGGCTGATGGATAAAAATGAAGCGGAATTTCAGTAGGGGATGGAAAAGCGTTTGATAAGTTGGGGGCATAAATCGGAAACTGCAACTGCGATGGAAGGGAGTTGACAAGTGGCTTAGATTTAAATAATGATTGAATGTATTAACTCAAGCAAAGCTGGGCGATTATTTGGGGTGTGGAAGAACTAAGGCGAATCATTTTAATAAGGAATACATTTTAGCAAACCAAATTGTCATCAAATAAAAATTCGCTAACCATTCGCCACAAAAGAGATAGAATAAGAGCGGGTGACGACCATAACTATTTACAGCTACAATTTGCGCAAAAAGACAAATCAATTTCGTTATCCTTTTTTAATAGTTTTCCTATTATATAAAACAATCGGCAAAAAAAAACGCATTGCTAAAAATTTTAATTTTAAAAATTGTTAAAAAAAATGGTCACCAATCAAAAAATGTTCAATAAACTATTACCTATACCAAAAACTGTTTACAGCCCCCCCCCCCCCCCATTACGTTTCACGTCATTTCATTACGCTCTACAAAAGGTGTTGTGCTTCACTGTTGACACACACATGACAGTCTAGTAGTCCTGCTATTTGTTCTGTTTTTAATTTGATTAGCTTGTCAAATTCATAGAATTCCATGGGGAAATGATGGCCTACTAGATGTCATGGGTCATGTGTCGAACAGTGTGAAGGCAGCCTTATACTATAAAAGTGTTAATGCTGACAACCAATTAGCAGGGCTGCAAACCGGTTCGGAGTCGAACCGCTCCGGAGTCGGAGGCTCCGGAATTTTTTGGAAGTCCGAACCGAACCCGAACCGGAGCAGGTTAATTTTTATCCGCCCGAACCTAACCAGAACCGGAGCGAAAATTGATAAAAATGGGTTCGTTTCAAAAATTATTAAAAAAATTTCTAGATGCTAAGTTTGTTATTTGCCAATAGATCTAAATGCACACTAAGATAAAAATGTGACATCAATTTAACGAATTGGAATTTTTTTTTAAATTTGCTCTGGTATTTAGAAAAAATTTTTAATAAACAGAAAATGTTTTTTCGAAAAATATGACAAAAAAAATTTTTAGAAAAAACTTTCTATAGATAAGAAAATGCGAGATTTGTCTGATAACACCTGAATACAAAAATGATCAACTTTTCTACAGGAATGATAGAAAAACTTTCATAATTTTTATTGGTCGCTGAATTGAAATCATTTTTCCGTTTTCACCCAGCACGTCAGGGTTACAAAATACTTCCTATTCGCATAAACGTGTGCTACGAGAAGTGTCTTTACATATGTGGATCGTGTGTCCACATTAAGTAACGTTATCTAACGAAATTTGTTTTCATGTTAGCTGAATCAAATGACGTTATAGAAAACCCAAAGACGACCCAAAGTTTTGATTCTGCTCATATACATACATACATTTGCATAGATACAAATTGTTGTATTTTAATATGGACTGGGGTTATTATACCCTTGGAGAGGGTATATTAAAATTGTCCGGATGTTTGTAACGCACAGAAGGAAGCATCTCCGACGAGCTGAGTTGATATAGCCATGTCCGTCTGTCCGTCCGTCTGTCCGTCCGTCTGTTTCTATGCTATCTCCTCCGTCAGTTTAAAAGCTATCTTAACCAAACTTTGCACAAAGTCTTTTGGTATAAATACGCTGCACATTTGTCGGAACCGGCCGGATCGGATGACTATAGCATATAGCTGCCATAGGAACGATCGGTTGAAAAACTAGTTTTAGTGAGAAAAACTTTTTTGTTTTCAAAGCTATCGCTCCCAACGCTCGTATTTATAAGTTTTTAATGATTTCACATAATTTCACCAAGCCTTGTCAAAATCGGACAACTATATAGTATAGCTGCCATACAAACTGCCAGGCATATATCAAGCTCCAAGGGTATATAAACTTCGGTCGAGCCGAGCTGGCCTCTATTTTTTTTTATAAAATCGATTTTTCCCAAGTTATTTAATTTGAGTTTATCGACCAAATACACATATGAAAAGTTTGCTATCTTCTCTGTTGCAGAAGCTTCTAAACCCGTGTAATTAGGTCGAATTTTTCTAATCACTTTCTTAAAATTAGTTCAAATTTACCTTTGATTTTAAAGTAAAATATCCCTTAATCTAACTATTATTGAGTTAATATTATATTCCAAATATCAAGGCTCTGAACTTTCAAATATGTATAAAATTGTTAAGGTTTTCCGATAAACATGCATTTTTTTTGAGTCAGGGAAAACAACATTATTCCTGAACCCCGGTTCGAACCTGAACCTGGGTTTAGCGACCTTCTGAACCCGCTCCGTGAACCCGAACCCAAAAAATTTCAAGTTTTCGAACCCCGGAGTGAACCCCTACCTATTTTTAGGAGGTTTGCAGCTCTGCCAATTAGTGCTGACACTTTTTAGCTAGAGATTTTAATTGTGATTTTGGCCGTTTTACAGCCGGATCCTCACTTTAGTTCTTACCTGTAAAAGTGGGCTGTCCGATAGATTTACATATGTAAAAGGGGTTTTTTGATGGATTTACATATGTAAAAGGGGTTGTCCGATTAAAATTTTTATTTCGGTACGAATTTCGGCTCTGATACCGGTTCCGGTGTATTTCAGTTCAAACGTTCTATTTCGGTTTTAAATTATTTTCGGTTTTGGTACGGACTTTTATTTCGGTATACTGATACGTATCGGTATAAGGAATACTTTTTTGAATATTGGAAAAATTAAATTCCGAGATAAATGTAAATAATTTAATTCCAGTGTAATAAAACGAATAAAAATGCAACACCAAGTGTATGGCTTCACATTCAAAGTAAAATTATAAAAACTATTTTATATATCGTTTTACCATACATTCAGGCATGTTCTCAATTCCACTTCCACCAAAGTTTTGTGATAAATCACTGAAGAGCCCTTTAGTACTAAAACGGGTTTTAAAACACATAGTTTAAAAGTAAGAAATTATGATTGCACTATATGCTCCTTTATATTATTATATTTAGGGTTTTCACATGAACTTTGTTAGGCTGGAAAGACACTTTCAATTTTTAGAAACAATTATTGTCGCAATTTTTTGTTAATAGGTCAAATATGCTGTTGTGTATCATTACAGCCTCTTCTAAAGCATTCTGCAAAGAATTCAAGCATACTCTGACTCGCTTACAACAACGACTTTTGCCCATAGATGAAAAATTGTGGCTAGAATTGTTCCTAAAAGTTGAAAGTGTCATTCCAGCCTTATCAAATAATCTGTTTAAAAATTAAGTCTACAACAACAAAATGTACTACAGAAAAATAGTCTGACTTCACCAGCCCAGATCCAGGTCATGAGATTAACTTTAAGCTGAGTAGATGGAAAGGAAGCCTACATTTAAAGTCTCCTACAATTCTGGAAATATTTTGGAGGATTCGGACCACAATTTAAGAATGTTTTAGGTGCGAGAAAAGTCTTAATGGAATCCAGTAGCTTATGTGCCTCAACTTCGTCGGCACTTTCAGATAAACTAGTATTAAAACTGCATTCATCATAAAGCTATGATTGATTAGCAAAAGATGTGACATATTTAAAAGAACTTCCAAATAGCGAATTTCTATGGGACAAATCAAAAAGTTGATTATAAAGAAAATTCATATCAATAAAGAAATACCTACGTAATACGATGCTGTGTTCAGAAACGAAATCGTTATACAGAGAACTTCGTTGTACAGAAGTTCGTAATAGAGAAGTTCGATTGGGGTGTCCCAAAAAATAACATTTTTTTTGACCGGCATTTTTTGAAATCTTTTGATATGTCTAATTGAAAACTAAGAAAATCATGGTTATTGACCAAGTTATAAGTAAAATTCAAAAACAGTGCAGAAAGCCAGATTTTTGGGGATTTTTGCTATCAGGTCCAATAATAAAGGTAAACGGTTTTCGGTTCTCAACAAAAAATTAGTTTCGGTTCCGATTACGTTACGTGACTTGAAACGGTTTATTTCGGTTAACGGTTCCGGTTCCTGTATTAAGCCTCAGGTTTGATGCATTTTTTGTGAAAAAATTTCTTTTTAACTTTTCCTATCTCTCTGGAAATTTTCGTTTTTCATTTCGTAATTGTTTCAGCTCATAGTACACCACGCCCAATTGGTCCCGGCGCATGCTCTTGCCACCGCACTGTGGGCCAGAAATCTAATTTTTAGGCCAAAACTCTGGCATTTCTACACCAGGCTAGCTAGAAAGCTGCGATTTTCGGCAAAATGATCTTAAAAGTTTGAACTTAAGTCACATAATTTAAAAAGCAACAAAAAAATTTTATATGATATTCATAATCCAAATCAAAGTCGAAAAATATTTCAACTTTTTCGTTAAATAACACAAGTTTACAAAAAAAGGCCATTTTTTGCAACAAAGAACTTTGCAACCGTTCCTTATGTATTTTTGGCCGCTGAACTCAGATAAATTGTCCTTTTTCTTCCAGCACGTCAGGTTCACGAGATATTTGCATTAGAGAGGTATTCTTACATTTGTTGGTCGTGTGGCCACATTAAGTGTCCTATTCGAACCAACTTTGATTTAATGTAAGCTGCATTGAATGACGTTAAAGAAAAACCAAACACGAAGTTTTGATTTTGCTGATAAGGTACCAACTTTTGATTTGAACATTAAAAATGTGGGTTTTTTGAAAAATCGATTTTTTTTGCAAGTTTAAGAAATTCTGTAAATTTGTCTGCTAATATTAAAAATCTTAGAAAAAAATAGTTGGTAGTCCTTTGTTTCTTCTTATTTCAATTATTTTCAGTTATTCGATTTTATTGCGATTTTAATAGTTATTGTCCAAAAACCTTAAAAAAATTTTTAATATTTTTAAATTTTTTTAACAATATTAAGCCTTAAAATGTCTAAAAATTTACAAAAATCGATCTTAAATAATTTTTTAATATCCATTCTTTGGTTTAAAAATAACTACCATGTTATTTTCAAACTACAAGAAATTTTGGCGGTAAATGTTGTCCAAAAAAAGTCGAAAATTTGTATAGTTTTTGGGCTATAACTTCTAAAAGCGCAATGATATTGGAAAACTGAAAATAATTGAAATAAGAAAAAACAAAAAGCTACCAACTATTTTTTTCTAAGATTTTTAATATTAGCAGAAAAATTTACAAAATTTCTTAAACTTGCAAAATAAATCGATTTTTTCAAAAACCCACATTTTTAATGTTCAAATCCAAAAGTTGGTACCTTATCAGCAAAAATCAAAACTTCGTGTTTGGTTTTTCTTTAACGTCATTCAATGCAGCTTACATTAAATCAAAGTTGGTTCGAATAGGACACTTAATGTGGCCACACGACCAACAAATGTAAGAATACCCTCTAATGCAAATATCTCGTAAACCTGACGTGCTGGAAGAAAACGGACAATTTATCTGAGTTCAGCGGCCAAAAATACATAAGGAACGGTTGCAAAGTTCTCTGTTGCAAAAAATGGCCTTTTTTTGTAAACTTGTGTAATTATAGAAAAAAAAATTGTAATTGGATTTGACACAATTCTTGCATAGAAGTATATATAAGTACCACATAACTAAAAAAAAATTTATGTGTCTTGATATCTTCAATGATTTGTGAGATATTGACCCAAGAAGTTTTTTACTTTGACTGCCCACCCTGTAGAGGATTTTCAGTCAATATGACTAATGTAACCGTTTTTTCTATCTATTTTACCTCCTCTTTAAATTCAACAACTGAATTAAAATAAAAATTTTATTAATTAAAAATCTAATTTATTTAATATATTACACTTTACCTTCAGTGCGTCTAAGAGTATGCTACACATTTTGACACATTCAAATTGGCTTTGTTTCAAAGCATTTTATAACAAAAGGCGTGTGTTATATTCCGAAGTTGAAAAAAAAATCATACATCTGGGGTGGCTGTATAACAGAACAAGATTGATTTCAAATAGGAATTTAATTTTAAATGCAATTTTATAAAAATTCAAAGCAAAAACCGCGCAAAAGCGCATACCTACAGCTATAGTGCAATATTCAAAGAAAACATTTTGCCATGTTGCAAGGGAATCGCGAAGGGTACTAAGGGGTACTCTCAAGTGAAAGTAGCCAAAAGTAAAAAACCCCAATATATTTAGGATTTTTTCCAGTTATTATGCGAACGCTTATGACTGAAAGCTTCTGTATATTTTTTAATTGATATCTGGTCCGTAGTCGAAAATAAAAAATCAAACTGATTCAGCTGTTGCATTCCATTTTTCCAATGTGATTTAATTATTTTTTGCATCGATTTTAAGAAAAATAAACTTTGAGCGGCTGCCTCGCAAAAACCATTTCGAGATTCCGTTTTGTCCAATTTCCAAAAAAAAAAAATTGGGACTTTTGGCCAAAATCTCGGGCTGCTGGCCCAGTGTGCACCGTAAATATTCGGCTTTGGCGTCGATTTAGCCGTATGACCGGGCGGCCCATATGATTTTTTGAGTTTGGAGCATCCTCCCCCGTAAGTTTCTTGCAGCATTCGATGGCCTTTAGCTGCATTTATCTTCAAATGCTGGCAGAAAAGTTAACTTCCCACAATTTCTGTTATTTTGGCACAAAAGTTGCACAAAAAAATAGCGAGGATCAAAATTTGAGTGCTTTCATAAATGGCACTGACTCTGGCAGATGTTCTGGATGATGTAGCAACAGTGTAACAGAAGCAACAGAGTGCGTGAATGCCCCCTTTATCTTAGCTGGTGTATTTTGTATATTTAAAATTTGCCCGTGTTCCAGACTCCACCGTCCCAAATCGTTGCTAAATAACCGTCTCTATTTTAAATTAAGTGGCATACAAAAAATATAACACCAGTTTAGGTGGCATAAAATTCATTTTAGGTGGCATACACAATCTACATAGTTTATCATTTCTTTGTAGAAAACACATTTATCTACATGGTTATCTACGTCTGTTAACTTCATGTATGTAGCATTTGTGTAGATTGAAGCAGCAGTTAAAAAGCTTTTTAAAAGCTTGTGGCTTCAAAATAAAGCGCCATCTATTATTCAAAAAAATAAAGTACCATTATTGTCCGCCTGTCGGCTTTGACCGTTCGTTTTTAAGCGAAGTTGGTTTGGCACAAATTAAATTGCTTAAAAAACATCGTTCCAATCTTAATTTGTCAAGAATTTTCCTTACTCACCGATTCACCATCTCATTCTCGTTGCCGTTCTCCAAAGATTGAGCCAATTGCTGAGGCGTCTGTTGTTGTTGCTGTTGCTTGCTGTTCTGGCTGATTTTTGTCCAATAACAAACCGCTTCCTGGAGCTCGCAGACTGCCACCTAGGCCAATGCCCAAAACTGAACCGCCACCCAGAGCCGAAGAGGAACCTCCACAGCCCACGCCAATGGATTTCGTTTGCTTCGCCTGCTGTTTATAACGACTCAGGGCAAAGAACAGGGCCAGCACAGCCTTCAGGCGACCCGCACAAATGTCATTGGTGGTAATATTGTCCAGTCCACCAACCGATTGACTCCTTAGCACGTGCAGGCACGAGTTCACGTTGTCGTACTATCCAGAAAGAAAGACAAAAACGAAATGAAATGAAATCTCAAGCTAAAGCCAGGCATTTAAAGGTATTTAAGTTGCAGTTGGAGAACGGCGATTGATGACGCATCTTAAGTCGGAAATCTCCTAATATAAATGTAAATCCTAGAAGCTACCTTATCAGCCGAATTTAACCTTTTAGCGCCATTAACGAGCGCGAGAGTCGTGATTTTGACAAAAATTGTAAATGGCCTTTTCAACTGCTTCACGCACACGCACAAAATGGACCCAAAAATTATATACAAAGCGAACGAATCTTAAACCCAAAAGAACACGAAAAAATTGACATTTAGATAAAGTGTTCAAACGTCAACACACACAGAATATGGCCAGAAAATTTATAGATGATTTGAATGCTCTTCGACAAATTGGTTTTTAAGCGGCGAACGGAAATGGGAGATGAAAAGAGTTTATCATTCAAAAAACCTCTCATGAAACTCACTGGATTGGTATTCAGGGGAAAAGAATAAGTTCCGCAAGTCACTTAAGTGGGAGCAACAGTTTATGGTTTTATTTAAATGTTTGCACAATTTTTCACCACCAAGCAGGGCCGCAAACCTCCTATTAATCGGAAGTGGTTCACGAGGTCGCTAAACTAAGGTTCAGGTTCGAAATAATTTTGTTATATGGCTAATTCGGACAACAATAAATTGGAAATTACTTCAAAATTTTAATCATTAATCTCGCGCGCACACATGTGCCTTAATGATGAACTGACGGCAGAACTTAAGACTGACCTTAACAAATAACCATGCCCTACTTAAATATCATGGTCAGCCATCAGCTTATCTTTCAGAGCGCCCTTATAAAATTTTAGAGTATTGATATTTTCTATATAATGTTAGAGTATTTCAGTAAACTTTTTCTAATTCTGGCTCTTTGTGCCTCAGGAAGAGTGTATACAAGAAATGAAATATTTAAAGTTTTTTACAATGATAGTTCTTCCAAATCTTTAATACATAAGAAATTTGAAACAATCTTTGAATTCCGAGAAAAGAAAGAAGATGTGCATGGTACAGAATCATTGATGCTTTTATTAATCAGTTCCTTTTGACGATTATACAATTCAGCAATACGATTATTTGCAAGCTGCAAATTTTTGTTCTAAGTCAAAAATATTTGGATTCTTGGATTCCAAGATTCAGATGGGATTGAATTTAAAATGTGAGAACAGTTTTCCAAGCACTTTATATATATGTACAATTATTTGAAATTTATAAATACTAAAAAAAAATTGTAGAAACATATTTTTGAACCGAACCCTTTCTGATTTTTTTTTACTACGGTTCGGGTTCAGACAGAACAATTGGTTCTGCTCCGGTTCAATCTCGGTTCGTGCTTCCCAAAAATGACGGAGACTACGACACCGAAGCGGTTCAACTCCAAACCGGTTTGCAGCCCTGGTTTTAAATATGTCAACAAATTCTTTTTCATCTATCCTTATTATTCGATTCAATACTAATTGGTTGTTGAAGTGTCTTGCGGTTCCCAAATAACGACTTTATCAAATATCCAAATTCTTTAAGGTGATTTCCTACGGTTTTATGTAATACGTTAAGAAATCACTCGACTGTTTTCAGCCTCCAATGGTCGGCCAATTGACCTTAAAAACTGAATGTGTCATTCTGTCTTATCATCTACAGTTAAAATGAGCTTCGGATCGGTAAATATGGAATTTATTTATTAAATCTTTCTATAATCTAGAATCTTTCTATAATTTAATATTTAAAAGAAAAAGTTTACGAATTTAAATAATGAAATTTATTCCAGAACTTTAACAGTTCTATTAATTTATTCTATAGATTGTGAGGATGTAATTTATATCTAGCAACATTTTTGATGTGAAACATCTTTAATTTCGGTACGGACGATTTTAGTAGGAGAAAAATTTGATTTCTGCGTCGCGTGACGCTGACGTCATTCATATTTTGTGTTGTTTTGATTTGTGCAGTTTCCCGGCAAACACACACACACAAGAGGGGGGAAGTGAAGAGGTAGGAAAGATGCTGAAGAGGGTCAACTGGGTGGGTTCTGGAAAAGATCTGGGTGTGATCTTGTTGCGAGAGATTTGGGTGGAATCTTATCTGGGCGGGATCTGGGAGGTATCTGGGAGCGATATGGGTGGGATCTATGTGGGATCTAGATGAGGATCTGTGTAGGAGCTGGGCGAGATCTGGCAGAGTACTGGGTGGGATCTGGGCAGGATTTGGGCGGGATCTGGGCGGGATCTGGGCGGGATCTGGGCGGAATCTAGGTGGGATCTGGAAGGGATCTGGGTCGGATCTGGTGGTATCTTGGGGGGTGAAACATCATCATTTATCTTTCGATCAGCGCATTAAACTTCCTGAAAAAATTAAAGAACTCTGCAGCAAGTGATCCTGTTTTTAGTATTTCTACTCCCCGTTATCAATGAGAGAACTTGTGATTTGAAAATAAGCTCTTAAACTTATCATCGTGTTTCACATCAAAGACTCGTGAGTGCTAGCGCAACTCACATCTTTTTTTTTTAGATAATTGATAAAAATCTCTGTATTTTCATATGCATGATAACTGACTGTGACAGGTCTGGCATCATCGTGAGAGCTAGTTCCAAACGAGGTCAGTCTGGTACTCTAGTTCTGCAGCCACCAACAGCTGGCCAGTTGGTATTTTCAAAAAGAAATCTTCTGTGAATTGGTGCACAATTGGTACCGCATTTTATTTTTAAGGTATGTTATTTCCATCGTGACAAGAAGACACTTTACTCAAAATTATTGTCGACATAGGAAACTACGGTGGTTAGAGAGAGACGTACATGGTACAAAAAAATGGTGGGCGGATTCCTCACATTTGGGTGGAATAGGAAACGGGGACATACCTCTTTTGATTGGAAGTGAAGGGAGGAAAGACTCCTAGATATGCGCGCTGATGCTTTTTCCTTCACCCATATATTCCAATGGAATCAGAAACATCGCTTTAACGACCCACTCCACCTGACTCGTTTTGTTAAAGTTTTTTCAGAAAAACCCAAAAAAAATTTGTTCGAGCTTGACTGGAATTTGAACCCGGGACCTTATGCTCTTAACGCGCCAGCACATTCAGCCGTTGTACAGTCTTGCAGAGATCAAAAAGAGAGCCAACTCGCTCTCTCTCTTGTATATCTCTCTGTCGAAAACCAGTTTTGTTGTTATTGAAAGATTGAGAACAACTTTACTCATTCAAGGAACATTTGTTCTAAAGAAATTTTAAGATAATCCTATTCTTATTTTAAGTTGAAGGCAAATAATATTCTGAACAGGTTTTTTCCTCTGTTTCGCCTGAGCAACGTAGGACGGTAAATTCTGAGTGGTACACGACTATTTGTTTGACGGAAACTTTCGGAGAAATTTGTAAGTCCAACCGCCGAAGACGAATCACTCTCCATCATGACAATGCGAGCTCTCACACATTACGTGTGTTTGACAGGCCAAAACATCGTCACACAATGATTTATTTTTATTCCCAAGCATCAAAAATAAACCGCGTGGTGATCGCTTTTCCACTCCGTAAGTCCCTGTGGATGAGTTCAAAAAAAGTGCTTCGAAAATTGCATTGAGCGAATGCAAAAGTGCGTAAATTTTCATGTTTCATATTTCGAAAAAACCATAAAGACATTTTCATTAAAAATGTTTGGTTTTATTTGCTATTCCCGAAGTACCCCTTATAAGTATCTCTCACTGTCGCTCAAAATCGAGAGGAAGCGCCAATTTTATATTTATGGTTCTACATCTTTCTTTCTGAAATTGGTAGCTAAGATGTGCAGATCCTATCTTTCATTATAAGTTGTGAGTACAAAGTGTGGCGCATCCCTATCTTCTGCCAACTCTAGGGACTTAATCGAGGTAAGTCAAGACAATCAGTTAAGGAAAAGAATTGCCTATACAAATACCATCCGCATTTAAGTAAATTAGTAAAGTCCGCTACCAAAACATCAAGTATACGGACCTAGCGTGTTCGCTCTTGCCACTTCTTGATGTTGGACAATCAGACCCGGCCGTATAAGTCGAAGAGAAAGCACCCCTGAGAATAAGCTGCATCATTTGAAAAGGTAAGGGCATATAACATAAATAGTTTTTACAGCTTGGGTAGTTAGTTCTTCATCAGAACATAGTCTGTGTGATCTTTTAGTATGGCAATTGGTTGGTGTTTATGCCGCTCCTTCCTTAGCTCTGTCTACTTGCTTTAGTTGTGTGACGGGGCAGCTCGCTAGGTGGAAAAATCAGTCCTCCCATTTTTCCTGTGCTCAGTCGACCCCGTAGGGAGACACGTGGCCGAGTTCGATACATTTAAAAAACTTAAACATAATAATATTTTCCATTTTAACGATTTCCTTTAATAAGAAGCGTCAGACTACAGTCGCCACACCCTTAGACTGATTGATTAATATCTCGATCGACCGCTACCATAACTAACTTTTCTAGCAACCGAGCTGCAACTTTTCTGGTTACCACAAAAACAATAAAAAATGAACAAAAATTTATTGCAGCGTTAATGTTGCATTAGACAGCACCTATCTATCAAGTTCCAAGTTGCGATAACAAGCAACACGAACAATTTGAAAGCTTCTCCCCCTCCCTCGACCACGTTCGTGGTCACGCGTCGAAGTTCGAAGTTTCCGTGCCAAGTGCTGAGCAAAATTAATTTAAATTTATTGTCTCAATTTATAATGCAACAAATTGAGCGTCTGCAAGAAGACAACTCGTTGCTTTGACTTTTGCCAAAAATAAACGTTGACAGCATTCGGGCGGGAATAGTTCAATGGATCTGACAGATACTCTCCTGCCTCTGTATCATTTTGGCATTGAACTTGAACTTATTGCTGCACAGAGTTTTTCAATTGTTTGTTTCAAAGTTTTCAGTTTTATTTTTACAAAAGTTATTATAAAGTTTGCCATATAAGTTGCTCCTCTAGTTAAAAGTTAAGCCTGCTCTATTCAACTCGTTCGGATATTTTTGCTGGCTCTTTTCGTGGTAAATTGAGTGCACACAAATCGGCAGACGTTTGTCATTTGTCTGCTGTCATGTCAGTTGTCAAGTTTGATTTTTCAACATTTTTTGTTGTGTTGGTTCTTTAAATTGTGGCAACAACAATGCAGAAAATATATCAAATAAAATGTTCTACAAAAGACAAATTGTAAAAAGCATTCTGATGGAAAGACGGAGAGAAGCGTGTTGACAATTTTTTATAGAAATTTGTATACGCTGTGGAATTCGAAATAATGGAAGAGATAAGAGTCCAGGATAGTAAAAAACTGTCTAAAATTAAAACACTTACTTTCTTAATAGCCTGCGTTCTTAGGGATCCAAATATTAATAGAGAGAGACTCATTAATTTTCCCGATTTTGAGACCAATTTTAGAACAGTTGCTTTTTATTATATATGGATAAACCAGGAAAATATCTTACTTTGAACTTACTTCGAGGCATAAAGATATGACAACAAGTCCAGAATTAATCCAATTTAAACTGTTGTTAGGCCCGGCGGTTCAGTGCAAGCCAATGAACTATTATAAACAGTAGTAAGGCAGGCAAAGACCGCTGAAGATTGGGCAGGGATGCACATGAAACTGCTGTACGGCCAACTAGTTGTTTTTGTGGTGTGATGTGTTCTTGTTTTAACGTGACCGGAAAATTTTGAAAGGTTTGTTCACAACTCTTTTGGGCTATCTGAAAAATTCTCTGAGTTCAGTAAAACAGTTCTGCTTTTATTTTTAATTCCATATTTATAATCTTTAAGCTACATCTTGTAACGATTTCATAAGCCTTTTTTTTGTCGGTCTTTTCTGTCATATTTTTAAACCACTTTCTGCTTCTTAACGCATTTACTTCTCTTTCAAGTCCATTAAACTATTCCGCTGTTGCAACCCGCTTACAACTCTATCCATTTCTAGCAGATCGATCCATTTGTTATGAGCTTAGACAATCGGCTTCTGATTCCAACGATCAATCACAGTCGCGTTGACAGCTGCAAGTGTCAACCAGAGCGCTGCACTTATTTATTTATGCTCCGTAATTCCCACTCCACCAATTTCCAAACAAAACCGCCCACAGTAAGTAGCGCCTTCCCATGTGTGCGTGTGTGTGGCACAGTTAAAACCCATTCAAATAGACATGGTCGGCGCATGATGCCAAGTGCATTCAATTTACGTAATATTCAACAAAAGTCAAGTAAACCACAATGTATCAGCGGGGGGAGGGGTGATGTGGGCCACCAGTTGCCACATATGCCAAAGATATATTTATTCAGCTCTGAAGCTTCTTCTTCTTGCTGGTAGCTCCAGCTACCAAAAGAAACCGCAGTAGGATGCAAACCGCGACACGCCGCGTAAAACGATATGACCAAAAACGAGAGAAGTCAGAAGCCACAAAAGGAGCAGACAGAAGTGGGAGGAGAGGAAATGCCGAAAATGCAAATAATATTGTTCACATTGGAGTTGTCAATTGCACTACGCGCGGCTCTTATCAATGGACCCCGCCTAGAGTGCACAGTGGTTACAAATGGTGGAAAAGTTGGAATATTTAAAGGAATTGTTGGAAAATGATGAGCAGAAAAATGCCTGAAGTGAAAATGTATATTTTCAGAGTTGAAAAATGATATATAAGTCGCAAATGTATATCTAGGTAAAAAGAGCGTGCTCTGTAGCCATAAATACAAATGAAACAACTAAAAGGTAAACGTTAAAATACTCAGGAGCAGGAAGTTTATGTAGCCTTGCTGTGTCTGTAAGTTCATGTGATTATAGGTTTTATGTTTTTAAATATTTGCAATTTTGATTAAACTTGGCAAGACAATGCAAAAGCAAGTAATAATTACAATTGCACATTCTTAAGGCGCTAAAATGAACTTAAAACTAGTTTTTTCACTAAAGCCAATAGTCTAATCGATTTGAATTTTTGTAAATTCTATTATCTTTGGAAAGTCTAGTCCAGAAGAACACAAACTTAAATTTGGATATGATGGGCACATCCAGCAGCTAATCATTGTTTAGCTTTGAAAAAGAACATGAATTACCCTGCAGTCTTTTGCGTGCATATAGTATAGAATCTCAATATAGAAAATTTTTATAATATATTGAGTCTAAAAATTATCGATATATTGAGATATCGTCATTATCGAACGCTACTAAAAAAAGTAAAAAGATATTTAAGAACATACACTGAAAAAATCCATTCAACCAAAGAATTAAATCATGATCATTCGTTGTCGAAAATATGCTAGTCACGCTTTTTCTAATCTAGTGAACATTGGTTTTCATTATTTTATGATCATATTGTTTGACTTTAGAACGGATTGGTGTTGTCCTATAAACATTTTGTGCAATACAGAACTCGATCCAGCAAAAATTTCTGCATAAAAAATCGTATGTTTTGAGTTATGTCAGTGTTTAAGTAAGTGAGCGATATATGTATATAAATTAAAAAACACCTTCCTTAACGAATTCAAATCTTAATTCGCTTGTCGAAACACTTCTATATCGGGGATGTTATAATTTTGTTTAAATTTGGGGACAATATTGTTTTTATCTGAACCCTTTTTAGAATTTTGTGCTCCTGTTTCGGGCAGATAAAAACAATTTTCTCCGGCTTAGGTTTGGTTCGTACTTCGGCATGTAGATCTGGCTTAATTTGCTAATATCTGCCATTTGCGTACGGATTTTTGAATCCCGGAATTCTTGTCTTGATCCAGACTTTAGCTCACACGGGATTTGATATATGTTGTTTGAGCTGAAAGAAGGTCCGATATTGCCTTAAGCTCGATATTCGTAATTGATTTGATCTCGAAGTCGGCTTGGTACAGGAACACCCGATATAAAATTAAGCTCGATACTCGAACAACATTCAATCCAAAAAATATTTGCATCAAATATTACTGACCATGCCACTTTTTTAACGACCTTTTTGAGTATCAAACCATTTAGCATTTTAGGATGGTTCCAATCCTTTCGCACTTGATTCAAGTATATTCTAATACGGCGATTAAGAATCATACATTAAACATTTTTTCCATCCATCACAATCACAAAAATAAGCAATCATGATTGCACATCACATTCGTTCACCACAACAATCGAACTACGGCCATTGTTCTTACCATGAGATTCCTATCGAAAGTGTAAAACACATACCGTTATTTTTAAATAATCCCGTATTTAAAGTCCGTCTGCAACTTTATGATAAAGTTTTTTTGGAATCTCCTCTTACTCTATCTTAAATTTATCTTAAGATACATTTTGTACTGACTGAAAATATATATTTGTGATACCTTGAAAAAAAATTGACTCAAAGGAATCGTAAGTCTTAGTATAAAGTTTAAAAAAATCTACGATCGAAATCTCGATAACCTACTACAAAACTACTGTAATTTCCGAACCGAACTCGACATCAACCCCTGTTCATATGGTTTACAAGATTCTAGACATCGCTATTAAAGGTAGGCTGTAGAGTGGACAACTATTCAGTTTTTTAGCTGGGTGTTAAAAACCTCCACAAAAAAATGTTTGAATTCATTGAAAAACATTAAAATTTCCAAACGCCTTACTTAACTCTTATCCCTAATTAATTTCACACTAATTTCACTTGGAGTTCAGTTTTCGCTCGACTGCATTTTCCAAGTGAAGAAATCCTTTTTGCCTGCTGCCTGTCAACAACACACCACAAAATTCCCTCACATATGTCCAGCCATTTCAATTACATTTCTTCACTTCAATCAAATCGTCTTAAGAACTTTTTTCCCCCCAAAAACTATATCCTTGTGCAACACGCGCCTTGCACTTGCAGTCATTCGTAAATTGAATTTAAACCGTTGCGCCGCACCCCTCTTCATTCCCTTAGATCACCAATCTAATGATTGCCTGGGTCTACAGCGGAGACTTTGGACTTTGGCAATTGCTTTTTCAATTTCTTATCGCATTTTATGTCCTTCTCATGGCTGTTGGCGACAATTGTGAGTGACTGCTGCCATCCGAGAAGGACCCTTGAAATTATTGAAATTGTTTTGGCCATTTCGTCGGCTGCTGCATGCTGTCTGTGATTATCGCCCTGGAACATTTCTCTAGTGAAGAATTTGTGGATTTTGGATTATTGATTTCCAAATGCCAAAAGACACAAGGAGATTGTGCTTGTGGTTTCCTTGAGCTTTTAATTAGTTGCTAATTTGCATGATTGAATTTACGCTTGGGAGCCGTTGAAGTGTGTCAAAATTAAATTGCTGAAGGAATTCGAGGAAATCGCAACGCTGAATCATTTCTCACTCGTAAATAACTTATTTTTCAGCCTTCCACCTGCCACCGCACATATGTTTAAGTAACAGAAATTTTAAGCCAAAAAAATGAAATTGTTTGTTTACTTTTTTTTGCCGGCAGTTAATTAAAAAGAGGATTGGCTGTCCGACGCACAGAGACGACGCCTACGTTGATTTATTGTTCTGCCGCTTTAAGTGCATATAAATCAAATGAAATGAAATTTTTATAAATAAAATGTCATACAAGAGCATCGAATGCGATTCGAACGCTCGCCCGGTCAACTCTTTAGCACCATTAACAAAAGCTTTCCTCCCTCCCCACATCCTTTCACCCTTTCATTCGCGTCGTCTTTGTTGACCACACATAATCCTTTGGCCGCAACGGAAGGCGAACGCATTGCATTTTGCGATAAATTCGCATTAAATGAGCGAATGAGGGGACGAAGTCTTGAACTGACCACCGACAATGCGCCGTGGAGCGCATTCTGTGAAATACAGAGCACAAAGCAGATAGAAAATCGAAGCGCAACGAAACGGTTTGCCAAAGAATGTCAATAAAAGGCAGCAATAAGGCTGTGTCCTGGACCATAAACGGGACAATTGTCTGTTTGTTGACTTTATTACAGAGACTCGGAAAGAAATGGTCATAATCTTCCCTCGAAAGGTCACAGTGGTTTTGGGTCAATGAATTCTAAGACGGGTTTTTTCTTAGGTTCCTAAAAAACGCCCAGACTGTAGAATTTTGTACTTGAATCAAGTTCAAGCGGTAAGTACGATAACACAAAGGTGATTACATAATTTTAAGTACAAAATTTGTATGACTAATTAATACATCCATTTTGTTCGGACGTTGACATACAAGTGTTCCGGGCGACACCAAGCCCGTTACATTAGCACCTCCCGCCCAACTGAATGGAAGAGGCAGCCGCTAAGGTGAAAACGGGCAAAGTAAGTTAAAAAAATAGAGGCAAGCTAACTTCGGCTCGACCGAAGTTTATATACCCTTGGAGCTTGATATTTGCCTGACAGTTTGTATGGCAGCTATACTATTTAGTTGTCCGATTTCGAAAAATTTTGGTGAAATGATGTAAAATCATTAAAAACTTATAAATACGGGCGTTGGAAGCTATAACATTGAAAGCAAAAAAGTTTTTCTCACTAAGACTTTTTTTCAGACCTAACTTTTGTATGGCAGCTATACTATATAGTTGTCCGATTTTGACAAGGCTTGATGAAATTATGTGAAATCATTAAAAACTTATAAATACGAGCGTTGGGAGCGTAAGCATTGAAAACAAAAAAGTTTTTCTCACTAAAACTAGTTTTTCAACCGATCTTTCCTATGGGAGCTATATGCTATAGTCATCCGATCCGGCCGGTTCCGACAAATGTGCAGCGTATTTATACCAAAAAGTTTGATTACGATAGCTTTCAAACTGACGGAGGAGATAGCATAGAAACAGACGGACGGACGGACAGACGGACAGACGGACATGGCTATATCAACTCAGCTCGGCATGCTGATCAACAATATATATACTTTATGTGGTCGGAGATGCTTCCTTCAATGCGTTACAAACATCCGGACAATTTTAATATACCCTCTCCAAGGGTATAAAAAGTAGCTTTTGAAGCAGAAAGAGTATCATCCGAGTTGATTAGTCGATAGGGTTTATGTAATTTGCACAGAGCAGACGAAAAGCCTTAAACAAGGCAATATTAGAAGTAAAACGATTTAGTTATAAGGGGATAAAATAATATAGTAAAAGTCAGTCTTATATTACACAGATTCTTTGCCGTAAAGGGATCGGCAGTGCTTAACAAAATCCAAGAACACTCCTTATTAACCTTATTAACTGCCGCTTTCAGAGAAGTAACGATGCCACCAATCGACAACTCACAGATAGATCCGTCGAACCAACAGGTGTTTGTACAAAGGCTAAAGAACAATAAATCAGCTGGTGCTGATAAGCTGCCCGCTAAATTGATAAGGTGCATGCACCAACTCCTTTGTCGAATATGGTCCGAGGAAAGTATGTCCGACGATTGGAATCTGGGTTTTCTTTGCCCAATTTTTACAAAAGAATACCCATTCTCCTTCCCAATACATATAAGGTTCAGTCGCGTACTATTTGAGAACGTCTAAAGTCGCTTTTAAGTACACTTACTGGACCTTAACAGTGTGGCTTTAGGCTATTGATGTCGAAATATCGATATCAAATACTCTTGAAAATATTTTTGGTGTGCATTTTTGTAAGTTTCGGCCACATAAAGGGAGGTTCTCTGAAGGCCTTTTCTTCTTTCTATTACTAATATTACTGATTTTACTAATAAAATGCCCTTAAAACCTTCTATTGTGTCATAAAAATGTCGTCAAAAATTGTTCGATATCAATATTTCGACCACCCTGCTTTAGCCTGGTAAATCCACCACGCACCAGAAATTCACATTACTACAATTCCTGGAGAAGTTTTATAAGAAAGATATCAAAATAGCAGCCTTCAACACAGCGATAAGGTATGGAAAAAAATAGGAAAGAACATCTCCGAGCCATTTAATACTAAATATAGTGTGACTTCTTTAATCTGCTGATGGAATATATACTCCGCCAGTGCCCACAAGCTAACAGATCGGGCACAATTTTTTTAAAACATAAAATGCTACTCGGATATAACGATGTTATTGACATTATTGGCGTCTTGGACAATCTTTTTACATAGGTGATAATGATAAATGAATACCAACAGTCTGGAAATCCTAAGAAGAATTACTCTTGCAAGCCGATGCTACTACGGGCTCAGTAGGGAGTTCAAGAGCAAAGCCCTCTCTCGAAAAACGAAAATAGCGCTATACAAGTATCGTCCCATTCCTGCAATACGGTGCGGACAGCAGCGGATGAGTCAGCCAGTCAGCCAGGCATTAGTAGCAGCGGCAGAGACCGATAAGCGGTTGTGATACAAATATCGGGGCAAAGTTGATGATCAAGAATTACCCCTACATGATTAACTTTACAGGCAGTTTCGTTTAAGTACACTAATGCCAGTGTATTAATGCCACACATTAGTTACCAGTTGTCAGCCAGTCACCATGTCAGCTTGCAAATTACAGCGAGAATTTAAATCTTCATATCAGGGGCGCCCAAATTATGTTCTTGTGTGTTTAGATTATTTGAGCTGTGTATTTGTTTTAATTTCTTTATTTATTAAACCAACACTTAATGATAATTGAAACTATTGTAAAACTATTGTCGTATTCGGATATGCAAACCCACGACGTTTTACTAAGTATAGTTTATAAGTTTTTAGTATGGACAGGTTCGTTCCGTCTCCATTGGCCGATCTTTTCTAACTGAACTCCGTTTCTTTTTAAGTCGCTCATTCATTTTAAGCTTTTACTGCCGCTTATCTGTCAGACCCAACTTCGGTACAGCTCAGTACAGTGTTGCCTAGATTTGTAGGAAATATTATGTAACTGCTCCCCCTTTTAGTTAACGATACACCTGGATCGGCTTTTTTTTTTTTTTTTCTTACAACATGATGTTTTCTACAAATTAGTGAAATACTTAATGTTATACAATATGGGTTTTGATTGAAAAATTTTAACAACTTAAATCTACAGTTTAATTTTCATTGAGATAATATATATTCTTAATTTTACCATATTGATATTGATTTTGTCTGAACAATTTTAAGAACTTAAATATAAATTTTTTTTTTCAAACAGCAGTTAGCATAGTGCTTCTATTCATTAGAACTATTTTTAGCAATATCTCTTTCGTTATTAGTATATTTAAGTTTTCTTTTAATATTGGTTGAGTGAATATTTTTTAAATTTGAGTGTTTATATTTTGGTTCCTCCTTGTGCCTTACTGCTTTGTAGTTTTTTATATATCCCTGTTCTCTGCTTTCTTTATACACCTCTCTATTTTGATTAAGATGTTCAATTTTGTTCAATTTTGTTGTTACCAATCTATCAAAAATTTTTCCTTTGTCTACTTCATTGTTTGTTACTTTTTCTGGAGTTGTTTGTATAGTGCTATGTGTTCTCTTGTTGTAGGACCTCACCGAAAGTTGTATTATTCTACGAGCACTAAGTTTCGGTTCCTGAGTTTTTATAATACGGAATTTTTCAGCAAGGGAATTATGAAACCTCTCTATATCGCTGTTTCCAGTATGAGAATTCGGTTTCGTCAAATGTAACTCGATGCCTTCTCGCTGCATTAATTCTTTTATATGAAAATTATTAAATTCATTGTCTGCTACAACTCTCAATGGAATTTTTATCTTCGTAAAATGATCTTCCAAAATTTCTACCATAGTAATAGCATTTCGATCATTAAGATTATAGACATATCCATATTTTGAGAATTTATCGATTATTGTCAAAAAATGCATTTTCATAATGGTATATGTATCTATATGTATGATTTGTCCTATATCGTTAGGGAGTTTCTGTCAATTGAAATTTTTCTTTAATTGGATTCCTGTCATATTTCACAAGCTGACACGTTTGGCAATTATTAATGACTCTACATATGTATTCTAATAATTTTGGATAATACATCTTATGTTTTAGAGTGCAATAGGTTCCGTTTATTCCTGAATGAGTGCTTTCTCTTGTATGGTACAATGATATTTGCTTCGTAAGTTCCTCTTCTGACTCTATATCTACTGCCCTATACACATTTTTACAAAAGATACTGTCTTATCATTCCAAAATAGATCCCTAATGGTTTCCCTGTAAAATGTTGTAGAGTCTGTCGTTTAACTCCGAAAATATTCCCACTTTACCTTTTAGGTGTATATTTTGCAACCTTTCTTTGCAGTTTGATAATTCTCCTTCCTCTATGTATATTATTTGGCGTTTATGTTTTATTTCCGAATCCGTTGTTTTCTTTTTTACCAAAATTATTTGCATGTTATATTTGTTAACAATTTCTTCTTTTATAAAAATATAATCTAGCAAATTCTCTTCAGCCGAATGTATTGTTCCTGCAGTGGAGTCATTTTCAACTTCTTGAGATTCAAGATGTTCTTCATGATTATTTACTTCCACTTGAGAAAAACTTTCTTTAGTAGATTCATCTTCAGTCTCACTCTTGCCAGGAATTCGAGATAAAAAAAATCCGCAATTTTATTTTCTTTTCCTTTGATGTAACCCATATTATAATTGTATGCATTTAATTTTGTTAACCATTTTGTTTGTCGCTCTGTTAAATCTTTCCCCTTATGCTTTGTTACCAAATATTTTAAAGGTTGATGATCACTTAGAATTTTTAATGGTCTTCCATAAAGGTAAGGACGAAAATACGTTACAGCCCATACCACAGCTAAAAATTCTTTGTCAATCGCCGAATAACTTTGTTCATATTTGTTTAATGTCCTCGAAATATAACAGACAGGTTGCGAATCCTGAGTAAGCACAGCACCTAATGCAAAATTTGACGCATCTGTTATAAGCAAAAACTCTTTTTCAAAATTCGGATATATAAGAATTGGATGTTGTGTAATCATGGACTTTAGTTTTTCAAACGAATTTATATAGTCAGGATCAGTTTTAACAATTTTTGTGCCTTTTTTCAAATATTTTATCATGGGATAGGCGACTTTTGAATAATCTTTAATGAATTTTCGATAATAGCCTGTTACTCCCCAGAAAACTCTTGATTTGAGTAATAGTAGTAGGCAATTTCAAATTTTGAATCACTTTAATTTTTTCCGGGTTAGGTAAAATGCCTTCCCTAGTAAGGACGTGACCCAAAAATGGAGTTTCTTTTTCGCATAAATTGACATTTGTCAATTTGAACTTTCAAATTATGTGACTCCAAAGCAAACATAATATCGTTTAGATGTTCAATGTGTTCTTGCAGCGATGTGCTAAACACTAAAATGTCATCTAAATAAACAACACAAGTGTGATTAATGAATTTTCTTAGGACTTCATTCATTAGTCTCTGAAATGTAGCTGGTGCGTTTTTAAGCCCAAAAGGCATCCGAACAAATTCGTATAGCCCAAAAGGGGTGATAAATGCAGTTTTATGTCTGTGCTCTTCTTTAACAACAATTTGGTGATAACCCTTGGCCAAATCTAGGGTAGAAAAGTATTGGGCCCGACCAAGTTTATCCAACAGGGCTTCAATATTTGGCAATGGGTATTTATCATCAATTGTGTATAAATTCAGCCAGCGATAATCAACAACAAGTCTATATTTCTGAATACCCGAATTGTCCAATTTTTTCAAAATTACTATAAGAGGACTTGAGTATCTTGAACAACTTTTTCTAATGATTCCTTGCTTTTCCATTTCTCGAATTTGCTTTCTTACTTCTTCTTCATATTTTATCGGATAGCGATACAGTTTAGAATTTATTTGCTCTTCAGTTGAGGTATTTATTTCATGTTCTATTACATGAGTGTGTGTTAAAATATCTCCTTCAAAATAAAACAATGTTTTGAATCTTCTTAAAATTTTTCTTAGGGCTAGTTCTTCCTCATGGTTCAAATGGTCCATGTCAATTAATGTTTCAATTTGACTCTCATCCTGCATTTCTAATACTGTAACTCTGTCATAGGGATGTTGTTTGAACTCTAAAATATTACTGTTTATAATGCATCTGTTGTTAGAAAAATCTATATTGGCACCAAGTTTGTGCAGAATATCTGTACCTATAATAAATTGATATGGTCTATTTTCAGGAAATTTTGTTACTTTCCATCTAATCAGGGCTTGTTTAGGAGCACAGAATTCTTTTGGAGCTGGTGTATGCACTTCTTCATTGAACTTATTATTTCCAGTAATTGTTGAAAAACTTATAGGTTTTATTTTTATTTTTTCCAAAGTCAGTTACCCTATCATCAATTAGACTAACTCGAAGTGCTCCTGTATCTATCAAGGCCGTATATGTTTTATTTTTAATGGTTATATTAATAAGTGGAGATATTTCCGAGGCTAATTGATAAAAAAATTGTGTATTTCAAGAGTTTGATTAGAATTATTTTGATCACTAGTCTCATAACAATTTTCATTTTGATTCTGTTCACCTTCCGAAATCCTTGGCAAGAAATCCATTTCCTGGGGACTTTGTTGTTGGCACTGTTGAGAAATGTTTTCCACTTCCATAGGTCAGATTGTCAGATTGTGAGTTAATTTTATTTGAGTTATTTTCAGTGGAATTTTTTGCTTGTTGTAACATTTGCTGATTACCAGAATTGTTATAACCTTGATTGTATCTGTTTTGAATATCAACTCTATTTTTATTCTCAAAAATACGGAATTCATTTTTAATGCAATTGTTTTCAAAACTTGTTGTATTTAGCTCTTCAATAATTTCTTCAAGTCTAGTCATATTTCTTATAGCATATGCTAATGTACCTTGGGATATTCTTTTGATTTTATTAACCAGAAGCGAATCTATACCACTCAAATCTATATGTGGTATGTCTTTGTAATATACTTTTAGTTCCTGTTTTACAGTTTTAAAGTTTTGAATCTTTTCAAGTAAGTCCCTTACACTACAAGCTCTAAGCTTTCCTATGTTATCGTAAAGTTCCTCCGGTAGAATGTCAGGCTTATATCTATTTCTCAGCTCTTTCTTGACAGTCTCCCAGTCATCATAATGTTCGAGATGTAGTAAGGAAGCTTTGGCTTCTCCTTGGATTTTCTCCAAATATATGGTTGCCACTGCAAACTTCTTGTGTTCCGCATCTTTGATACGGTCAAGATAATATTCAACCCTTTGAATAAAGGCGGCGACGTTGGTTGAATCATTGCCCATAAATGGTGTAAGGTGCTTTATCTCAGAAAGATAACGATCCCGTTGGCTATTGGAGTTTTGCATAGAAGTTGCTTGTAAATTGACAAGAACTCTGAGAGCATTTTGAGTTTCATTTATTGCTTGTGCTAAATTTTGCATATGCTGGTCCATGTTAGCCATTTTTCACATTTGATATTTTAAGTTGATTAGTGTTTTTAGTTCTTATTTTTGGTTTGTTCAATTTCGAGTTCTTTATTTCCAAATGCACATATACACATTCTCTTATACCACTCTCATTTAATGTGATGTTTGTCTTATACGTTTTTTATCAGCTTTGGTTGCGGCACTTTGTCAGCCAGTCCGTTTTCACATATTCTTAGCTTTTTCCCGTTAATTTAATATGTTCACCACGTTCTTCGCTATGTACCGAAATTTCGCTTGCACTTTTATTTTAGTGTACATACATCAATTAATAGTTCAATTTATCATTTTAAATGCACTAAACACTAGGTTCGATTATTTGGCAGTTTCTGTTTGCCAAATACCGCGACTGCGCCAATTATGTTCTTGTGTGTTTAGATTATTTGAGCTGTGTATTTGTTTTAATTTCTTTATTTATTAAACCAACACTTAATGATAATTGAAACTATTGTAAAACTATTGTCGTATTCGGATATGCAAACCCACGACGTTTTACTAAGTATAGTTTATAAGTTTTTAGTATGGACAGGTTCGTTCCGTCTCCATTGGCCGATCTTTTCTAACTGAACTCCGTTTCTTTTTAAGTCGCTCATTCATTTTAAGCTTTTACTGCCGCTTATCTGTCAGACCCAACTTCGGTACAGCTCAGTACAGTGTTGCCTAGATTTGTAGGAAATATTATGTAACTCCCATGCCCATTGCGCAAGACACGCATGTGTTGTTGTTCTACGCAAAGGAATAGCCTGCGCGTATACGTTTTGCGCACGCCATAAGCCAGCAAAAAAACAAAAACAAATCATATGCGAGCTCTGTGTTTTGTTGTTGTCGCGCTCTGACCTGCAACAACAACATCATATGTGTCTCTCTTTTCTCTCTCCTATGTCTCTCGCAAACTCGAACACAACAACAAATCGCTTATGTGTACGGCCGAACGCTTGTCGCTTGCTGAGGCCCGAGCGCTGTTCGCTATTTTAGGCTGCGCACACACACACACAGAAATTTGTAGTTGTTGTTCTTGCCCACCCGGCACACAAGCGAAGGTTCGCTTCGAGCGAAAGTTTCGCGAAGAACAATATTCGTATTTTGTTTAGTTTAAGCGAAACTCTTTGTGTGTTCCCTTTTATCTTGCTTCTGTGTGCAGGTAGAAAACAAGAAAAAAAAAAGAAAGCGTCGCCGTCGCCTGCTGGATTTTGACTTTGCACTTTTAGTGTGCACTTGAAGCCTTTAAAATAAAGACGGCGTCACTAAAACTGCAGTGCGTCAATCAATAATTCGGTAAAGAATTATTGTGTTTTTGTGGTTTGATGTGTTATGATAGTTTTGTCTAAAGTGTTATTGTCTATGTGTTAATGGTCTTAGTGTTAAAATCATGCCACACAAGAGAAACACCGGCTTTATTTATGTGAAGCAGAGCATGTTTCCGTAAGAAAACAATTAAATGAATAATGGAATGAAAGAAAAATTAAAGATTTAAATATAATTAATATGTTAGAATTTTAAAAGCAATTTATTTTTCAGTTTGTTGAATTAGAATAATTAAAATGAATATTAATAAATAAAACAAAAAAAATTTATTTGTGTTTTAATGTGAAAAACATTTTGGAACGAGTGAAAATGAAACTCGTATAACTTTCGCGTTCACATTCGCGAGCGAACTCGCACTACGAATGTTCGCGTACGAATGTTCGCCTGCCACAAACTGAGCGACACAAGTATCATAAACGAAAGTTTGGCGAATTCGTAAACGAAGGTTTTTTTTTTGTTCGTTTTTTTTCGCTTTGATGTTCGCTCGCGAATTCGCGGGGCGAACTTTTGGTCGGGTGGGATATCTTTTTACCTTTGAGGGGGGGGTTAAAAAACCCCAAAGTATATATATTCTTGATCAGCATGACGAGCTGAGTTCATATAGCCATGTCCGTCTGACCGTCTGTCCGTCAGTTTTAAAGCTATCGTAACCAAACTTTGCACGAAGTCTTTTGGTATAAATACGCTGCACATTTGTCGGAACCGGCAGGATCGGATGACATGCTATAGTCATAGCTGCCATAGGAACGATCGGTTAAAAAACTAGTTTTAGTGAGAAAAACTTTTTTGTTTTTAGTGCTATCGCTCCCAACGCTCGTATTTATAAGTTTTTAATGATTTCACATAATTTCACTAAACCTTGTCAAAATCGGACAACTATATAGTATAGCTGCCATACAAAAGTTAGGTCTGAAAAATAGTCTTAGTGAGAAAAACTTTTTTGTTTTCAATGTTATCGCTCCTAACGCTCGTATTTATAAGTTTTTAATAATTTTACATAATTTCATTAAGCCTTGTCGAAATCGGACCACTATATAGTATAGCTGCCATACAAACTGTCAGGCATATATCAAGCTCCAAGGGTATATAAACTTCGGTCGAGCCGAAGTTAGCTGGCCTCTATTTTTCTATTTTAAAGAAAGTGACGTTTTGCAAAGTTTTTCTACGACTGGCATTTTTTTCTCTGCTTGTCAAATAGACATCCACATACATACATACAAGTACGAGTTAGGTCCTGTCTGGTTAGTCAAACTAACCTAACCGAATATGAGTGTTTCCTACTGCGATAAGTGAGTAAGTGAGCTTTAAACTTAATCGCAGTCTTATGTGAAGTTTTTTAAACTCCACTAAAGTTCCCTTAGATTTAGCGATGATATTAAGTTATGTGCAAACATAACATGAGGCGGCTAAAACTAGCTAGTTTCAAATTGATGATATTTAAACTAAATATTTATTTCAAAAACTGGGCCTTAATCATCGCTGTCATCTGCTGCTCTTCGATGAGAATTTAACATTGTCCACTCTCCAAAATCTTTGAGCGTGTTCAGCAGCACAAATTGATGACAAAAAATCGACCTTTTTTTGTTAGATCATGTTTGCAATTTTTGTGATTGTGTTAGACGTGAATCCATCAAAGAAATAGTTTGTTACAATTGCTTGATTATGATTTGTTATCGATAGCAATTGGCAGAGGATGTGGTTTCAAAAGTAGCTCACGGAAATTTGTGCAAGTCTCTGAAGGTTCTACTGGTTGTTGCTGAGGAGGAGGAAAGCTTGAAAAGCCGCCACTCCGAAAAGAAGAAGCCCTGATTCTACCTCCTCTGGGTACATGGACACCTCAACACAATTTGTCAAGGCACCAGAGAAGGGCTTGATAGGGACGCCCATATCCTTATACAAGATAATCACAAGGAATGAAACCCGGCGCCTGATTACGGAACGATAAAATAACCTTTCGTCTTGCGCTGTATCTAGGGTCTCGTGATCCTCGTTTAACCTGAAACGGAAAACATTTTACTTCTGGTCTGGGCCCTAAGGAAGGAAACTCAAAACTTTTGGTTACACTACTAGTTGGGACAGTACAAAAATATAGAATGGACAAGTTTAAGGATTATTTCGAGATGTCCCGTTCATCGTTAAGGACTCATAGCTAGAGATGGGATTGCGACGGGATTCCAGCGGGAACGGAGAGAAGTAGGGGATCAGACGAGACGATATTGAATTTAAATTTGTTGGTCGGGATCGGGACGGGACGGAATTACTCTTAGCCCATTGTTTGTTAAAATTAACATTTTCAGACTCTTCTTTGCGTGGACAGGAGTCCTTCTCAAACGAAAAAGATTTGGCCATCGGATATTCTAGTTTGATGTGGGGACTGGGCTTACAACAAACATTAAATGGGTAACAAAGTCTTAAGAAAATTCACGGGGAATGACGACGTTCATAAATATTCAGTAGTCAGTTCTTAATTATATTGAGATGTTTGTTGTCAAAAATTCAAAACTTTCGCCAACAAAAATATATCGATAACTTTGTTGCCTAAAAATTCTATCAAGCTCGTTCACCAGCAGACTAATACTTTTTTTTTGATTCATGATTTTTGTTAGATTGCTGTATGCTGGTGAACACGCCCCTGTTATGAAATATTTTATAGGGAAAGTTCTCATCAGTTGTGGAAGGGGACGCTTCATATGCCCTCAGTTAAAGCCAATCAAAGTAATATGAAATTTTTGTGGCTTCCCATACAATCGAAAAACTTTTGCATAAGCGGCTTCTCCTTCTCCTCATCTGCCAGTTTCTCACCCAATTCAGCTCTCAATATCGTTACTTTGCTGGCTATGTTGAAATATTTAGTAAGATTTCTGCGTGTTCACGTAATTGTAGCTACTTTGCACATTCACCATATATTTGCTAAGGCTTCTCCACGTCCCCCTCCTCACAGCTGACTGCCTCTCTCACTGCGTTTCTATGACGACCTTTGGCAAAAGTGCGTGTGCTTCAGCGCATTAAATTGATTGCCATAAATTTTTATCGCATAGCTCGCCAGGCTATTAGAAGAGCGGCCCCGGCCAATTTGAAGTTTTCTCCTTTAAAGAAACTGTAGCAGTGCTTGGGGGAGGACTTGGAAGGAGGTGGCTGAGGAGGGAGCAGAGACTTACAATATGTATATAAATAGAAAAGCAAGAAAGAAATGAGAAATATTGATAAGGCGTATATGGGAAGCTGTAGACGTGGACGTCGACTTAATAAAAATGCAGGCGAGGCCACAGGAGATGGCTATCAATGGCACAGGAAATGCAGCGAAAGGAAAGAAACAGAGGAAGGAGAGGCAGACGTATACACACTCATAAGCGCACACAGCTACAATTTAAATATGTATTATTATTATTTACTGTTAGAGCAAAAGAAAGGAAAATACTAAATAAAAACACCAAATACGATGTGCATAGAAAATGGACCCATTGAATGGCAACGGAAGGTCGGGGTGGGGCAGGGCGGGTGGGGAAACATAAGTAAGCAAATTGCACGCAACGTGGAGCGCGACTTGGGTCCAGCCTTCTTTTAGTTAGATTAGCCTGCGAGATATGCAAAGGTGCTGCCGCCAGAGAAGCTGTTGCTGTTGCCTGGTGAATGGCAGGGCCAAGTGAAACGTGCGAGGAAGTTACAATAAAAGAAAATTATAATCGAATTCAAGTTACAAATTAAGTCGATGAAATTTAAGGATTTTGAAAATCTCATTTTGTTTGCCTGGATTTTGTGTTTTTGTGTATTTTCGTAATCATATGTATAAAACTGAGACTAGAACAAAAATGGTGATTCTTTGCTTAATAAACTTGTATATTTGAGTCCTCATTTCATTTTTCAATTTCAACTGAGATCTTTTTTAGTTCCTTCTTTATTTTACTGGAAATTTGACTATTTTTTCTTCAATATTTTCATTAACTTTATTCGATTTGATTGTCAACTTCCTTCTTAATTTTTTCTTCTACGTAATTATATATTTTTTTGCCTTTCAATTGTTTTCTCTCTTATACTTTTTTCCCAAATTTATGTCCATTTTCTCTCAGTGCATTAAACGTTATGTGCAGCATTTTCTTTGCCATTGGCACACAATTGCGTTTTCTAGGTTGCCAGCGTCGTCGTCTGCATTCGCGTCTCTGTTATTGTCGTCGCCTTAGTTACGCCTCAAGTTATGCAGTGCAAGTATCACAAGACCCGCATATAGCCCCACACCTCCACGTCAGCCACTTGGGGATTGGCCTCTAAGCTGTTTTCAGTTTTTGCCGCTGTATCCTTGCCGCGATGCGAGTGTTTAGATTAGGAGAAATTGCATGTTGCATCAAAATATTTACGCCAACTGCCAAGGGAACGCAGCGAGCTAATATCGAGGCAAAAGCATTGTGAAAGCGAAAATGCATGGTATGCCACGTTGCCAACTTTCACAGCCAATTGCCAAATATGTACGCGGCCTCCCTGTTGACCAAAAAAATGATTTAATTATAAATATCAATATTTAAGGGGACTCGATTCCATGGCTGATTGCACCTGCGCTATGCATAATATTTGCCCTGCATCGCTAATTGCCTACTGGCCATAAAATCATATAATTAATAGTCCAAGCGTCGAAAATTTTTGATTTTAATTTCAATTAGTTTAAAACTGGTGCAACATTTTGAGCGTTGTTTGCACAAATTGTAAAACAATCATTTGTTTTTGGAAAAATCATACCCGCCTCGCATCATTTATCACGCACACAACTTGCACTCACCTGCAACGAGACAAAAAAAGAGAGAGAAAACATTTTAGCATGAGAAATTGTTGGTGATTTTTAATCAAAATGCATACATAAAAAATGTTTAAATGCAGAATAATTGCAAAAATAAAATACATAGATAAATTTGGGACACAAAGTGACAGAGAGTCCAGCCATATTGTGCACATTCGTGATATGAATGTTGTTAGAGCAAAGTAGAGCAAATCCATAGGAACTCAGAAATGAGCATATCAGTTTGTTTTTAATAGTTCGGACCTTATCCCGAACCGGCCAAACCATTAGGGAAACTATCTATTTATTGCAAAAAATTTGTAAATTAATTGATTGTAAACTATTTATTATACCCGTTACTCGTAGAGTAAAAAGGGTATACTAAAGTCGTGCAAATGTATGTAACAGGCAGAAGGAATCATTTCCGACCATATAAAGTATATATATTCTTGATCAGCATCAACAGCCGAGTCGATATAGACATGTCCGTCTGTCCGTCCGTCTGTATGAACACCTAGATCTCAGAGATGGTAAGAGATAGAGGTTTGACATGTATGAGACAAATGCTTCTTATACTTGCAGGCAGATCAAGTTTATTTCAAATTTTGGCCACGCCCCCTCCCGCCCCCACAATTCGGAAAAAATGTTATATCTCCTACAGTTTTAAAGATAGACGGTTCGTACCTTCCACAGATAGTTAGTAATTAGCAAAATGAATCAATTTGCTGAAGAAATGACAAAGATCGGATGAACGGTTCCCAAGTTAGGAGCAAAAAAGTGAACCAAGCACCCAACCCCCTCCCACCCTAAAAAATGTTGCATACTTTTTGGATGGTCACCCTAGTGAACACAGGAACACTATTAAGCATGTTTTCTCATGAGTAAGGGGTATATCGAAGTCGGTTAGAGCCGACTTTAACTTACGCTCTCGTTTTTTATTGTAATGTGGGTTGCAAACCGTTTTGAACCGTTCACAGCGAACCGAATCAAGTGTGACAAAATCATTGAACCTGAACTTGTTCAAAACCCAATGTAGACGACAGTCTTAAAATTGATATGCAAACATTTCGGATAGAGGAATAGAATTAGTGTTAAAGTCGTCATCCATTATGGCCTAAGCTTACAGATCTTCCATTCAAGTTTCCCAAAGTATTCTCAAGCTTAAGTGTTACTTCAACCTCATTTGCAGAAGATGTCGATTTGGAAAATTATCTGCAAAGCTCGTCAATGTCTATCCAAAAGCAAAATGATAAATTATTTAATTATTTTAGCTTTCGGTCTTTATAAATCCTAGTCGACATAAGTCGAAGTATAATCCGGCTTTTCCAAATATAATGAAATTCTGAATATTATTAGATTTAATTAATAATTATTAGATTTAATTAATAAATTGATTTATTTTCTTTTTTAATTGGGTCAAACTTTAGCTAAAAAAAATGGTGTGAGTGTCTTTAACACTCACGAGGCTTAATGTCAAAATCACAAGCGCTCTCAATGGTATAGAAGTGAGGAATGACAATCTTTGAAATGAAGCAATCTTTCAAAAGAAGAAAACAGGGAGTAGAAATTCTAACAACAAGATCATTGGCTGCTGTGTTCTTTCTTCTTTTCTTAAACTCTGTTAAGTCATTGACAAGTCACTGATTAGTTAATTTCAAATCACTGTTAAGTCACAGTCAATTCTCTGTTTAATCACTGTCAAGTCACTGTAAGTCACTCTTTAGTTACCGTTTAGTCACTGTTCAGTCACTGTCAAGTCACTGTTAAGTCGCTGTTTGGTCACTTTCAAGTCCCTGTCAAGTCACTGTAAAGTCACCGTTTATTCACTGTTTGACCACTGTTAAGTTACTACCCACTTTACACCACTTTTCCTCCTCTTTCCCCATCTTTGCACCCTCTCTCAGCCCTCTCCCCCTGGGACACTCCGCTAAAACAACACAAAATATACTTGACGTCAGCGCAGCGCTCCATCACTTGACGGTGAAATCAAAGAAAGAAGGATGCTCTTTCACAGATGTTTCACATCAACAAGGTTACAAAAAGACCTTCACCTAAAAACCACGAACCTTAAAACTTCAAACATAAGCTATTGGTAAAATTAGGCTTGAAAATTGAGAATCGGAGCTCCAAAAATTTTAATGGGTTTTAAAATCATTACATAAAATGAAGTAGAATAATGATTAAGCAAAGTGACTAAGGATTAGCGAAATGCCCCAGCTCATAACGAGATTCCCAAAGACACATGAAAGTAGATTAAAAAGGGAGACAGGTTGAAGTTCACAGTCAGCTTAGGGAGGAAGTGGATATTAGGATACCAGCTGAACCCACGAAGTGAAAGGAATAAGAATTGTTTTTGACCAGACTCAATATTCGAGTTTATTACGAACAAAAGATACATTAAGGGATTTAGTGGTGAAGGAATCATCCAATTTTTTTGACCATTGTCTTATAAAGCCTAGAACATTATAAGTTTTATTTACCATTTTCGAAAAGTGTGGGTAAAATTTAAGTTTAGGGTCGAACATTTATCCCAAAAAGGTTTCACAACTTTCGGAATATTTAAGTGCAAAATATAAAGAAATATGTTTGTAAAAATATATTTGCTAAGGACTGTAGTGATATGCGGCTGCATGGTGCCACAAGTAAAATGAATATTTTGAGTACGAACGACTTTTAAAAGAACTTTGTACTTGTCCTATAACTAAAATCGATCTCAACTTTGTTTTGATAGAACAAACCAATCCGACAGATTTTAGGATAAGTAAATTCATATTGGTATCAAGATTAGATCTACTTTGGATTAGAACTCAGCGATTTAAAAATAGTCCATAAAATGCAATGTACCAAATCAAGGCTGAATGCCTTCGTTTCTTATTCTCTCATTGTGTGTGTTCAAATTTAAATATATTTTTGATATATTTTATACCCTGTAGATATTTCATGGCCCGTCAAATTAATATATTTTCCCTACTTTCTTCTTCCTTTCGCATGTTAAATAGCCTGTCATACATATTCGACTATCCATAACTGTACCTCCAAGCATACCATTTCATTCAAATTCCTTTCTATACAAAATTGTACTTTTTATGAATATATGTATTTTTTGCTTCCTTTTTAAGTGGAATACATTTTTCAATTATTCTTTTACATTCATGTTGCTTTTTTCTGTAAAGTTTTTGTCGATATTTTATCTTGTTCAACATTTTTCTCTCCTTCAGCTACACAACCGACACAGGACTCATAAGTTTACATTCGATTTCGGCGTTTTTGTTGTAAAAACGAAATTGATATTTTATGGCCATGCTCATCTGCAGCAAGTACGAAGTAAAGCATACGCTTTTCATACTTTATGGCGCGTGTATCTGTTAGATACCACTTTTCTATTTCTTTTTTTTCATTTTTTATTTTAGCTATGCATTGGGCATTGTTTAAGTCAATACATGGAGCTGCATTCGACACATGAATACATTGTTCAAATGCATTTAGATGCTAAAGCTTTGATTTAACGCATTGCATACTCATAAATGGGTTTGTTTGTTGCTATTTTTTGTTTGTTTTGACTGTGCACGAATCTCGGCCTGCAGCCAGACAATTTTTGTAATTACCAAAGAGCACAACACCGAGGGCCAGTGAAAAACACCAAGGCAACAAATGCAAACAGGCAGAATTTTTAGTGGAGTTTGTGCATTGATTTTAATTTGATTTGAATATGAAAATGAATTGAGAAGCAAAGTTATTATTTTATTGCAAATTGCAAACTGAATATGGTGGCAAAACCCCTATTATTTTTTCTTTTAATTATTTGTGTAAATAATGTTAGCTATTTGGTTCAAGAATTTTATTATGTTAAAGTTGCTTTGCATTGAAGTTTCAGCGGCAAAGCATAACATCAAAGTCGATCGAGCCCTGTCCGACTGTCCATTCGTCTGAATGCACACCTAGATCTAAGAGCTGGTTTATCTCAATCGCAATAAATATTTATCTTCATGAATATCAGGTATATGAAAGACGGGCGCGCCGACCAAAACTTGCGCTCTTGTTAATTTTTTTATAAAAAATTTTGATAGGTTGTTAAAAACAAAATGAGTTCAAATATTTTTTTTTTCTTTAAATCAAAAATTAAAATAAGTGATAAATACGACTTTTAATTAGGTCTAGTTAGAATTTGAAATTTAGATTTTTCAGTAATTTTACAAAATTTGACTTTTTGGTATATTGAAGGGTTGGTGGTGATTCTAGATGATTTTTTTTAGGTGGTGAATCTAGGTTTTATGTAATTTGAGCTTGAAGTTGCGTAAAATGAATATTTTGAACCAGGGAATTAAACCGACTCGCATTTAGGTCCCGGTTCTAGTCTTATGTTTCGGTAAAAGGTTCTGTTTTGTTTCTAATACTATTTCCGTATTCGGTTCTAATCTGGTACCTGGATTTTTATTTCACTATACCGATAAGTATCGGTATGATCCGGTAAAATATGAAAAAATAGCGTCCGATTTCTTAGAGAAGACCTAACAATTACTCCCCGGTAAATTATAGGTTCTACGCTTAAGCTCCCGTCTTAAAAAGCACTCAATTGTGGGAACTTTGTCAACTTTTCTGGCCACTATTAAAATACATCTTGTTTATTTTAAAATTGTTCTGCCTGTTTCTCTGTCCCTTTAATCGTCAGTCTTCGACCACCTTCTTCTATCTACTGCGTTGTACTCTCGGTTTCGTCATCGTCCATCTATACTTGTAAAGCTGTAGGACCGACTGACTTTATTTATTTATTTATTCCCCAATTGAACAAAGCTCTTAAAAGACTACTCTATTTTAACTTAAATTATATTACCAAATTTAATGTCTAAAAGTAGAAAAGTATTCTGCTAACAATATTTTGATTGCCGATCTATTGAGGTCGAGTTCACATCGCATGCTAGTGGGATATAGGTTCATTAAGCGAATAATTGGTTGGTAAAGGGTTGAAATGTTCAAAGATTTCTGCTTAATACACTTAAATTTATCATGGCTAACAAGGTGGGACAGTCAATGCACCCTATAACAAGGTCATCTTCAAAAGTAGAAAGTTGCGCTAGGGTACATCTACTAAAATGTGGCGGTAAAAAATCAGAAAAATTGTGCGGGATGACCGCAAGCTTAAGAAATTTTTTCTGCGCCCTCTCAAGCCAAGAAAGATTCCACATAAATGAAGCATACTCCGAACGCACAAAAGCAAAGTAAAAGCTGAACCCGGATCGATTAAGTTCGATTAAAATTGAGAACAACCGAACACACCATAACCTAAATCATCAATCTAAATCAGATTGCAACAAGCGACTGTAACTCGTGGATTTAATTGATCAGAAAATTTTAAGATCATAAGCATATAGTAGAAACTCTGCAAATGTCATTAATAAAAAGAATGAAAAGTAAAGCACCGAGGGTACTCCCCTGTGGAAGTCCCGAAGTACCCACATATGAAGTAGAAAGCACAATAAGGAGGAATAAAACCGTAGCTTGAAAAGCTTGTCGGGTAGAGCGTAATGACAAACTTTATAAACCTACAGCCAAAACTGCTTATTCTAGAGATCTAAGATTTGGCATAGACTTCTTTTAGTTAAGCAGGCGCGCACTAAGAAAGAAAGTTTAAAAAATTTGTCCGCGAAGATGATGAAAGGCCAAAGAAAATGTGTATGGGACACATGAAGCAGCTGTGGCTCTCAGACAACATTGTGGACTAAGCTGATTTGCTAAGAGGGTGAAAGAGAGTGAGCATAAGAGAGAACCTCTCACACTCATGTTGTATGTATGTGTCTTGGTTTTCTTGCTATGAGAGATATTTGTGACCTTCATTCGATTTCTTACCAATACCTTAGCACTAAAAAAATCGATACATTTATACATCTTGGCGGTCGTTTTCAAATAGTTCCAAAATTTATATTTTTTAAAACCTTTTTAAGCTCAGTATAATTGTATTATGATTAATGTCATTTAACAGTTGTATATCTATATGGATTAGGCTGGCCCTTAAAAATACATTTTAAAATACCGGGCGGAAGAAGTATCGTTTTGGTCCCAATAGATATAATAAAAAGTTTGGTAGCGATCGGACTACATTTATTGGACGCGCGCTCGCCCTAAAAATCGATTATTTGAAATATAAGCGCAATATATGGGATGAGTTTCGGGTTTAGTCTCTAAAATTTTTAAAAAAAATTGTATGTGTTAAGTCTTTTTATATCCTTTTAGGAGAATATCATAGCAACATTTTAGATTTAAACGTGTCATATTTTGAGCGTAAACTTGGCCAGAATCATATCAAAACGGTAAATTTTTAAAAAAAAATTTTGATATTTTTTTCGAAGAATTTTTAATACATATGAGATTCTGATTTTTGCTTTTTCCCGGGCGGCAGAACTATCGTTTTGGTCCCAATAGATATAATAAAAAGTTTGGCTGCGATTAGACAACATTTAGTGGACGCGCTCTCGCCCCAAAATCCAAAAATTTTAAATATACTGCCAATATATGGGATGAGATTCGGATTAAGTCTCTAAAATTAAAAAAAAAATGTTAAGTGGTTTTTCTCTTTTTATCCTTTAAGGGGAATACCATAGTAACATTTTACATATTTTTGTTGGATATTTCGAGCGTAAGCTTGGTCAGAATCATATCAAATCGGCAAATTTTTCAAAATTATTTTTTTTCTGAGATGAGTTTCGGAACAAATCTCTAAAAATTTTAAATTTTTTTTAAGTGATTTTCCAATGTCGGTAAAGCCGACCCCGGTCAAGAAAATTCTCGGGAAATTTTGCATAAGACGAGAAAGGCAAGGCTAACTTCGTCTGTGCCGAAGTTTTGATACACTTAAAAACGCTTGTCTCAACGGTTAGCGACTTTGTCCAAACTTCGCAGATCAGCTTAAAAACATTGAATATATACCACAGGTGATTGACGGACAATTCAAAATCAAGATGATGTAAGCCCGTGCACTTTATTTCTAAATGAATAATGTAATGTTCAATCTAAGCTAACTATGAACATTGTCGAATAAAGGGCATACCTGCATTCCACTTTCTTCCTGATAAGTGGGCCTTTCATTAATTCTGTATTTGTACAGCATCTTTCAAATTTGCTTATTTAATCTTAACTTCAATTGAATATTCACTACTTATTCAATATTTAAATTTTAAAGTCTACTCAAATAATACGAATCAAATTATTAAAGAACCAGAAAATTGGAATTAATTTGGCATTTTATTGTACAAATGGCAAATGATTTTTATTAAAAACTCAAAAACAAAACACGTGCCATTTGTGTCTTGATGAACATGTCACTTGTCAGACGCTATTCAAAGTACTGCATGATAATCAACTTTCATTCAATTTTACTTCAAATGTGCTAAAGAAAAAAATATATATTTATGATGCTCATAAATATCAAGGCAAACGGTAGGAGTAAAAGAGAGAAGGAGAACCTCAAGAAAAAATGCCTTTTGAAACGTGTGAGGCATAAAATTTGGTTAACGTATTTTCAGAGAGTTTCTCACTCACGTAGACCATTTGACAATCTTTGAAAATTTGATATTTCTATTAAATTTTTATATATTTGCTGTGCCATGTCGAATCCGCAAACATCCGTTGCCAGAGTTCTCGTGACGACGACCCTGGTCTCGAAAACTAGCCAAGCATGAATTTTCCAGCATTTTCGCTGTCAGGGAAAGAGATTTTTTCGCCAAGCGTGGCTTTTAAATAAACAACAACAAAAATGAATATAAACAAATGGACTGTGCAAGCAAATGAAATATTAAAACTAAACAAACCGGGGAACAGGTGTCAACGTCATCGTAGTCGCAGCGGAGTTTCAGTTTCAGGTGACACAAAACGTTTTATTTGCATTTCATTTACGTTCCCAGACCCTGTCCCCGTCCCAGTCAATTGTTGTGGTGTTTGTTTTTTTCCCAGTTTGCAGGTGTCCACAGCCAACAATTAGTATTCGAAATCAATCAATTGATTTGAAACTGCCCAACTATTTCAATTGTTGGCGGCGGTTGAACTTGACACTTGACCAATTTGAGAATTGTCCGTTAGTGTGTTGACCAAATAAAGAGCAGGTAATAACCGAAATGTGTCTTTGATGAGTTGCGCTCGCAGGTAAGCTAATGAGCCGGTAATGGTTTTTGAAATGGGCAAACGGAAGTCTTGAAATGAAAGTTTAGAATGGACGGTTTTCAATGAAGCAGCGAGATGGACTCATTGATAGTATAATTGATGTGGGATGGTCAATTGGGGTTAGAAGGCTGGAGGGAATGGCAAAAACAAACCACTTTCAATGGCTCTATATTAATGTTGGCTGATCGGACTTTATGTGGACGGTGATTAGTTTTGTTGAGTCACGCAGTCCAAAGATCTCTTAGAGATGTAAAATGTAAATGTTGGCTATACAGCTCCTCCAACGGGGCCAGCCAAGCTTCTCTCAATCTCTTGGCGTGTGTGCCTTAAATTTTTCGCACAAGAGAAAGGGACCTACAGTTTAACGCCGGATCCGAACGGCAAAGTTAGAGAATTTGCTTTTTCATGGCTAGTTACTTCACAGCTGGCGCCAATAGCTGGTGAAGGTGACCGTATGTGTAAAAGCTATTTTTCTAAAGAAAGAAAAAAACTTTTATTATTAGATGTTCAGAGGCGGGATCGAACCCACGACCTCCCGCCCAGCAGTTCAGCACACTAACCACTGGGCCACATACGGCCACTCTTAGAGATGGCGACCAAGAAAATCGATTATTTCTATCGGGCATAAAGACCAAAGGGCAGCACATCTGATCATAATTTGTGGTTTCTATGTTTTCATCGACCAATGATCGTTAGCATATTGGTTCATGACAATTAAGCCTTTCGCTTTAATCGGGTACCAATCGCTTATGTTCTCTAGAGCAGAGTTCCCCAGCGATAGCCCCGGGGGCACGAACTTACTTACCGAGTGCTTGCCGAAGTCATACTTCAGTGTGTGTTAGAGGGAGCCACAGTCACGTTTTAGCGCTCTCTTCTAGAGCGACAAACGCACCGCGTATTTAGTAAATAGCGCTCTCAGCAATTATTTGGCCATCTTTCTTATCGGATCGTTGATGAAACTGGAAGTCATGACGAATCTTGACACAGAACAACCGTTTTAACCACAGCTTTTTTGTACAGGATCTTAAGCAAGCCGGCTAGGTCGTCATGGTAAACTTACCGCTATCTAGCCGGGACTTACGCTACTAAGCCGCATTAATTTCATTAGGTTTATTTTAAAAAGCTTGCTAATTTAGAAAGGAGGTGAAGAGGGGCAAAAACTCCTCTGCCCCCTTTACTTACAAACAAAAGTTTTTCCAAAAACCACTTGAAGTTTGTTTTATCGTGTTAATTCCGACTTAATTTGCTTCATATGTAGGAAAAAGGTGTGTGTCAACTCCTCTATCCTTCAAACAAAAGCTTTTCAAAATAGTTCGTGAAGTTGGGTTCATCAAGTAAACTTTGATGCATGAAACTCTCTTCGATTAAAATTATCTTGAAAAAGCGTGCACATTAACTTAATGAAGTTCGACTAATGATGCTTTATTTTAACATAACTGACAACAAGTGTTATCGTTACGCTTCAAAAAGGTATGCTGCTTATTTAGTTTTAATGGATAAAACAACAGATTTTTAACACAATTTTTTATGCAAATTTAATTTATGTTATTTATTTACACGCAACATAGCCAGCCGTATTCTTCTCTTTCATTTTTTATTTGCATCATAATTTTAATTAAGTTATTTAAAAATTCTATGAAGCAAATGATGAAATTTGCGTGCGCGAATTGCGTGGTAAATTTGATTAATTTTCCATGCGTAAGTTTATTATGCATAACAAACGAAACACGATGGAGTCAATGTTTAATGTAGCTGATAATTAAATGTTTTCTACTCTAACGAAGTGAGGAAAACGCCTAACGCAATTTGACAGCGCCATTATTAAAAACGCTGACATTTATTTGGGATATGACACACCCTGTATATATCTGTGACTGTTGGCGTGCCAAAATTAAATCCAAAGCTGCTGGCGCTAGAAAATGCAAATGCACAAAAAAAAAACGCCTATTGCATTTTGCCTTTACAGCACAACAACAAACAACAGCAGGAAAAACTATTGCTCAATTCGACAGAAGACAGATGATTGTTTAAATGTGGCAAGTCACAGAAACCTTTGGATTGGGAAATGGTTAGTGACCTAGATTTGGGTAAGGCAAATAAATATAGTTAGTACAATGAACATTGGTAACAACTGACAACATTTTTACGTGAATAAGTCCAACATGGATATAAGTTTAAAGTTTGTTTGTAAATCATGTAGTTAATTTATTGCATTTTAGTATGTACTTTCGTATGAATGCATCGAGATATAACTATCTACAACTTCAAACAAGAATATCAGAGCACAAAGGTGACGCAAAAAACAAAAGGGAGACAACGGCATTATCGCAACATTTGACAACAGCTGGTCATACAGCTGACTTTGGTAAAGGAGAGGAGAGACAGAAAACAAGACTGACATTAAAGAGCTTACGCATTCAATAGAGAGCACTAAAATACAAGGAAAATTTTTACCAAAGCAATTACATCTACGCGGCAGCGATGGCGTAAAGTAACAATAAACAAATCAAACAAACAACAAAACGCGCAATGGATGATTTATTAAAAATAGTTGCACACAACTAGGCTAACACTATGTCAAAAGTTGTTATGTTATGTTATTGTTTTTAATATGATAATAATAAACACAGGCTCCCTGACGAAGGCGCGACGACCCGCTGAAACGCGTAGGAGAAGAACTTTAATTTTGGATGAGGAACAACGGCCATTGCAGCCCACACATTAAACACAACAATTGGACAAATTGGCCTACCACAATACACAAAATTTCCCCCTTTCCCCCCTTAAACCGTTAAAAACTGTCGGACATTGCAGCATGTGTTTTCCAAAATTAGTAAATTTGGTGGCATGAAATTTTACGAAAATAGTCACTACATCATTTTTTATCATGAAATATGTCCATTCTCCAGCCTGAAAAACTCACACGTTATTTTCTCAGCTATTCGTAAGGCTAAAAGTCGGCATTACGGAAATCGGTTTAAGCTCTCTTAGTAGTGGAGATCAAATACTAAGTAGAAATTAGAAGTCAACCCCGAACGTTTGATGAATAATGACCAAACGAGAAAGAGAGAAAAGCAATCAAAAAGATTTCGGATTTTTGAGACTTTATAATAATTTTATAATTATAAATGCGCTATTTATTGTTGGTAATTATTGAATTTAATTACATCTAGGGAGCCAATAACATATACCTAAGTGTTTATTATTTTCATTAATTTGTCATTATAATGATTAATAATTATTAATAAATATGTTTACTTTAAATAGGTCACTTCTGCAAAAACTACAAGCAACAACACATTTTAGGACCAAATCGGTATCATCCCTAACATGAGCAACGAAAGGCGTCATGGAATAATAATAATAATAAAGAGAAGTAATTAAAATAATTGTTGGTTTGTTTATTAAATAAAATGTCAATAATTTTGCAAATTAACTCAAATGTAAAGTTGATTATGGGGTGACATTTTATATAAAAGGCCTGCAAAAATCATGGGTTTGTAAGTTTGCGGTTCAGGTCTTCCTCCCTACGATATACAAAGTAAGTTCATCTGAAGTACTGAGATCGTAAGGAGAAACACGGAACCCGTTATCCCGGCTAACGAGACAAACGAAACGGACCCTTCAGGTTTCTTCATGCTTTCTTGCGTGACAAGTTGGCATGAAATGTGGATTTCTGGCTGGCATCCAAGTCCGACTGGATGTGCACGTGTGTGTTTGTGCATGTGTATTTCGGAGTCAGGCCACTCGACTGAAACGCTCTTACTTGATTATTTTTGTTGACAATGTCCGTTTCCCTCTAACCACAGTATTTTCCTATGTCGACAATAATTCTGAGTAACGAATTCTTTTGGCACAATACCCCGCGGCGCAAATTGTCATTACATAATGGATTACTTTTATGTTACTTTTCCCCAGACTGCATTACTTGTTATAAAGGATGTAAGCTAGAGCCGAACTGCAATTAGATTCCCATTACTGATGTATGTATATACTATTTTTGGAAATTGTAATGCAGAATGTTGGCAGTCTGTTTGTTTTCGATTACTATCTTTCTCTACAAAAAGCAGCGATTTAAGTGCATTACATTTTCTTTAGACTTAAAGCATACTTTTGACAGAACAAGTAGAGCTCTGCGTGTAGCTCCGCACCGCACTCAATATAGAGAGCAGTATCAAATTGAGATTCTAAGTTAAATCTTCTTTGCCAGCACGAGCAGCGAGAGCGGGGCTTAGATGAGTCGTGGCTTTAAATAAATTTTAATTTCAGTAAAGTAAAATTGCGGCTTAAATTTAATGTACATTTTTAAATTTATTTAAAAAGCTATTAGTTAAAAGCACTAAAAACGAAACATCTCTGAGACGCCTTTTTTGATCCACTTGGGCTGTTCCACTCATTCTCTACCTCAGCAGCACGCAATGCTGTCAATTCACCCAGTATATAGTCTAGTTGAAGAGCGTACAAAAAATTCCCAAGCCATATGTCATGCCCAATACGTTTGGTTGGCTACATCCTTGAAGCTTACATTTCTCAACTGTCAACATTTAACTTGTGACTCTTCTCTCCTTCTCTCTACCTCAACTATTTTTGCATATTTGACTTTGACACTTGGCAGTTCTGGTTGTTGTTGTTGTTGGCGCTGCTGTTAACATGTCTGGGTCTGCCTGTCCAGCGACAATGAGCCTGGGCATTCCTCTTGAACACGCAGGCAACAGCAGCAGCAGCAATTGTCAGTGTCAACTGACTATATATCTAAAGATGTGTAAATATAAATATATTTTTTACGAAAATAAAGGCATAGGCTGCCTTTTAATGTTGGCAACATGTTGCGTAGGCGTTGCTGACGATTAACTTGTTTACTGTGGGAAAAAAGTAGCTCAATTTAAATGAAAACTTAAAAGTCATGCCAAAATCCACAATTCAATGGCTTAATTACTTAATTTGATTAATTTGTAACTGCAAAACAAAGTAATTAGATTTACCTGTTGACTGCAGTGGACTAAACCGCAAAATATACCACAATGGGAGTGGGAAACACCCCCTGCTTTGGTTGTTCTTAAAATCATTGAAATGATATTTTGGAATATTTTACAAATGATTTTTAATAAGGATACTCAGTAACGGTAGTAAACTTATAACTGTAATAGTGGGCGACCTGAGATTGTCACTGAACTTCAAGAGATTTTATTATTTTGATTTGATATTCTAGTTGGATGGTTTGTATTCCAGTTTTAGGTCCATCTTTAAAAACAGAAAAAAATTACTTTTGCTAAGTCTCCTTACAAAGCAGGAGAGATTTTAAACCAACCGAAAGAGATTTTTTGGGACACCGGGTTGAAAGAGATTTCCCTGAAAACCTCTGAATATAAATGGGTATCCAAAAACATATAACCTCTAAAATTAAATGCAACTCTGTACACACAATGGTTTAGCAGCGAATAACTAGTTCGCCAGCCAACTAGAAGCTAATATGCCACACACAAAATTATGGCCGCAACGTCGACGCCTGGGGTCATAAAAAATGTTGTACACGTTTTTCTGGTCATGTTGACAACTGGCGAAATGCAATTAACAATTGTCCAGAGCAGTTGTCAATGGACCAGATCCAAATCTAGGCACACACACGCACCGACAATTGCACTCAAATGAATGCCCTTTGGCACCTGTCGTCATCATCTCTAGCCGTCTCCTTCTACTGGTCCGAACTGCTGCATAGTTTCGGGACTCGGTGTAAAATTAGCCAATGTCGGGTTTTGGGCCCCCAAACAACAATTTAACTGCATTATTTGCACGTACACCACCTGGATCTCCTCCCTCCCTCACCCCCACTGCCCGACATTAATGCATAATTTTGCCAAACTATTTTGAGGTTTGTTTGCCTGGCAGGCAGGCAGGCAGCAGCAGCAGCAGAGGAGTTCCCTCTAAACTCAACTCCACCCAGGCCAATTTATTTGTCATGTCAATATTAACATCGTGTAGTCAAGAGTAGATGCATGCACGGCAGACAAATACTCGCATCTCTGGAAACTGCAACTTGCAACTGAACATAATTTGTGCTGTGCCTTTGGTTTTGTGGTTTTTGGTGCTGTCAACTTGCCAAACTGACAAATATTTGCTAAATATGAGAGCAGGGAGAAGAGGAGGGGTAAGAGTAAATTTAATTAGAATTTATTGAAGAGGAGAGTTTCCGAATGCTGCAGGAGGGGGGACAAGCAAACAACTGGGGACAAATGCAGTCAACCAATATTCATTAAAATAAATGCAAAAGTGCAGTAAAATATATCAAATAATGCAGGCAAATTATATGAATTTATAGAAGTGCTAATGAACATATACGAAAGTAAATCCACAAAATTGAAGGACATTAAAAATCATCTAATTAACAGCTGCTCCACACACAACAATGCTTCGTGTCCACATGGGGAATAAATTCAGAGTATTTAACTTTGTAGTTTCAAAATAATTTTTGTCTGTCTTTGGTTTAATTCGGTATTACTAGGAACTAAATTCCACACTAGGGTTGTCGAATATTTTTAAAATATCGTATCGACGATCATTTCTGATCTGAAAAAATATCAAATTTTATTTGATATATCGCTTGAAAAATTTCTAAATTTTTGTTGTAATTCACATTTTTATTCTTTTTCTCCCAAAAAACGTAATACTCTGCCCCACAATAAAAAGATATATTCTATTCCAATATTTGGACTTAACACACTTTAAAAAAAACCCATTAAGTTATATGTAAATTTGTCATACGGCTATAGCAGTCGCAAATGACGCATTTTATAGCAGAAGCAAGTTGTTCCGAAGGCACTGAGCTACCAGGGGTAAAAAAAATTCATTAGGGTGAGTATGGATAATCCCGGCATGGACGCTTTATGCGAATTTCAGAAGGTTAAGTGTTAACTTTTTCATCATGTTTGCGGCCAGGTATAACTTTAGCTCACTATTTTGCGACTCAATGGTCTTTTAAGATCGACCTATAATGGGCTTCTATAAAGTCAATATAAGTGTTAGTGTTACCGCTTGTTTTTATTACCCTCCCGCCAAAGCTACACTTGGCTATGCCTTTTTTATCTCGCTGTAATTAGCTTTTATCAAATTTGAATCCATTTTGGTCCTTGCGTTTCTTAAATGCAATTGCGCTCAAATATCATGAAATACACAAAAAGATATCGCATATTCGATATATGGAAAAAAAATAAATCACGAAATAAGATATGTTTTCGACAACGACGTATTTCACACATAGTCAGCAAAAGGGGTCTCGGTACTACATTCCTAGTTTTGGGTTAGATTATTCAATTGATGTCTTTCAAAAAATTCTAAACTAAACCAGTAATCGTAAAACACACACCTTAGGACGCATACACGCAAGGAAAAGCCTGCCAACTATACTGTTACTTTTGACACACAGTGTGCTAGGATTTTAGATGGCGTCGAATCACTGTTAAACGGGAAGGGCGAAGGTTGAGATTGGGAGACTGTTCATAGCAAGGCTGCAAACCGGTCCTAAACCAATCCCCGTAAAGAGCGAAAATCTGTCTTTTACTCTGATTAAACGAGTGGATCTCACAGAGGTAGAGCCACAAATTTTTGCATGTATGTAGGTGTATACCGTACCCAGATCAAGTGTGCTCCAGATTTGGCAAATTCCTTCTCCATCTTCTTCTAACCGCGAAAAACTGTCAGAGATACAATTTTTAAGCTTGAACCTAGTGTCTTAATATATATTAAGTTAGGCCCAATATGTATCTATTCTGTATACCACAATGAGATCCGAGCAAAAACACCGAAAATATACAAGTGCGCCTGCCCGATTATTGAAATGAATTTTAAAATAAAAGGAATTCAAAGCTATAGGAACCACATTACTTGGGACAGGGTATTTTGCTGTCGTGGCACTCGACCGCAACACTCTTACTTGTTTTAACCTGTGTCACAATACATAAACCGGATAGTTAAATAATGCTGAGTTCATTTCAAAAATATATTCAAACTTAACATATTACGAGAAGAAAATAAAGAATGCGTGAGTTTGTTAAATGGGAAACAAATCCGTATATTCATTTCGTCGTAAAAACATGTAAAAAATCGCTGGGAATCATTTCAATTAATTTAAATGAAACTATTTCTCTTTAGTTACAGCAACAAAAGCCCCTTTGAATGCAATTCTCCACTCAAACGTTTTAGTTACGGTATTAGAATTTGGGAGGAAATCTATCTCACTAACTTAGTAAGGTCAAATTAGGGTAGCTGTTGGCTGTCAATCAGTGATGCCAATATTTTTCGAAAAAAAAGGACAGATTGGAAAAAAAAAACAGGAAAAAGGGATGAAAAACTAAAAAAAAAGGCTGAAAAAAAGGATAAAAAAAATTATTAATATATATTTATTTATTCAACAGTTTTTAAAGCATCTTCAATGACTTCTACATCGGTCATTTCTCTGTCCTCATATGTTGCCATTGATCCAATTAATGATAAATATTAATCCGGCAAATTTTAATTGTGGCAAAACAACTTATGCCGACGCAATCCAAATCTAAATAAAATGTAAATATATGTACAACTGATTAAAATTGAAATATGTATATATACCAGAAACCGCCAAATGAAGTACAATTTTTAGATTCACCCACTGACAACTTCATATAGGCAATAGACAAGACCTAAAAACACACCGAACTGCATTTCCAGATCCACCAATGTAGCCTTGGTTCAGGGGTTGTGGGCATTTTTGTTTTAGCAATTGTCTTTGAAAAACATTGACCTTTTGGGTCTTAATACTAAATTCTTAATTGCCAGCAAGAAAAAGTAAAGTCTTATTTTAAAAATGTCTTTGGTAGTCAAACAGCAAGACGCTAAGATGCCTGGAACTGATATAATTAGATGATTTGAGCTGTTTTTCTGCTGGTGATTAAGAATACACTAATAAGACAATTGCGTAATATTGAGAAGCTTGTGATGTCCAATTGGTCAATATTCAAAGGTAATGGAACAAAATTACCATAATCCGTGAACCAAAGCCTGATTGGAGAATTTATAAACGCAGTTCGGTCTATTTATAGGTATGGTTTAAGGCCTGTATGAAGTTGATCGTTGGTGAATCAAAAAATGGTACTTCATTTGGCGGTTTTTTGCATTTCTGGAAAATTTATGGCCGTCCCATCATAAAGCCTTTTTCAGAGTACTAAGACTGTCATGAGGATTAGTCCTAATTTTTTTTTAAATCTCAAAATGGCCGTTTTTGCACAAACCGCGATAAAATTTTTTTTCTTAAGTTTCGGCGGTTTCTTCCTCCAGATCAACCATCGCAAATATTTTAACCACAAAGTAAGGAAAAAACAATATATTTTGAAACTTTTTATTTATTTTTAGACCTATCAAATATTTAGTTATAACCAACTTTAACAAAATAAAACAGTCGCTATATCTTTGCATCCCACAATGGGAAAATTCTGAAAAATCTATCAAAAATGGTTGAAAACTGCGGTATCATCGTGCCAAAAATATTTAAATTTTTGGAGACTATGAAAAAAATAGTTGCCCACTTCAGAAATAATTACACATATATAACTTCCTGACTGTCAAAATAGCATTTAAAAAATAGCTCTCCACTTGAAGCCGATTTCTAGTTTTGGTTTTAACCAAATTTACTTGGCTAAATACCCTCTCTACTTCCGCATTCGACCATGGCAACGAAAGAAGATTCAGGGCGAAAGCTACCAGGTCCGAAAAGGTGTTGTTACCTGCGCTGTCCCGATATTTTTTTACTTCGGACCAATATTTTAAAGTGTTTTCATCATTTTCCCATTTTAATTGGTGGATGTTTGCGTATTGAACAACTATTTTGCTTCTTTTGTCGCTGCTTTTTTTCAAATAATTCTAGAATCGGTAGAATTTAACATTAAAAAAACCTAGTCTAAAAAAGGCTAGATTTCCGGATAAGGAAACTAAAAAAGGATAGAATTCCGGTTAGGGGTTATGTTTGACATTTTTTCCGGCTGAAGCAGTTAAAAACAGGATAGATCTGTCCGGAAAAAGGCCAAATTGGCAACACTGCTGTCAGTACAAACGGGCAAAGAATGCTGATGATTTTGTAGAGATAACAATGAAACAGCTGTACAATCAACTGGCCTCCTTTTGATGTGTGGTATTCCTGCTTTTGAAGTTATGTGCAAGCATGAAGAGACCTCGAGCCGGCATAATATTGAAGGTTTATTTGATATTAAGTTCAATTACTTTTATCTAAAAATGCAGATAGTTTGTTTTTAAATTTTGAAGACTGTTGCAATCTTAATTAATTCTCAATAGACCGATAAGAACATTTGATTTAAAATGAGTATTCTAGAAATATTTTTAGAAAACAAAAATCAAATTGGGAAAGTGAATTTTGACCCTTAAAAATGTATATGATGCAGAAACTCCATGAGGTTTTCTTATAAGCCGAGAGAATTCAATGAGCTTTTAAACCTTTCAATTAACAGTTCTGGGACCCATTTGACTTAGTCGAGTTTTGAGATAGTTCTAGCATAGAATTCTATATATGTGCTTGGTTGTTCTTAATACCTTGGCTGTCAATGGATTTGGTTTCATTGAAAACTTTTTATTGAGTTCGCCTTCACCAAATGTATATTTAAAATAACTTCCAAGCTTTTTATAGTTTAGTAAAAATTAATCATTCCTTACTCCCATTTCTCTCAACTAAATTTCATTTAAGCTTTTCAAACTTTCTTAAATACTCTGCTCAGTTGGCAGTCCACTCAATCAGCCTCAAGTATGCTCTTACTTCTCCCTACTTGTCCGTCCAAATGTGCATAAAATGTTAATCCTTGATTTGCTCAATGGTCACTCGAAGAGCTTCATTCATTAAAACAGCTTTAACTTGAGTTTTTGCAACGTGCCTTATCATTTATCGCTTTGGTTTGCTTTCTTATTGTTTGCCACTTTGGCTGGCATTGTTGTTGTTTTTGTGTTTTTTTTTTTGGTACGTGCATTGCTTAAAATGAAGTTTTCGCGCTTGTCTTTTGATTGAAGAAGCAACGCGACGTTGAGCGGAAATGTCAGCCGGCAGCAGCAGCATAAAAACACAAACATAAATCTCAATGACGCAGTCGCAAGAGCCACCCACATGTGCATCATTCTGCAACTCTGTTGGGGATTTGGAATCAGATTCTTGTTGCAGCTGCACACGGGTTTCGGTTTTCGCCAGTTTAGCATAAAATATTCGCCAGACATTTGACAAAATGCCTTGCGCCCACCTACAACTGAAGAGATTTGTCTTTCAAGGCGGGTGAATTGCAGTGGGGGAATGGTAGAGGAATCTGAGTAATTAGAAATGTGGGCTGATGGGTTTTTGGCCAAGTTCCAAAAGAATGAGTGATTTTGCTAAAAAATTTTATTTGAAGTTAAGATGAAAGATTAAATTATTCAGCATTTTGCATCTATTTTTAAAAATTCTATAAATTGATTCATGCATTTTATCCCCTTCGTGTGGGAACTCTCCCTGATTAATTTAATTCATTTGCTTTGCCAACACGTAAGATCTGTTGCTTTTAAATGAATTACTTGTAATCAAAATATTGATTGAGCACATTTAACATCAGAATTCAGTGGGGATGGGCAAATTCGCTTGAAATTAACAAGGAAGAAAGTCGCAATTTGCGCATGCGTGCCGAACTTGCCTTCTCCTGACTTGGTCACGCATTGTGCCACCATAAATCTTAAGCAAAAGGCGTTGAAAAATTATATGAGAAATGGCCACAGTCAGAGTCTCTGGATATGGGTAGGGCCCGGGCAAGCAACAGGCGCCTTTTCACTATTGTTATACCACCAGCTTAACAAGCCGAGCAGCTAGGCGCTTTTGCATACGCCGTCGTCTTCGCTTATGACTTCATTAGCAGTCAACAAGTTTTCACTCTGAAAAGTGTTTGGCAATTAGCCATGCTTCATTTGCTCACAAATCAGCAGAACGTAAGAATGTTTTGTAGTAGTTCAAGCCATTCATTAAGTAAGATTGACAGGAAATCATAAAATATAATTTGAGGCCTTGTGAGACTTGAGAATGTTTAGCTAATTGAGGCGCTTTTCCATTTTAATTGTGTGGTGCGGGTTGGGAGAAATCTGTTGACTATCAAACAACATTTGTTAGCTTGAAATTGAAAACAATACACAATTGACTTTTCTTGGGAATTGAATTGAGCTAATTAATTGGAGCTTATGTATTTACACGAAAGAATTGGATATGCCAGTTAGCTTGCGGTGAATCACGACAGTTGTTTGAATGAAATATGTTTTGAAGCGTAAGTCAGCGATGGGTTCAGCACATTTTTCGGAGAAAATTTCAATAAAATAATCCAAATTCAAGGAAAAAGCGTTTTAATAATGTTCTGTTCTTGATGTGAATTACTAAAAGTTTTCCCAGTATACAATTATTTTAACTTTAAGCCCCATACGGAGTACGACGAAAAATTCGTTTTTTTACAGCATTTCATATAAATAGAAACACCTTGGCTTTGCTTTGATGTTCATGTGCTGTTAGAAAGTGTTTCTATTTATGTGAAATACTGTAAAAAAACGAATTTTTCGTCGTACTCCGTATGGGGCTTTACCTAGAAAGGTTACAAAAAAATGATTTTGTGGTTGTTAAGCCCCTTCGCTCGGATTTCCCCCTATCTCTATAATCAGTTCCTACTTTCATTCCCTCCCTTAAGAAAATTATATTCTTGACCCACTCTCCCCTTAGCCAAATACTAATTAAGTCCAAGACCTCATTCTCTTTCCTCTGCCTAATTGGTAACGACAACTTATGGCTTTGAAAAACACTTTCCGCACCTTTTTGCGCCATATGCCAAAAATAATTGGGCACAATTGAGCTTTGGCTATGCTCGATGTGTGTGTTTGTTGTGTCTAGGCAAATTGGACAAATGTGTTGCGGAAGTTGTTAGAGACAAAACAAGGAGACAGAGAGAACGAGGAGACACACCGAGAAAATTCCGTTGCCAATTGTCGATGTGTACAAATTTGTTGCAAAATCGGACAGACCATTTGGACTGAGTTAAAGCAACTAACTTGATTTCCATTTCCTTTTCTAGTGGGATATTTACATAGTATGAGTTGTAATAATATTTAGAGCATTTAATCTGTAAAACGATTTTAAGTAAAAGTACCAATTTTTTCAGCTGATTTTTCCATTTGCTTTCAAATAAAGGTAAAAGAAGTGAAATAGTTGGTCATGGCCGAATTTATTATACCCTATTCTGGCCAATATTTAAATGTTACTAAAACCATGATCGTTGCGCCCAGAGTTGTGTGTGTATTGTGGCGTCTGCCGCTAGCGCTGTTGTCCAAACTGCTTGATTTGCTTATAGCTCGACGATAGATCATCTGATCGTTTCCAAAAAAAAGTATTAAAAAAAGCTGAACGATTCGGTCTTACAAATCGCTCTTGAGCATATCCTGTTTCGGTCTAGAATTTTGTAAAAACGATTCAATCTAAGAAATTCTTACTTTGAATAGAACCGTTCTTTAATTCAAAATCGACCGTTAAAAGTTCAAAAATAAAATTTCAAGAATTTCGCTCTTGGAATCGAGATAAATTCGTTCACAATTTGGTGAGAGAGGGGAAGCTAACTGAGAGAGAATAGTTTTGGACGCGCTCTCACTGAGAGTATGTCGTTGTTAAATGCGTACAAATATAAACAGCGTATATTCTTAAGTATGATTTGGACGAGAGGTTTTGCTGATGCCAAATAGTCGAGTGAGCTAACGCGCCGTAGTCTGTGTGTTCAGTTGTGGAGGTACCAAGTTCAAGTCGCAGTAAAGTAAGTAAAAAACGAGAAAGCCAAGCTAACTTCGTCTGTGCCGAAGTTTTTATACCCTTGCAAATGTTTTAAAATATCAGAGTTTAAAAATGATAAAGTTGAAAACAAAAAAGTTTTCTTACTAAGACTCATTTTCAGACCTATTGCAGCTGTAATATAGGGTGGTCCCTTTAAAAATGGGAATTTAATTTTGCTATGAAAAAACCGGCTCGATATTTTTTAAAGGTTGAACATTTATTGAAAAGGTAGGTTCACCACGCTGACTTGGCAGTAGCCATTCGATCCACCCAATTTTTGGGAACATTTTTAATTCTTAAATTTTTTTTTTTTTATTTTTATCTTAGTGCTGTTATTATATTGACATCTCGAAGGTTCGATCAATCCACTTACAAAGTTGTGGAAGATATGAGAATTTCATAAATTACAGGGTAGGTAGTTAATGGAAAACAATCTATATCTGGCTATAAGGAGTATAAATTCCCCGTGCAAAGTCTTCAGTATATACCATCTCTAACATCTGTTTGTTCGTGCAACAATTTGAGAGTCGGAAGTGTTTCCGTTTGACTGTTACATAGATAAGCACAAACTCATAATACCCCTTGTACCTTTTATAAACAGTATCCAAATAGTACACATTAATATTTGTATCATAAGCCCAAAGGGCCACTAGATGTCCATTGCTGACGCTTAAGAGTCCGATATACCGATATATTGAAATATCGAATATCATTATCGCATATTTTTCCGAGGCGATATAACGGATATCGATTTTTTGGCGATATTTTTGTTGCGAAAAACTTTTTCTTGTTCTATGGACATGTAAAGCAAAATGCTTAAATGTAATTTTATTAGTTGATGCACAGAAGTTGCAGTGCAAACTGTGTAATAAAGTTGTAAAGATCATGATGATGAATATAAAAAGTAAACACTCTTTCGTTCCCTAAATTAAAATAAATTATCGTTTGTTAATTTCAAAAATATACTTTTTATCTGTATTTTTAAACGCAGTCAGAATTTAGTTCTCAAATTAATTATATCGAAATTATACTTTTTAACATTGCCAAAAATAATGATATAGATTTTTCTGCAATAGCCGACAACCCTAAATTTAACCTTAAGTGAAATAACATCTGAATTTTATCCCTTGCGTCTTCCACATATCATATCTCATATCAATGATCCCTCATAAATTTCCCGCTCTTTCTCCGATTGTCATTGGATTTTCTTAAAATATTAACCACAGCCCAAACGGCACGCGTTACGTTACTCTCCACAACAATTCGACCGCATTAAATACAAATAAATTCATCAACGAATTCAACGAAAAAGGTTCAAAGAACTTTTTGCCGGCCAAATGTGTAACCGGTTTTTGACTTCGACAAGAAGTAACAATAAAAACATTGACTCAGTTGTGTGCACTTGGTCCAGCTCTCCAGTGTCCAACTCTCTGGCACAGCGTTGCAGTCAAGGTCGTGTTTATTTGCGGTTTGCAAATTTTCTGTTTACCAAGGTTTAAGCTTTGTTTACGAGCCGTCGCGTTGTCCGCCCTTTGGTGGTGGTGTGCTAATTGTGGGTCATCAATAAAGTGAGAAAAAAATCAACACAAAAAAAAAAGACTTTGGACCACACAAAGGACTTAACGGACTCAACGGAAATGGGCGCTACAAATTAGCGCGATTTCCCATATCTCTCGTGGCGGTTTTGCTGCGTGTGGGCCACACAAATTTCTTGACAAAAGTAAACAAATTATTGTATTTCGATTTCTGAATCTTGTTAGAAGGGTCGGTCTCGTCGTTGGCGGCAGACTTCAGTCAGAGACCCTGGGGGCGAGAATTTGCCAAATTTGTGGGCGAAATTTGTTTTAATTATACAGAGTTTCATTTCTGCTTTAAGGCTGGCAATCAAAATACGTTTAATAATAACTAGGAAACGAATAAAAATGGTTAACGGCACTTTCAGACGGTAGCAATCAGTTAAGGTAAAGAACAGAGTCTGCAGATGAAATAAATGCTTTTGATAAGAATGATTGTTCGGCTAAATCGATGAACGTGCAATAGATAGTTTTGGTTTTTATGGAAGGATACCATCCTATTAAGGCCTGAAGTATTTACCAGAAGTTTTGGACTCTAAGGTCCAAAAATGAGACACAGCAACTTTTTACAGGACGCATCTTAAACACATTTTACGTTAAGTTAAAGTGGAAAACAATGAGTCTCGGCATGAAAATGAAAAGCGTAGAGTATCTTTAGATTCATGTGCCCTAATTGTGCTTTGCGATAAAAGCCAAAAGCTTTCCGAAGACTTAGAAGCTTTGCAAAGACTAAAAAGCTTTGCGCAGACTGATAAGCTCCGACAATACTATGGAAGGGACAACCGATTTGTAAAAGAAATACAACAAGGGTAAAGGGGGCTTAAGAATCATGTTCTAAACTAGAAATTCAATGCAGAACTTGTTGAGAACAAAAAACGACGACGAAATCCACATTATTATGTAGAAACCAAGTTCAGAAGATGGAGAAAATAAGATTAAACTGGATTTAAATCTGTCTGAGCTCTCATATGATATGGCTAAAAAAAACCTGAGTCTACTGTCTAAGTTGGCTGTCTAAAACTCTTATGAGAAACTTAGATAGCCCAAGGTGGAACTAAATAAGGTGAAGCCATTAGCCTCTGATAAGGGCCAGCTAATGTATGTTTCTGAAATAGCTCGACTTCAACTTATTAATACCACCATAAGATGGTCTATTTTTTATAATATCAGAATTATTTTTGAACTTTTTAGATTGATTATTACACTATCTCAGCAACATAGATTGGACTTTGATTGTCAAAATAATTTATAAAAAATCTCCTCAAAGCCAATTTAAATTTTTTACTCAAACCCAAAACATTCTAAATTCAAAATCAGATATGATCTTGAATTACAGTCTCTATAAATATTAAACAAAATATTGGTTGTTCCTTAAAAGGATATCAACAATTCACCATCACTTCAGCCAGTAGAGCCAAATTTTCAAATGTGAATTCTACGGGCAGATTCGTGTACAAGTTTTGGCATTTGTTGTGATATTTATTGTTGGCGAGGAATTTCAAGTCTACTTCGAAATCAAAGCAAAAAACACATCTGCTTGAATTACAAACTCAATTTTAAGGAATTTACTAATTAAATTTTTTAAAAATATTTCCGGTCGATTTTAAACTTCAAAATGATTTATTTATACTTTTGAATACAAAACTGTGTTAAAAGTCTAAGAGACATTTTCTCTAATTTTCCTCAACATATCAGCATATTTTGTGCTCTTAATTGATGCTTCTCAGTTATCTTACTTAAGGTTGAACCCCGGCTTAGATCTCTCTGCATCGCTTGGCATGACGCATCAGCCTAAGCCTACCAAACTCTGTGTTGTGACTTCAATTTCAACGACAATGACTCATCATCAAGAGCTACAGCTTCAGCTTGCAACTTGCAGCCTCTGGGCCAAAGTCCAAAAACCGTTGCAACAGCCGTTTGCCAGTTGTCAGTTGTCATTGTTGTTGTGGTTGCTGTATGCAGCGTTTATCTGGCTAGACGACGACAACTGGAAAAAACAAGCCTAATTCTGTCTAGCCAGCAGCTGACAGCTGTGCATAGTCATGGAGTGAACATATGGGTCCGGCAGCAGCAGCAGCAGCAGCTTTAGCCCCAAAACTCCCTCCCAGGATGAGCTTACCAAGAAATTAAATTTAATGTTTGCCTTTGGTTCCATGACACCAAATCTTGTTAAATTAATAAACGGCCAAAGCTCTTTGACAGTTTTTGGCTTTGGCTAGGCGAAAGTCAAGCTCGATTTAACGCTCAATTTGGTGGATTAAGCGATGATGAATCGCCGCTTTGGCTTTGGCTTATTGATAAATTCAAGCCCATTAAATCGCATTTTTGCAGCTGGTCAAAGAGATTTTTCAATTCTCAGCGTGTGCTGTACGTAATACAGCCACACAAGTGGCCGCTGATAATTATGTAATTTGTAGTCAGAATTGGGCATTTTATTTGTTAGCCTCTCATGTTCGGGTGGGAGGTGGGGATGCCCACTTCATTGGCATCCACACAATGGGTAATAGAACGACAATAAACTTGGGTAAAATGTGTTTTCAGTGAACAACAATGCGAATGAAATGGGAATGAAAATGAAATTGGGAATAAACGGTAGGACAGAGGTGTAGCATTGGGTTAAAGGGGGGTTAATGTAAAAAACAAAAACAAGACAACAAGCTTATATTCGAGTGATTAAAAAACTAATAAAATATAAAACAAAGCCATATAACCCAGTTGGAATAGAAATTGTTAATTGTTGCACCTTTCACAATCTGACCTTTATATCCGGCTGTCAGCTTTACATTTTTACATTACATTTTACATTTTTTATTTCTTGGATATCTTAACTCTTTCTAGATCCGATCTATAGAATTTGGTAACGATAACGGACCAGTTTTAATAACATATGCGTTGTCCGTAGTCTTGAGAGTTTTAAAATCTAAAGGAAATAGAAAGATGGCGTTGCCTGCATCCCGTAACTCTAAAGGAGTCTGCTAAGAGAATGAGTTATCTTAAAACACGGACTGTTTGTCTCATATGTGTCTTGACACCTTAAATTATCTACATTAATCTCACTTTTCAGCTTGGCAAAGATCTTTCATAAAGCAGTTAGAACTTTTTTCAAAAATATTCAATTGTTTCTTGGATTCATTACATCAGGAAACACTGTTAACTACATTAATCTGCAGTTATGAATCTGTAAGCCTGACTGACCGACATATTATCAACCAAATAAGCCAAAACAGCTTATCCTACAGATCTAAGATTTGGCATACACCTTCGTTTAGTTCGCACTAAGAGAATGGAAAATTTGTCCGCAAAGTGGGTCCAAAAGCTAAAGAAAAGTTTGTATGGAGCAAATGACATGCTAAGAGCGAGAGAGAGAGACAGTGAGCATGAGGGGGATCACACAGACACAAATAAGGTATGTGTGTATTACAATTATGCCATGGCTCTCTGAAACAGATGACAGCTGCTACATGTGTTAGAATGAGGGGGGAGCGGAAAGAGTGGAGAGCGGTGGAAGATGGAAGTAAGGGTGGGAAAAGAGTGGTGAGCGGGGAAGAGGGGATGGTACAATTAAAGAGGGCTGATGCTGCTCACATTCTTCATATAACATCGCTAGAGCCAAAATACACTAACGAAAAATAACATATAATTCCGGAATTTTCAAGCGCCTTGAAAATTTCTTTGGGTGCTTTAGGACGGGATGGACGAAAAACAGCACAATTTCTTAAAATCTTGGACGGGACAAAGTTGCGGGGGGGTTCAGCTAGTATACCTTTATTTATGTAATCTCATATAAGCACGAAATGTAAAATTCAATCAATGTAGTAAATAAGGTCAAAAAGACATTCTTAAAAAGTGAAAATGAGTTGAGGTAAGAAATTCGAAAATAATCGGTGGTGCTTTACCCTACATCCACCTCAGGTTGCTGCCAAACCTTAGCTTATTTCATATTTGATCAAATGAGCATATCTTACCTAAAATTTTATGTCTGTTTATGATCAGAAGAAGGTCTAATAAAGTCAAGAAGGTCTACAATTTCCAGAAATATTGAATAAAGTTTAGGTCATACCCTAAATTTGAATTAAGTGAAAACCGGAATATGTCAAAAGGACATTTTTAAAAAGTGGAGAGATCATAACCTAAACTTTATTAAATATTTCTAGAAAATTGTAGACCTTCTTTAATTACATAAATTCTTGTCGGAATAGAACTTGACAAATTAAAATGTTTCTTATCCATCCAAGCCCTTCTAAGGCGTGGTGGTTAAAGCCTTCATGGCTTTTGGTAAAGATATGCGTTTAGTTAGGTCAAATTTAATTCAATTCTGTGTCGGAAGTCTGCTAGAAGAACATGTCAAGACTTAATAAAATTTTGTAGTCTATTTTGGAGTATGTAGGGTGTTACGACTTTTGCAATCTTTAATTAAGACTATTTTATATTTTTTAAATATGCAAAGTCCGGAGTAAATCGAGATTTTTCTAAATGAATGTGGAATACAAGTGAGAAAGTCGTATAATAAAGTAAAGAATAATAAACTCTGTTCCAGTCTTATCCAAGTAGTGAGGAGGGTATCATGCTATATTTTTGTTGATTTTTTTGCGCTCTCTTTCTCTTTTTCTTTTGTTTAATGTTTCTAGGCGAGATCGAACCTGCGGCACTCACAACACCCGCTGAACTACAGCCGGTGCCACAAGAGAATGCAACTTACAGTTTAAAGCATTTTATTAGGTTTTCAGTTATCGTGGTAGTAAAAATCATTGGTTTCATTTTTTATTAACTGAAAGCAAATCATTGCTACGAAAGTTACTTTCTCTTTCCTTACATTTTCTCGACAGTTAGCTTAGAATCCCCCAAGTTAACTACGCCACTGTTTCCAGCACAGCTGTGCCCGGTTTTTAGCTGGAATATGGGCACGTAACCTATCTTTGGCCGCACACGCCTAACCACAAAAGGCCAAATTATCTGTGTGTGTGTTTGTGAATATATAGGTGAAAGGTGAGCACAAAAGGCACAGAAAGGTTCGGCAAGTCAGGAACAGGACAGGGACAGGGCCAGACGACCAGGGAGTGAAAGTCATAAAAATAAGTTGGTTAATATTTTCTATTGCATATGTATAAAGCAAACAGGGGAGGCTAACAAGGGGCGTGTCCCAGCTCACGCCTGTCATTTTGACAGTTGTGTCATGATAATTAGTTTGAGTTTTCGGGGGTCCAATTTTGTTGGTGGCATGCGTTTGTTTTGCGGCTTCATCGCATTGTTTATGTTGATTTAATGTTAATTTAACGGAAAATTGATTAAGATCTCTCCCTCGAAGAGACAGAAAAAAAAACAGAAGGGTCAACATTTCATTTACCTTTTTTGGCTTTGATGGTCAGCTACTTGAGGTTACTTGACCTGCATATGTATGTTGTGTTTGAATACTTCACAATTAGAGCAAGGCAACAAAAATTTCACAATTTGTTTAATTGATTTCATCTATGGCGGAATGCCGTTGTCCACACTTAAGACAATTAAACACAATTTCTTTCTTGCAAAATCATAAATTTGCATGAACTTGCTTAATTAAAGCACATGACTGTATTATATTTATTTTGATGCTATTTAAATTTCTATTATTCAACACTTTTATTAGCCATCACCAGCTGCTTTCAATTAGCCCACAATTAAATTGGCCAAATGTTTGATTTTACGGTTTTTTGTGAGCGCGTAAATTATTTTGTTCTTCGAACGTTATTTTCTTCCACCCGTATCCAACTGTCAGCAGCAACAGTTGGTTTTCTACTGAACGAATTGAGAACGAAACACGATCGTGATCGCCAACTTCGGCTTCTTCGGGCTGCGACTTCGATTTGTCTTTGTTTGTGTTTTTTTTTTTTTGTTGTTTTGTTTGGTAGCATCATCTGCAATTGTTTTTGTTGCTGACTGCTGACAGCTGAGCTAGGCAACATGTTGCTAGTGGATAATAGACAGGTTTTGGCTTAGCAGCATGCAGCCAGACAGGCCTTTAATGAAACAATGTTGCCAGACTCATAACGTGCTAACAGTTCATCAGTGTTGACAAATCAGAGGGAATAAATTCTGCGGGTTTTGGTTGTATTATAATTTAAATATTGTAATTTATCTGGCGACCTTTCTAATGGACCTTGAACCAGCTAAACTCAATAATTAAACATTAGAAAGGTCGCCAGATAAATTACAAACTTTATATAAGAGACGGCACGCTCTCTTGTTTTGTAATCGAAACTAACAAAAGTTTCAAGAAACAACGCAAACGCTTTTTTGAATACTTGCATTCAAAATTTATCGGCCAGCTCTAAGCTCTCTCAAAAGCTTTAGCTTTTGGTCTTTGAACTTTGAGCTTAAGCTTAAGCTTATGTACCCCAAAAAGTTGAAACATGGTAGCTTGTCCTATTTTTACTTTCATTGTTTTTTGAGGTTCCCAACTGATTAAAACATTGATTGTATTGAAAGGCAAGTGAAGCGATGGTTTCGACAGCGATAAGCCTACTGAAGATTCATTTGGGAGAATGATGAAACGGTACCGTATAGGCAACCAGTTAATTTTTGGTGTACAATAATGCATAAGTTGTTTTCAGTTGTGAACAAACGTTGAGCCAGCTAAACTCACTAATTATAATTTAAATAATGATAAACTAAATCGAGTCCGTAATGACCAACTCCACACAATTAAAAATGTTAACGTATAATTATTTACGAGTTCAAAAACTGTGTGTATCATAGCTTCAGACTCAGTTGAGATGAAATATTCTGGCCGCGAACAGCAGCTGGTGTAACACTTACAGTCTATAGAAAAAAAATCAACTCTGTGCCAATCGGTGCAAGCCAAACTTTCGGAAAGACCTTAAAACGATCTAACGAATCTTAATAAGCCAAAATTATAAATTATCTAGCCCTTTCTTAAAAAAAAGTTTTTTCAAAGAGTAGGTTTTAAAAGCTTCACAACTACTTGAGTCAAATCGTTTTTTTTTTAACTTTTAACTCAAAATTAATGAAATATATCAGCACAATGTTTTGAAAAATAACTTTATGGCGAAAATACGACTTCAATCAGTTAATTAGCACTTAATTTTTGACATACAGCCCTGTTCCCGTTTTCGATTTCGATCAAATTATGCGGATATAGTCTAGATTGCTGAATCGACGGCACTGTGCGCTGGGTCAATGGTTAAGCAAATTAAAATTTCCGCTTAAATCCATTGGAATGTTCATGGCACCTCTAGGTATTTTGGTATTGAACCGTTATAGACAGGGATGCCCACGATAAAACTAATTCAGATATGGCGCTTAGGCAACATTTTGAACTATGAGGTTTTTCTAAAAGCGCGAGAGAGAAAGAGAGAGTGAGAGTTTTTCTCCTACGCCTTTCGTCGTTTGTAACGTTTCTTCAGGGAGTCTGCACTTTATTTAAAAAAAAACACACATTTAAATGAAGGAAAAGCAATTGTTACATATACCTGCACCTAATAACACAGATATTTCCACACACATACATACAATAATTACATATTTATTGTGACTATTTTGCTAGACTGATTTTAATTCTAATATTGCCGCTTTCTATCCTTCTGGTGCTATCGTGAAAAACTTTTTCGTTTTGGTGAAGCGAGAACATAACTGAATTCCACTTTCGAAAAGTTGCAGTGGAAGTGGAATTGAGAAAATAAAAATAGAGGCAAGCTAACTTCGGCTCGACCGAAGTTTATATACCCTTGGAGCTTGATATGTGCCTGACAGTTTGTATGGCAGCTATACTATATAGTGGTTCGATTTCGAAAAATTTTGGTGAAATGATGTAAAATCATTAAAAACTTATAAATACGGGCGTTGGGAGCTATAACATTGAAAACAAAAAAGTTTTTCTCACTAAGACTTTTTTTCAGACCTAACTTTTGTATGGCAGCTATACTATATAGTTGTCCGATTTCAAAATGACTTGGTGAAATTATGTGAAATCACTAAAAACTTATAAATACGAGCGTTGGGAGCGATAACATTGAAAACAAAAAAGTTTTTCTCACTAAAACTAGTTTTTCAACCGATCGTTCCTATGGCAGCTATATGCTATAGTCATCCGATCCGGCCGGTTCCGACAAATGTGCAGCGTATTTATACCAAAAGACTTCGTGCAAAGTTTGGTTACGATAGCTTTAAAACTGACGGAGGAGATAGCATAGAAACAGACGGACGGACAGACGGACGGACAGACATGGCTATATCAACTCAGCTCGTCATGCTGATCAAGAATATATATACTTTATGTGGTCGGAGATGCTTCCTTCTATGCGTTACAAACATCCGGACAATTTTAATATACCCTCTCCAAGGGTATAAAAAGCTGAGAATTTGCTTCTACCTGATCGCATCAAAGGCTAGCCAGCGACTGAATGGCTTTTTGGCCTGTTTCTCCTTAGCTTAAGTATGCGTTCACCTAGTGTAAATTGCGAAATGTCTTCGCCCCCCTGGGGGGATCCGGTGACCATCGCTGGTATAGAGCATATAAGTAATGAAGAATCAAGAAAAACAACATAGTGATCAGTGGCACAGAAACCCTCCCCTTAAAATCCTGTCGGCAAAACAAAATGTGGCGGCATTCATCTTTGGTTTTTTTTTTTAACTAATTTTGAAATATGCAGTTTTGGTAACGTCTAATAAATTATTAAAATGCGGATTTGGAAAATTCCAAAAATAGTAATGAACACTGCAGTAACACCCACAAACAAAACATCGAAAGGCTCTGGCATGTTAAGGGCAAATTTACATATTATTGCCGCGTGTTGTCAGTTCGCGTAGAATTTGTAAAAAGCGGAGCGATTTTTACAGCGGGTGTGGAAGAGTTTAAAAGTATCTGTCCACAATCCGTTTTAACAAAAAATCATTGAAAAACAACTATGACAAAATTTCGAATTAAAAAACGTTATCCCAGTCACTCAGACCATTAAGATCACTTTGTATGTTGCTATTCGTTTGCTTAACTTTAATTTTTATTATTCATTTCACATTTGACGAAAAGTCTATTCATTTTTATACTTTGTACCAAATCGATTTGTCGAAGAAACGATAATGATCGGATGAACCGTTCTCAAGTTTTAGGCCAGTAAGATCTATCTAATAGGAATTAAGCTGCCAAAGTCAGACCCCAAATCTTTTATTAAAAACAGAAAAGTTGTTTTAGTTTAAATATTGACCCAAAAATTCAAGCAAACTTGTAGCCACATTTATTATGTCTCTGCAACATGTTGCTGAGTGAAACAACATTTTATGACAGGCAAGGTCTGAGAACTTATTGGATCCCACACACACAAGTCCTCTGTCCTCGTTACTCGTGTCTTCTGACATCTCTCAGACATAAACACATTTTAAATTTTCTTCTTCTTATTTTTATTTTGATTTCGGTTTTATGATCATGTGTGTGCTCGATTGTCTGCTATTTCGTTTTGCTTGCAATGAGTAAACAATTTTTAAATGGAATTTCCAATAAGTCATCCCAAAAACAAAAATAAAAATTGTACCTCTTGCTCACGCAGCGGCAGAGCAATTTGACAACTGCCGACGGCCAATCAATAAAAATTCTGCGTAAGATTTTCAACTCATTCATGAGCAAAAATATTCGCGGGTTCAATAGTTTCATAAATTTTAATTGCAAAAACGTGCACAAAGCCATAAAGAGAGACAAAAGGGAAGAACTCGTTGATTTAAAAAGTAGGCCAAGTTGTGCAGTTTCAGTCGTTTTATGAATATGATTTACAAGCCAACAGACAATTAAAGATAAACAAACACAAGAACGAATGGCAACAGGCCATCGATAAATCTACATGACGATCACGAAGTTGATAATCACAAAGAAAAATAAACAAACAGAAAATTACTTTACTTTAAAGCGAATTCTATTTACTCTCAATTAATGATTCTTTGAAATGTTTATTGGTAAATTAAAAGATTAAAAATGATTTAGTCTTTTAATGTATATGACTGATTCATGATTCATTAAGGCCAAACAGCGTAATTAAAGAAACAGAAAATAAGCAAAAACACATGTAAGAAGGTTGAGATTCTCAATTCCCCATAGTAGATTGCCTGAGAAGTAAAGCCCAAACAATACTTCCATGGGTTACCTCTTCGGAAAATCGAAGTAGTTAGTTTAAGTAGTTAAGAGGGCAAACTAACATTGAGTAACACACCGGCAAATAAAAAGATAGACGATTAGTTGATAGTGGATAGATTTTCCCGCTCTCAGTTTTTATCAATTAATCTGAAACTTTTCCAAAACTTGTCGGACACAAAACTCTTCACAAAATTTGCCTACCCCAAATGCCTTAACATGCTGTGATCTTTTCCTGAAAATCGTGGAACCTCCAACCGTTGAAATCATGTGGGCAACTTTTGATCACAAATCCAGCAACAGATTCACCAATGATAAATTGCATTGAACTTTTGCTTTGGCCTTCAAGCACCACAAAATGATGTCAAAAAGCAAAAGAAGTCGAGTCTGCACATAAATTTCCATTCAGTATAAAAAGAAAATGCCGAATGCTGCTGAATGCTGTCGGCTGGGTCAACCTGTACCGCATGAAACACACGAGAGGCAAGTGTATAAAAATCGTCTATATATAGAATGCACAACGGAGAAATTGGGGTCGTGCGTTTGAAGTCTGTAGCCAAATGCAATTAGAGGAGCCATAGAAAATCTTCCAAACGATTCTTTAGCCCCGTGTCTAATTAAGTGCGTGAATCTTGGCAAGAGTTTGCTCGAAAAATAGAAATATATTTCAACACAATCTTTTTTGGATACGGTCCAAACTTGGGGCAATTGAAGTGTAATACACTTCCGCTTTTGTTTTTGTTTTGCTTTTGACCAAACCGAAAAGCAAACAAACCGACAGACAGCCCAGACCATGTAAACCAACCGCACACACACACACAGCAGGCGACAAGACCCAAACAAGAGTGTTCCTGGATATCTGGTTATCTACCAGCTAATGCTCCAAACTGCAACTCCCCAGCACCGGCAACAGCATCGGCCAATGACAATTATCATGGCCCGACCACAGCAGCTAAGTACCCAACCCATCTCTGCCCATTGAGCTGGTAGAAAAACAAAGCCCCCAAATGTCCAGAGCACACATACACTCACACTCACACACACGTGTCATCTGAGGGGGATTTACATTTGTAATTAGAAAGCTTTGCCCAAACTTTGACGAGTGAGCAGTCGAACACACAAAAACAAAAGCCGAAAAACGAAAAGGATGCTAAGGAAGATCCAAATACGCTGCAATTGAAAGATCGTAATTAAAAGAAAATTGAAAAAGTTGAAAATATTCTGATATTGACAGAAGTAGTTGAGCAGAGAAGAACTGCAAACTATAAAACAGGAGGAACAGCAGTAAATAACAAGGGATTGACGAGTAAAACAAGCAAGAAAGTCAGCCAAGTACGACCGTTTTACATCCTGCCTACCTGCTAAAGTTTCTATATACCAGAGATTAAAACCCGAACGAATTTCGGTATCGGTGGCGGTGTCTAACACGGCCAAAGCAAAACTTTGGTTGCGGCTATATCATGGGAAAGGAACACAGGTTGTTTGTCGGTTTCCCATGCAGTTAAAATAAGCTTTAAGGCAATCAATGCCGAAATTCGTTCGGGTTTTTATCTCTGTATATAACTGATTTCATTTAAATGTAATATCGCCTCAATCGTATCGAAGCATATTCCTTTCATATGCCTCTTTTGTTTTGGGTACATAAAAAAGTGATAGAATACCGTTTCGGGCGAATACGGAGGCTGCTGTATAATGAGAGTGTTGCTTGAGACCAAAAATTCGCGCACAAGCAACGATGTGTGCAGGGATTTCGCTCTTGAAATCGAGCTAAATTCGTTCTAAATTTGGCATTTAAAAGCCAATGGTAATCGGAGCGGAGAAGGCTAGCAAACTTTGAGAGCTAGCATTCAACCCGCTCTCACAGTATTGTTTTCATGGGAAAGAGCTGTGTGGAGAAACTACTAAGAAGAGAGCGCAAATGATTATTGAGAGCAGAGCTCTGTCGTTTTCAGATGTCAGCGGTTGGCCTTTAATTCATTTAGTGTTAAACATTTTAAGTGTGTATAAAAGACCGTCCCTCTACGATGAAAGCGTAGAAAGGGTTATATGGTAACAAAACGGGCCTTTATGGCCTAAGTGAAGAAATAGGATTTTCCTACTCTAACCATTGCATCCTAACCTAACCTAAGGCACTTGATCCCACGACCTCGACGTTTTCTAAGTTAATGTTCTGTCCAATCGACCACGGCCCTTGCCACTCGCTAAACGGCCAAGTGCCAACTGCTTTCATTCCTAACCATGACTTAGACGCCAGGTCTAGCTTATGCATGATAATCGAGTGAGTAAAAGTGTCGTCGGGACTTTCAAGTCCCAGTAAAGTAAGAAAAACAAGTAAGAAAGTCGGTCAAGTCCGACTGTAATATACTCTGTATCTGCAGTAGCAGCTGAAAGCAGTGCTTCTGACATCAAACTCTCATTATCTACATAGAAAGATCTGTAAAATAAAATAGTAGAGAAAATTGTAAGTTTATTTGATGCATACTCATTCTTGCTTACAGTTTGAGTGCAGAAGTCTTATAGGAACGATCAGTCGAATAACAAGTGCTAATGAGAAAAACATTTTCGATTTCAATGGTACCGACTACAAACCAAGCAGTATTCTAAAATATAATAAATATATCTTTTTTTTTTCATTTCACCCATCCAAATGCTTACTAAAGCTCTGTTTGGAAAATCAGTCAAGAAATTGAAAATATGCAAGGGAACATAATCTTCCTTTAGTTTCAAGGTGCTTTAAGAGTCGGTTTTAATCCACCTTCTTACTTTTTTTGAAGAGTATTTATAGCCGGTCCAAGGCCAAAGGCTAGATAGATCTCATTTTGATTCCAGCAAATTCTACTCTCACTAAATAAGCTCATCTTCGAGCAACTCAAAAAAACCACAACTAAAACAAAAACAACAATTTCACAGAAAATAATTTGCTGTAACTGTCGAGTGGCAATCCCTAATACAGATGCTTATGGACTTAGGTTTGTTTCAGCTTCCCCGGTCATAGATGGCGTATGATTAACAAAGTTTTTAGCAAAAAGTTTATTGGCTTAAACGCTCCAGTGGCACGAATTACTAATTGAAAAATTGACTTTAACTAACAGAATGTTGCAACTTGAATGTTGCAACTGAGCACTTGAAAGTTGTCCCTCTGCTGATCACGTGCCGCGACTAATTTATGCCACAGAAGGCGCGCAGCCATTGATTGGTGGCCTCGTAGCCTTTCCTCCTACAACTTAATTTGTGTGTTGGAATTTATAGAAGCAGCACGTGCAAAAAAAAAGGATGGCCACCCAGAAAGTTTTTACCGCCTGATTTGTGGTTACAAAACTTGTTTTTTCTTCTTGAATTGCAAAACACATTTTTTGTGTGTTTTTGTTTTCGTTGTGCAAGCCCCCGAGAAGTCGACTAAATTTAGCCAATTGAAAAGCTAACCCCCTGCCTCCTGCTTCTTTCCATTGTAAACTTTAATGCTGCCATAAAAACTAGGCATTGTTTGCACAATTAAAACTGAGTGCGGAAGGGAAGAAAAAGAATTCGTCTAAAAACACAGGCAGAAGTCTGCTGCATTAATGAACTTCAATTTGGGCCAGATGCCGGGAGTTTGTGTACACACACTGAGAGAGAAGAGGGCCGAGAGCGCGTAGTAAAAGAGTTAGAGGAAGCTACCTAAGCAGATTTCATTTTAGATAAAGCAAACGCAAGCTTTTCCCATTCCGAACATCGAGCATTAAAAATGGCTGACAAATTGATGCGCTGTACCAAAAAAAAAAAAAAAAAAAATGTGCGAAATACGAGAAAAAAAATTTAAGCCCGTGTACGATAATTCTATGCATTTGCATTTTAGCTCAAGTGGGGCAATCCAATCGAATTTATTGGGAACCAAAGTGAAGTTGAAGCTACACAAAATGCACGTGCAATTCTTTTTTGGATAGACTTAAAAGCTCTGCTTGGAACAACTTGGAGTTGAGTTTCATTTTATCCTATCTCTGTTTTAAAACCAAATGGTACATGAAACCAACAGCCTCACAACGGAAAATTAACTTTAATTCAAAACATCAATGAAGCATAATAATAAAATCGGCACTTGGGTTTATTCAACAAATGACTAATATCAGCGAAAAGACGTGTCAGACAGCCATATAATCGGAAATAAAAGAAGTTTCATTAAAAAATGGTTTTCTCTATGTGGGTAATTATCAGAACGATTCTCAAGATCAAACTGCTACGACAAACAAAATATACAAATTGCCCATAAACCTACAAGTACGGTGAAAAGATTTTATAACAGAACCAAATCAAAAATAGATAAAGGGTGTCAAGAATGTCACTTATAAGATACCTTGCAAAGGCTATAAAGACGATAGACGAAAAAAATCAAATTGAAGGCCCAACATAAATCTGACTTTACTGCACTTGCGACACATTGTGTAGAATGCGGCCACTCACCAAATTTTGAGGCAGCGACAACAGTCAGGAGACTTAACTACAAAACGGACACTGAGAACTGCGCTCACTTATACAGACACTAACTCAAGAACTGAAAACTAGTTGAAGACTCCACGTTGCAGACGTTTATAAGTTGTACGTAAGCTGTTTTTGTGAATTTTTGTTGAGTGATTGTATGTTTATACCTCCACTGGCGCATTCTTGAGGTCATTCGCTGGATGTGCTAAAAGATCTCATTCTTTCTAAGTATTTCTCCATAAGAGATGCATAAACATTTGGCAGGTACAGGGTGGTCCACCAATAAAGCTGATGATCAATAAAAGGGCTTAGCCAGTTTTCCAAAAAGGAGGGCTGCATTGCCAAACCGTTTCTTAAATATTTGTGGATCGAAAGAACACAAACTCTTAACTGCCCTCGTCTAAGGCTTGTTCTCGACTCTCAGCTCGCCGCCCTTCTTGAAGCCTTTTCTGTTCTGCTTTCGTTGACTTCTGCTTCATTGTCTCGCTCGTACTTCGATTGGGTCTTCGTATTTCGGTTAGCGTTTGAAATACTTCCCGTTGTCTTCATCGTGATTTTGTCTAGCATCTCTATAACAGGGAAATTGGGAACAGACAGCCATATTCCAACCCACATAAAAACTAAAAATTAAATATTGAGTTATAAATGAAAACGTGAATTTTCCAAGGCAAAGTTTAGTATTCAGAGGGGTCCCCTGGCTACGCCCTTGATACTACTCGCAGTTTAGTTTATTTTCCATTTTTGGCTACGTTTATTTTACCATTAACACTTTTATTCTAATTAAATGTATTGCGTTTTTCAAAACATTAATTTAAAAATTCTTCACTATTTCCCATTTTAAATTAAAAAGTTTTCTAGAAGTAAATTTTTTAGAATTCAATTTTATCTTAGGAAAAATTTAAGTTTGTACACCGAAAAAAATGCCGAGAAAATTTGAAAGCCTAAGAAGAATGATTTGATCCCGTCAGCAGGAATAAAATTTTAAGAACGAGTGAGCCCAAGTCAATCTGAATCGGGATTGCTTTATGCCGGATCGTACTCAACAGTCAAGTGAGAGAGTGAACAAACTGAGAGCAATTGCCGATTTGCTCTCTTTGCTTCTCTCATCGTTTAACGTTCTGCCGTCAGTCTGGAGCAGTGTCCGGCAAAACACACATGCTTATTTTGCCTTTGCATGTGTGCGTTCAGACACACGAGAACGCTCTCAGTTAGCACATGTTTGTTATTGCAAAAAAGAGCTGTGTACGCTCGTATAGTGTCTGTGTATCGACGCCGCTGCTACAGAGGATGAACGTCGCTTCTTGTATACACAGAAAATTGAACGGTGCCGGACACTGCTCTGGAGCAAAGGCAACGCTGCTGGGCTAGCCGGAGTTCTTAAAGTGATGCGCACCTGAGTTGGATCATATTTGTAATTTAAAGTGAAATGGCAGATGAGAAACTTGTTAAGTGGTGTGAAAACTACCAATTACGCCATGTAGATGTGCATTTAGAAGGTAGGTAATGTGCGTTTGTATATAATATGTAAAAGACGATGTCCAAGCTATAAAAGGTGAAAGTGTTCTCGCCACCGCGGCGGCGACTTTAATTCACATTTGTGCATGTCTGCACAAAGCCGAAAACTGAATTCTGTTTCTGAGCTTCGAAATAATTTAATCTTTATACATATTTTCCAGATTTAGAAGCTGTGTTTTATTATTTTTTTCAATAAATAACGGAAAAACTTATGTAAGAAACTAGCGCAAATATGAATAATTTTTGTAAAAATGTAAATACTTGTAGATTTTGGGAAAAATTATGAATTTTTTTAATAAATAAATATAAATTTTATATAAACATATGTGTTAGTATTTATGGATCAGAATGGATTTGTTTTCTGAGTCAATTAAATACCGAATATTAGGCGCAAATCAATCTTGGCCGTTCTAGAATGCTATCTCTAATGGAACAAAATGGAGTTCGAAAAGAAGGATCAGTTTAGGAACGGCAAAGCAAAAACCAGGATCAAAATGTTGATTCCTGACGGACTCAGCCCAAGCCATTCTAGGATCAACACGTTAATAAATCTCTTTTGGATTGAGTTGATCCATAATGTATAAATTTTTTGGCCTTTGAAAAATATTATCAAATGTTTTTATAGTTAGTAGATCAGATTTTTGAATGTTGAACTAAACCGAATATTGAGGTTCGGAAAGGTTCCGGTTCAGCTTTTATTTAAGAAATGGTTCGGTTCACAGTAAAATAGTAGTTGGAGTTCTGGGCTCGAACCGGTTCGGTTCAAAACTTGTTTGCAGCCCTGGTCTTCTTCGCTCGTCTATTTGTTCAAAAACGGCGAACTTTGACCTTACTTTAAAATTGATGGAAAATCTTCAAGCTCATTCAAGGTACTAAGCAGAACGTTTAACAATTTATCCCCCACAAAACCAACAAAGCAACAACAAGAGAAGCAAAGCTTTTACACAAATCACTCAAGTGCATCTAATCGTGCTATTGTTTTACTTTAATTACATAATAATTGCCTTGCCGTCTTGCATGTTTGTTAGTTATGAAATGTTTGTCTTCAGGACTAATAACTGGCAAAAGGCTTATGAAATAACACATAAAGGCCCTCAAAATCTGAAAAGCAAAAGGGCAACAACAAATAAATAGCAAATTGGCCTGCAACCGAGAGACAAGGGGAGCTGGGCAATTAGATATACATTTTATATGGAAGAAGACGCACCAACATGTGTGCTCATTTTGATTTAATTTTCCTTTTAAGATTTTGCGTTATTTACATATTTGATTGGAAAAATCTTCAAGTGCATGAAGACATGTGTGAGGTTGGCTTTTACCTTTGGCTTGCTCCAGCTTCCTTTGCATGTTTCCTTTTGTTTCGTTGGCAGTTGAAATTAAATTAGAGCTGGTCCTAGTGAAATTATTTGAAAGCATTTTGTGCACAAATTGCCCTTTGTCATGACCATGAGAGTGCCTGGGAGTGAGGCTGGATCTTAAAGTTGGCAAAATGATTCAATTTTAGGTTAACTTATTTTACGGTATGGATTTGGAGATGGTCATGCAAAGTGTCAAAGTGATACAGATTGAAAATACTCTCTACGCTTGATTTTTTTTTAGCGTGCGGTAAAAAGCATGAAAAGTCGTTTCAATCTAAGTGGTTTTGAAATAATTTTAATTTAAAAATGGGTTGGTTGGAAGTCTAACGTCTTGTATTCATGGGCGTGGAAAGTGAAATAACGAACCCAAATAAAAGTGAGTAAATATCTAAAGTGCTTCACGAGAGCTCAGAAGTCTGTGATCAGCCTTACATTAAACCGAGCTTAAAGATGTTTCACACCAAAATTTAAGACACTTTTTAAACTTTTTCCTTAGCTCTTTAATTTAGGCTACTGACTTTGTCTTTGACTTAACTTTACGTTCCTTTTTTTCTCTGCGATTTTCCAAGTGGCGAAGCCAAAGTTGACTTTGAACACTTTTACGTTTCGCTGATTTTTCAAGAGTTGAGTTTTTTGCTGCTGTTGGTCCCCAAGTCCTGTGTGGTTCCTACCCACATTTGACTACTACACTGTGTGTGTGTGGCTCCCTTACGTCGTCACTCATTAGAAAAACGCTGCCCGCCCCAAAACCAAAGTCGAAAAAATATGCACTACGTGTTGTAAAAAACGGGTGAGAGCTACAGCAAAAAAACGCAGCAAGTTTGCACTTGGAAAGTAGCAAAAAAAAATTACGTAGAAAAGTTTATTACAAACTTTCAGTCTGAGGAAAAGAAAAGGAAAACTAAGTTTAATATTTGATTTAAAAGTTGATAAAATTTACTTTACGCTACACTCCAAACTCGGCGAACGAACTTAACGCGTTGTATTTGTTTTTTCTTATTGAATTTGTTCAAATGTGTCTTGGCTAACTTTAAGGGGTTTGACGGTGATTTGCACTAGGTTGGTGTCTTGGCTAGCGAGTTGGTTTTTCATTTCAACAGGCAAATATGAAAAGCAAACGCCTGCCCTGAAAAATGCCTCTGTTTGTTTGCTACGGAATGGAAAACGCGAGAGAAACAGGAGAGAAAGAGTTTGGGGGGAAGCGATGCGGGGAGTTGGCATTGTTTTGAGCCCAGGCTAGATGTGTGGGAATATTAATTTGAAGATGAAACTAGGCGGCTAGGCGTTTGTACAAAGGAAGAGGTAAGAGAAAAGCAGAATGAAAAAAGAGCAAAAAAAACTAGACAAAGGAAAATAGAATGGAAGAGCTGGCAGGGTGATTGATTTGCAGATTTTTCATATGCTTTTAAGTTAGTTCAGTTTTTAACGAGTTGTTGTAAAAGAGCAACACTGCTTTTAAAACTGAAATTGAATAACTAATATTTATGATATAAATGAACTAGTTTTGAGAAAGTTTAAGCCAGCTTGAAACTTTCTTGTAAGCATTTAAAATGTAGATGCTATAATACTACTAGTCTCTGAGATCTTGGTGCCTGTATATGTATATACATTAACGCGATTTAAGTACACCCATTTCACTGTACGAGGAACGGGTATTCAAATTTTGAGTTACTTCTACAATTTGTAAGATTTCGATCTCTAATTTTTATCCCATTTAATCCCATCAATATTTTCTGAAATTTTTAAGAAAGATAGGATAATAATGAGAGGAGTTATAAAGTCTTGCGGTATTTCCGCAAGCTTGTCTTTGCAAGCGCGTAGTTCTAGTTGTATTCGTCGCATCGGTTCACGCTAGAGCTTTTTGGAAAGCTCTTTTCACGTGCTAGCACGTGTTTGATTTATTGTTGTTTGTTTTTAGTCGTTCGTGAGTTATAGCGTCGCAAACATGGAGCAAAATAAAGAGAAAATACGGCATATTTTACAGTACTACTACGATAAAGGCAAGAATGCATCTCATGCTGCCAATAAAATTTGTGCAGTTTATGGACCCGATACAGTTTCCATTTCCACCGCACAACGATGGTTTCAACGTTTTCGTTCTGGTGCAGAGGTGGTCGAAGATGCGCCACGGTCCGGAAGGCCTGTCGTCGAAAATTGCGATAAAATCGCTGAATTGATCGAAAGAGACCGGCGTAGTAGCAGCCGTAGCATCGGCCAAGAGCTGGGCATGAGTCATCAAACCGTTATAAACCATTTGAAGAAGCTTGGATTCAAAAAGAAGCTTGATGTATGGGTGCCACACGACTTGACGCAAAAAACATTTTTGCCCGTATGGATGCATGCGAATCGCTTCTGAATCGCAACAAAATCGACCCGTTTTTGAAGCGGATGGTGACTGGCGATGAAAAGTGGGTCACTTACGATAACGTGAAGCGCAAACGGTCGTGGTCGAAAAGCGGTGAAGCTGCCCAGACGGTGGCCAAGCCTGGATTGACGGCCAGGAAGGTTCTTCTGTGTGTTTGGTGGGATTGGCAGGGAATCATCCACTATGAGCTGCTCCCCTATGGCCAAACGCTCAATTCGGACCTGTACTGCCAACAACTGGACCGCTTGAATGCAGCACTCATGCAGAAGAGGCCATCTTTGATCAACAGAGGCCGAATTGTCTTCCATCAGGACAACGCCAGGCCACACACATCTTTGGTGACGCGCCAGAAGCTCCGGGAGCTCGGATGGGAGGTTCTTTTGCATCCACCGTATAGTCCGGATCTCGCACCAAGTGATTACCACCTATTTTTGTTCATGGCGAACGAGCTTGGTAGTCGGAAGTTGGCCACAAGAGAGTCCTGTGAATATTGGCTCTCCGAGTTTTTTGCCAATAGGGAAGCGAGCTTCTATAAGAGGGGCATTGTGAAGTTGGCATCTTGTTGGGAACTCGTCATCGAACAAAACGGCGCATATTTGACGTAAATCGCATTATTATAACCAATTTTATTAACAATTGAAAATACAATAAAAAATACCGCAAGACTTTTTTGACAACCTTATATATGCTTTTTAGGGGGTATTCTCCTTGTCGAGGCTGTTTTATGGACCTTTTTTAAAAAAAAATCTTATCTGAAAACGCAAAGAGTTTTTCCAACTCTGTTTTATTTATTAAGTTACAAACAGATTAGAGTAAACAAAAAAAATTTACTGCGTAGATAAGAGCGCTGTTCAAAAAGTTCTAGGCTGTCAAAGAAAAGGTATAGTTTTGGCGGCTACGATTCCGACCTCTCCAGGTCGTATGAAATAAAAACTAAAAACGGGGTTAAAATCAGTATAAATGTCATTCTGGTCTGACCCTCGAACAAGTTTTTTTTTGACAAAATGGCGGCTATTAAAAAAATAGAATTCGATATTGGGCCTTTTTTTCAAGTTTAGTGTAGCAAAAAACATAGTAAAAAATTTTCAAAATTATGATTAAGGTTCAGACCAGAATGGTAACAATTCTGCGTCGATTTCAGTTTGAATCAATAAAGTCGATTCAGTGTAACTGGAAATTGATAAAAAAAAAAAAACCAGAAAGAAAGTCGGTCAAACTTGACTTTAACATAGTCAGTACTTCCAAAGTTTGTATGTAGTAAGTCAGAAGCCACACAAAGTGTAAAAAAACCATAAGTCAGCAATGACTGCTATTTTGAACATTGAACGAAACATTGATTTTTAGCAATACATTAATGCCTGGCACTTGCTTTTTAAAGATAGTTTCATGTAAATGTTGCCCACGGCTACCACCAAATGTCAATCAAGTTAAATTCGATTTTGGGCAGAAAAAGTCGGTAATTATAGCACGGTACTTTGATCTAACGTTTCGATTTTCATTGCAATAATGCTATCGGTCCTCAAAACTGCACCAAATAGTGCATTTTCTAGGGCGCGTTGGCAGCTTTTAACTGCCTCTGACTGCTCTTCATAGAAAATTCGAAAATTCTGTTTGTTAACATACCGTTATTTCTGAGAAATTTTAAATATCTTACAAACATAGTGTAAGCCTACAGCCTAATTAATTTCTGAGTTGTGGACTTAAGCCAGTATTGAACTGGTTCCACAGTACCATCAAGTTTTCAGTTGATAGCTTAAATAATATCTATGATTTGGCTTCGAACTACTTTAAAATCGGTTCGATACCGGTACAGATCTCTTAAAAACATCCAACTCTTAATTTGTCTACAATCCAATGCATGAATTTGATATCCATATGAGCTGGATATTAATAATATTCAAAAGAATTGCAGTTAATAAAAAAAAACATTTAATGTTAAATTGATCTAAGATTTTCATTCAATGGAGCTGAAAGTCGTCTAATGGATATGAAAAATGAATTTTATAACATCAAAAATATAGAAAAGCTAGCTTTCAAAGTATTTTATTGACCAGAGCTGTCACTGATAAGTGTGACCAGACTGCCACATAGCCAATCGCTTATACATATCAAATTCGTCAAAATTGAGCTGAAGCAGAAAATATTAATAACAGCTATACACAGAATTACTCAATTGTCGGAGTTCTGTGTAAGCATATAGTATTAATCAATAACAAGGTTGGAAGCGATTGCTTTAAAAACAAATACTTTTTTCTCACTAAAACTAGTTGTTCGACCGATCGCTCTTATGCCAGCTATACGATGTATTCATCTGATCCAGCCCGTTCTGACAAATGTTCATCAAATTTGGTTAATATAGCTTTTAAACTGACATAGCTTAAATAATTTCTGAGATAAGGTTTTGAAACATTTTTAACCGGTTCGAAACCGTTTCTATTTCGGTCATGATTCAGAAAAATACCGCACCCCATATTACCAACCTACAGACCAGATTAGAAGTTCATAGCTTAAATGACTTCTTAGATATGGCTATGATATTTTAAACCGATTTAAACCTCGTTTGAGCCTGTCCGCAGACTTCAGATATGGCCCATGACTCTTTCCTGATATGCACGAACATACTGTGAAAATTTCGTATTCAGCGGTTTAGACAACCATAACGAACAATCATCCATATTGCAAAACAAAAAGAAATGGGCACTGATAACACTTTCATTGAAACTGTACTGTCTAGCCCACGCCTATACATATTAGGATTTGTTGATATAATCGGAATGACTATCAAGTTTCTAAGCTTTTCCACTCCCATGAGAAACCCAATTCACATCCCTCGCCTAATACTCTCCTCAATTTCACTGGCACGTGAAAAAATCTATACGCTTGAAATTTCACTCAGATCCTGCCATGAGTCACTCCTTTCTTTATTTTTCCACATTTATTCGGCATGTGCCTTAGTGGAAATGCGTTAATTGTTTTTTACATGACAACAATCCCAACCCGAGTGCCCCGCCTCCTTTTGGCCATATGCAAATAAGCGGACCCAACGTGAAAATATTCTACCAGAAGCCCTGCCTGGTGGCGGCCTTTATTCTTACGTTTTGTGCTTTTTTGTCATTACGTGGTTTTGCTGCCATGCATTCGGGAAAAGTACGTCATCATGCTGACTGACTGCCGCCTGCCAGCAAAACTTTTAACCACGTTTTTTGTGTGGAAATTCAGTTAGAGACTTCGGGCAAATGATTTCCGCCGCAGTAAGCATTTGTCACCTGGTCCCAGGCTCTGATTGGATTTGAATGAGAGATTGCACTTCATTGCATTTATGGAATTAAAATTAAGATGAAGAATTTTCAGCAGCTGGCTTTTTTTTTCCTTATTTTTTATTTTCGTCTGCATTTGCGATTGTCTGCTACGTGAGTGAAATTGAGCAGCGCGCACATAAGTAGACTATATGTTTGGCTGGAGCCTAGTTAAAGGGGAAGCACACAGCCTTGGCATATTTTTCCACTGCGGCTGGCAAGTTCATTGCCGATACAAAAAAAAAAATACTCACAGAACTCTCGGGAAACTCCTTGAAATAAAAATTTATTTTCAACTTTGTCAGTGTTCTTCGTTCTGGCTGACGTTTTGCATATTAAATAGCAAAGTCTTTGAGAAAATGAACGTGCTCGGCTTTGGCACGTGATGCACCAAAAAATGAAATAAAAAAGAGAGGAAAGAAAAAACGCTGACAAATTGGCAAACGAACTCTAGGGGGCGTGGCAGTGTCGCGTTGACGTATGTGACATGGGCAACAAATTGAGTTTGAGTAACGAGGGAATGCTGTGCAATGCCAATGCAATTTCCGCCCCTTCCCCACCCAAAAACAGAGGCGCAAACTCAATTTTTGCCAATTTCCAAAAACCAAAATTAGTTCGTGGCATGCGAAATATTTTAGAATTGCTTCCGGTGCAGCTATGAATATTTATAAATAGCTGCGGGCGTTGAGTTGTTGAACCAAATAAACAATGACAGAATATTTTGAGGTAAATTAAAATTTTTAAATTCACTTACCATTTGCTGTTGACTCTTGGGTTTCTTGACTAGATCGGGCACCTTAAAACTGGTCACGGCCTCAATGACTTCAGCCAGCAGCAAGCCATCGCGACAATCGGATGAGAGATCTGTTACCTTCCTTTTCGATTTCGCCCGCTCCAAATAATAGTTGGCCCAGTCTGTGTAGATCTGTAAAAAGATACATAAACATAAAAACCATTTTAAAACTTACAAAATGACAGCAAAATGGCCATTACATGCACCAAGTAATTAAGATATTTCACAAACTTTGCCCAACACTCAACATTCGGTCCAGATGTGGCACAGAAACTTGCATCAGGAAATCATTAGTAGTGCAAAAATCTTCCTCAATGCCAAACATATGCACACTAGACAGACAACTGTTTGTGTTTTTCCCTCTCTCTTTTGGGCAAACAAATTAAATTTGTAAGCCAGAAATCCTTAGAGTCCTGAAGTCGTTAAGAAAATCTGTGCGACAAATTGCCCAAGGATTGGAGTCTGTCTTTATCTGTGTCTGGCAAAAATTTTATTATATAATTATAATGAGATTCTAAGGCCATTCGACATACACTATTGAAAGAAAAGACATTTTAAATGAAGAAAAGCACAATATCTTTTGAAGAAATATCAGCTGCTCGATACAGTCCACACGGTAACTCTCAAAATACCTTATGTGTATTGCTTGGCTTTATGCGTACCAAACATCAGAATAAGTCAAAGAAAAATTCATTAAGCAATATTTTCTGTATGAAATTTGACAGCTGAAGGAAAATTCGAACGCCATTCGTACTAGGCTTAAGAGAAGAAACTACTCTCGGAAACATGGCACACACTATTAAATATTAATAAAAAGTCCAATTTAATTTTGTGGTAAGTAACTTTCGAGCGCTGTTAAAAGTACTATTTTCTGATTTTTGAATCTATTTCTATGAATTTATTTCTATCATAAAAAAACATTTAATTTTAAGCACAAATTTTTTATATAAAAAAAAACAGTCCCGCTTGTAAGGAGAGTGACTCGTAGGTTGGGTTGTCTATATCTCTCAAACTATCAAAATCGATAGCACCAGTGCTTAAAAAACAGCGAAAGCTTTCGTCTGCTGCTGATTTTGAGAAATACAGAAGCCGCTGTGAAAGGCAGGAGCCCAAAACGATTATTGATAAAAAGCGAAAAGCAGCAGCAGTCGTCGCGTTATAATTTTTGATTTCGATTTTGATTCTGTTTTTGTTAAGTGGCCCAAGTCGAAGCAGCAGCACATGTTCGCCTTCAGACGTCGACGGCAGCGCAAGCGCAACAGGAATCTCTCACTTATGTTTTCTGCTTTTGCATTCTACTTTTTGCCCGGCAAGTTATTTCTCTCTAATCTCAACGTGAGCGAGTCCAAAAAGCGAGAGTGTATTGGTGTGCGAAAATAAAGCTCCGTAAATTTATTTCGACCTAATCGCTTCGAACTCTGGCGAGTTGGCGAGCAAGTGATGGTTTTCTGCTCTCTTGGTCTCAGCTTCGGCAAGTGTTCGGGTGTTCGAGAGACCATCGCTGACCATAATCTAAATAGTCGATTTGTGCTTCTGCCTTTTTCTGCGGCTTCTGTTTTTCGCAAAAGCATTAGCCAAACCAAGAGGTCATTTTGATCAGTTGAAAAAAGTCGAAGTTGTGAAAAGAAAAAGTTTTGGGACTTTTGTTAGTTCGACTGAAGAATTTTCAACAATTGCATCACAAATCCAATTTTCAATATCCAACATTTATCGAACTTTCTTTGTAGCTAATCTTCTTAAGCCTTTCCTTTTTGAAATAGATCCTTCTGGTATTTAATATTACCTTTGTCTATCTTACTGCTTCCTTTCAAGTTCTTACAGCTACATATTGCTATGTCCTTCTTGTTGACAATCGTAGCAAATAAAAGATTTTCTACAATCTGCTGCTAAATGCTCTTCGCTTCCACACCAAAAAGATTTTTTCATTAAAGGTTCAGCTTTTCGCTTTTTGAACCTTAGTCCATCTTCTTAATTGCTTTCTTGACTTCAAATCATTTTATAAATCTTTGCTTGGAGAGAAAGCCTTGCCATGCTTTACACGCTTGTATCTTTGATTCTACTAGAGATCTAAAATTTAAAAAAGACCTTCGTAAACAGAAAATTTTCGTCCGATAGACTTCAAAACCGGACTGCAAGCAAAGTATGCGAAAAAATTGGACACTTATTTTGAATACATTTTTTTCATTAACTAAAACTTTGGTTATAAAACAAAGTACGGCTGTAATTTCACTTGTCTAAGCTCTCATATGAGTTGTCTGAAAATCAAATAAGGAAGCTGTAAATGTCAAAAAAAAACAAGTGAGAAAGTCGGTCCAGCCCGACTATAACATACTCTGTACCTGGAGTAGAAGCTGACTGCAATGCTGGTGCTGCGCTCATCTCTAAGTCTCTCTCTCTTTCTCTCACTCTCTCTCTCCCTCTCTCTCTCTATAGAGGGGGGAGGGGGGGGGGCGAGCTCACGAACCGCTCTCCGTCTTTAAACGAATATATCGACATTCAGCTCTAGGACAACGCACCTAAAACGGGAGTTGACGTTTTTCCAAAATGCGGGCGGGAGGGGGCGTGGCAAAAATTGAAAATAAACTTGATCTGCCTGCAAGTATAAGAAGCAATTGTCCCATACATGTCAAACCTCTATCTCTTACCATCTCTGAGATCTGTTTGTTCATACGGACGGACGGACGGACGGACGGACGGACGGACGGACGGACGGACGGACAGACAGACGGACAGACGGACATGGCTATATCGACTCGGCTGTTGATGCTGATCAAGAATATATATACTTTATAGGGTCGGAAATGATTCCTTCTCCCTGTTACATACTTTTGCACAAACTTTATATACTCTATGTACCTTCGGTACAGAGTATAAAAAATAATTTAAGAGCTTTGACAGGCTATCATTAGAACTCTTATTTATAAAAAGAGTTTCTCAGATTAACTATTAGAATTGACTAGAAGAACATGAATACTTAGATGCGACGTCTCCTACATAAAATGTTGAATTGCGTATTTTAGGATTCTTTAAAGAAAGTGTATCGCATTGTAACTGCTCGCGCTGTCATATAAATAAGTCTTGCGAGTTTATAACATATCAGCATATCGGTTACAAGTGTAGCTCCTTAAATGTTCTCTCTGTGTACTTTCACATTTTTTTGTTTCCTTTAGCATTTTCTTAACTCCAACATTATTAGCCGTTCTAGACATTTTGCGCCCCCACCACGCAAACACATCGTTAGCCACATCCTTACATGCATAGTTTTTATTATATGCGCCTCATCCCGGCTAATCTAATGTCGCCTTCTGCCTTTTGCCTTCCCCTTCACCCGTGCAGGCGACACATTTTCTATACGCCTTGCTGGGCAATAAAAATAGCCTTGCATATTGTACTTTTGCTATCTGTTTGTCTATCTTTTCGTCTGTCTGGATTCTGCCTGCCTTCTGTTTAGCCATTTCCATTTGCAACCACAGCCGAGTTACGAGCGAGCTCAAAGGGGAAACACAACAATGGACTTGGCCTAGGACTGTGAGCTAGCTTATGCAATTTCTATTTATTTTTTTTGTTTTGGTCTGCTCTAGGCTCAGGATTTGGCATTGGCTTTGGGACAATAAACTGAAAAACTTGGGGCAAATGTCATTGTCAGTGGCAAACTAAACTCGAGCTTAGGAAGTTGCCACAAATATGCTGTCCCGCCGTACCAGATCTCTTGCACTTTTCTCTCTCTCTCTCTCTTCGTTGTCTGTGACTACAACTATTAACTGGAGCTTACTTCTACCTTGACTGAAGCATGGCATGTAAGCACGCACTCTGCTTTTTGAGAGACTCAGACTCTTTGTAATTCAAATGTAGTTAGTATTTTTATTTTCAGTACTTATTCCAAGTTAATTAAATTTAACTTTTTTCTTGCATTTTTTTATACAAACCTTTGCATAGTCTCGCGTCAGAATGCCATTGATGTTGTCGCAGGAGCCTTGATAACTTACGCAACGCGCCAACATCTTTACAGGATGCTGATGAGGTGTCGTGGATGCGTTTGAACTTTTCTTACAATTTAGTTGATGATTTTATTTGCACTTTGTTTTTTGAGTTCATGGTTTATTTAAAATGGATTTTTTCAGCAGTCTTACAGATTTTTGCATTTTGTAAATCGTATTAAGTGATTGTAATCTATCAATATCAATATCCAAATCGAATGCGAAGCCACGATTTTATTGACTTGCGACAAAATGTGTAAAATCTGTTGAATGTTGATCTATTAAGCCAGCTGCCTGCAAATTATATAGGTTTTGATTTCCACAGCATTTCGGAAGTAACTGAATTCCTAGCTTAAAGCTAGGTACATCCTATTGTAGTTAGATTCAAAACAATCAAATAATATTATTTTTCAGTTTTTGCTGACATTGTTGCAGACATTCCGAAAAGAACTTTTTTCACTCATACCCTTTGGATTGGCACTACCTTTTTGATATTCATGAACGGAAAGCTTGGTTTGTCTAAGAACAGAGCAGTTTTTTGCCATTAATCCAAATTTTCGTGGTAAAATTTATTGCAATATATTTTTTAAGTAATATGTGATCAATTTTAGTTGAGTCCAAATAAAGTGGTAAAGAAGCCATAAAGTGTGTGAAGTGCTGCACATTGGCCGGAGCACTGTATAACTGCTTGTTATCTTTATAACTCGGCTACCGTTCATCCGATCTTCTGCATTCCTTCAACAAATCGATACATAAACTTGATTACTAAACATCCCTGGAAAGCATGAAAATGTTACTTTAAACGCGTTCATCTCGAGACCACGTTTTTCGAACTGGTGGCCATGATTTCTCCAGTTACACTGAACCGATTTTGATAATTAAAACTGAAATTTTGTACATTAAACTCCAAAATATGTGCACAAAATAAATTTTTAATTTTTTAATGACCGCCATTTTGTCAAAAAATCTCACAAAAATTTTGTTCGAGGGTCAGACCAGAATTACATCTATACAGATTATAACCCCGTTTTTGTACCCTTGGAGAGGGTATATTGAAATTGTCCGGATGTTTGTAACGCACAGAAGGAAGCATCTCCGACCACATAAAGTATATATATTCTTGATCAGCATGACGAGCTGAATTGATATAGCCATGTCCGTCTGCCCGTTCGTCTGTCCGTCTGTTTCTATGCTATCTCCTCCGTCAGTTTTTAAGCTATCGTAACCAAACTTTGCACGAAGTCTTTTGGTACAAATACGCTGCACATTTTGTTGGAACCGGCCGGATCGGATGACTATAGCATATAGCTGCCATAGGAACGATCGGTTGAAAAACTAGTTTTAGTGAGAAAAATTTTTTTGTTTTTAATGTTATCGCTCCCAACGCTCGTATTTATAAGTTTTCAATGATTTTACATAATTTCAACAAGATTTGTCGAAATCGGACCACTATATAGTATAGCTGCCATACAAACTGTCAGGCATATATCAAGCTTCAAGGGTATATAAACTTCGGTCGAGCCGAAGTTAGCTTGCCTCTATTTTTAGTTTTCATTTCACACAACCTGGAGACGTGGAATCCTGGCCGCCAGCACTATAACTTTATTTTTGGACACCCACTTTGACAGCCGATAACTTTTGGAACAGCCCTCGAAGCAGTAAACATTTTTTTTTAACTTTAATCCAGGGACCGTAATCATTATAAGTTTTATTTTAAAAATCTCGAAATAATGATTATAAAATGATTTTTACGATTTTCTTCAAAAATAATGATTATTTTTGAGTAATAAAATAAAACTTAAATAATAATGATTATTTCTGAGCAAAAAAATAAAACTCAAAAATAATGATTAAAAATGATTTTTATTTTTTTGCTCAAAATAAAACTCAATCTTAAATTACGGCTTCTGTGTTAAACTTTTCGCGGATGTGATTTCACATTCTTGATCTATGATTGAATACCTTTCATATGATATACCACATGTCCTTCAAGGACGAATATTAAGGATCTACTATTTTCTATTAAATTTCATTTATTCCCCTATTTTCTGTTGCAGTATGTATGTAGTATGTATTATTTTGGGTATTATTAGTTGTTATTTATTGTTGGTGAAGTGATGCACCGCGATCAATTTTGGTCTGTTGCTAGCAGCCCTATTTCCTGTACAAAAGACAGGATTTTTGTGAGTTTTAAGGTGCTGATATTGCATGGGTGTAGAATGTGTTTCCCAAATCTGATGATTTTGCGCCTCTCGCAGGGGCATCGCAGTGTGCTAGTATATGCTCAGAGGACTCCACAATATCTGCAAAGTTGGGTGTTTGTTATTCCCAACTTGTACATGTGGCTCCTCAGTCTGCAGTGACCCGTGTACAGCCCTGTCAGAATTCTGAGGGCATTCTTTCCTTGTTGGATTAACTTTTGGAACCTTTTGAGGTAGCTCGTCTGGTGTTTACCCAGGAGGCTGTTCTAAGCGTGTTTTCTTCGTTTCTTAAAAGTCCTTTTATTGTGTGTTGGCCTATGCCGCAGTAGGGTTCTGGCCCTACCATTGCAGTGGTTGCACCCTTGCGTGCCAATTCGTCGGCTAATTCGTTTCCGGGGATGTTGTTGTGTCCCGGTATCCATCTTAGGGTCAGGTTGTTCCTGCTGCCTAGTTGGTCCAATTTGTTGTTTGTCCCTAAGACTAGCTTAGAGGTGAACTTATTGCTGCTGAGCGCTTTAAGCGCTGCTTGGCTATCTGAGAGTTTAGCTACTTCTCTATTATGGTAGTTCTTTCCCATATTACGGTGTGCGCAACGGGAGATTGCACATACTTCAGCTTGAAATATGCTTGTGTCACATAGGGTTTTTTCTTTTTTTTTCTCGCAAGTGTTAATCTTGTCTTCATTTTTCAAGGCACTTTCTGTTTTCACGAGACTTTTAAACTACTAAGAAATAATTGTTGTATCTAGCCAAATGCGTCAAAGCGCCAACCAACTTTTGCGCTCTTTAATCAAATATAGTCAGTTTCTAGCCACGTATATATATACGTTTTAATGCAAATCTACGCTCAACTTAAGATAAGCATTTTAATAATACTACTATATATTATACCCAAAATAATACATAGGGCTGCTAGCAACAGACCAAAATTGGTCGCGGTGCATCACTTCACCAACAATAAATAACAACTAATAATACCCAAAATAATACATACTACATACATACTGCAACAGAAAATAGGGGAATAAATGAAATTTAATAGAAAATAGTAGATCCTTAATATTCGTCCTTGAAGGACATGTGGTATATCATATGAAAGGTATTCAATCATAGATCAAGAATATGAAATCACATCCGCGAAAAGTTTAACTCAGAAGTCGTAATTTAAGATTGAGTTTTATTTTGAGCAAAAAAAAATAAAAATCATTTTTAATCATTATTTTTGAGTTTTATTTTTTGCTCAGAAATAATCATTATTATTTAAGTTTTATTTTATTACTCAAAAATAATCATTATCTTTGAAGAAAATCGTAAAAATCAAAAATTTAAAAATCATGGTGGATTTGCAGAGATTGTACAAAAATAAGAATTTTTTGTATAAATCATTTTTTTCTAGGTCCATTACAAGTGGGTGATTTTTTTACTTGAAAAAAATAAAATAATCATTATTTACGGTCCCTGCTTTAATCTGTTTGTAATAAAAACAAAAACATTATTGGAAAAACTCTTTGCGTTTTCAAAACAGATTTTTTTTTAAAAAAAAGGTCCGAAAAAACAGCCCTTAAAGTCTATTATTCCTGCCTTCTCTTATTTCACCTCCAAAAATTTAACTTAAAATTAAATCATATACAAGATCAATGAAAATTTCTACGTTATCTACACAGACCGTGTTTTGAAATCCGCAAATAGAACCGGAATTTGCGTAGATATTCGAAATATTTAAGCTTGTTCTTGATTCCGCTTCTACGGCAACTTTTCGAAAATGAAATCGATTAATGTCCAGTAAGTAATGCTTGTTAGTCGGTGGAATGAAAAGTAATTGCCAAATTACCCAATTTTTCAGCTGCTAGGTGTATATAAATTGAATTTTCCTTAATTTTTAAAATTTAATTTGCATTCTAGTCTTTAATTGATTTATAAAGCATTTTTTTGAAAGAAGAGTGAAACCTAAAACTCCGCTTTCCATTTCCGACTGTTCCATTTTCAATCGTTTCGCTTAGAGCTCTGGTTTCTTTTTTGTTTTGTGTGTGAGTGTGAGTTTTTGAAAAACTCTTTATCACTAAAAATTATTTTTATTTTACGACCAAACTTAGGATCCACACTTAAAAGATTTTTTAGACGGTAAGCCCAAATGCGCTCAAATGAATTATAGAAATTTGAAGTTTAAATAATTTCAAAGATTTAAAGACTGGTGGTCCTTTGAAGGAATTTTTTAGGTAAGGGGGACCTATACTAGGCAATTACCTTGAATTCTTAGGGAAAGTCTTTCAAATATTGGTTGCACATTTGAAAATTGGATTAAAACAATAGCATGGATGACAGCCGAAGTTCTTGACTATTCCGATAGCTTTAAATAAAATCTAAAGAACTCAATAAAATTTGTAAAACTTGGACGCCTCCATTAACCCCTCCATTGCTTCATATATACGCCACTACATTGAATATAAGAGAGTAAATCTATACGAGCACGTGTTTTAATGCTGAATGATGTAAACTTAACATCAAGTACAAATTTATTCTACGCCATTCTGTCACATGTGTTCGGAGGTTTTGCAATATCGATCGGTATATCCTTTGCTTTCTTAATAGACCAGGGGCCCGGCACAACCCACATACTCATTTCGGAATTGCGTGTTTGTGTATAGCCAAGCGAGAGAGAGCTCACTTCTTATGTTGTTGCAAAGGACTGTCGTATACTGTCGGTGTGTCGACGTCGCTGCCGCAGAACAGTTGCATACACTGTAGATAGGAACCTGCCGGACTGTGCTCTAGACCCTTAATATCCATTTACCACATATATTGCATCCTACCCACGTCAAAACCATTAACACTTATCAAACACTGAGCACCTTTTTCTTTCAAATTTATGATGAGCACCCTTAACACTTTTTTTAAGCCTCTGGTTGGCATCCCTACAGCTTCATAAATATGAAATTACCGTTTTTTTTTGCCAGCACCATTAAAATGTCAATTATGATAAAGTTTTATTGAAACACCGCCAACAGCAAGCACATTAAGGCTTATCAGCAGCAGCAGTGCCAAGCCAAGAGAGAGCCCTGGACCCGCACCCAAAAAGTATGCAATAATAATATTAAACATTAAGTCCCGTTACTTTCACCCTTTTCAACAGCAGACATTTCCCTGTGCTGAAAATCACACGCCCACTTGGGCAAACTAATTGAAAATGGAAAGTGCTACAACAGGTTGACCTGGTCTGGCCCTGACCCTGTGCCGGAAATGGGGTTTCTTCTACGACTGTGCGAAAGAGCTTTATGCATAATTGGAGCTGACACCCTTGTCAGCAACAGTTCCAGATTTTGTGTGTTAGGCTGATAAATTTGTAAAATTCATTTTTCTTTTTATCGGAAGGGGCCACCGAGAAGGGGTTGACAAATCGTGCTGGAAATCAATTTGGCTAGCAGGACTTTCGCTGAAGAAAAAAAAAGGTCAACAGCCATTTACCAAATGAAAAACACAACGAGGCTAAGTTCCAGCCACGCCCACACAAAACGCTACACATTTGGCCTCTTATCTGTTTTGAGGGGGGCAGGACTGAACTTAACTTTTGTGAAATGTCAGTAAAATGTCAAAATAAAAGTAATGCTGATAAAAATTTTATAGCTTGTCAGAAATGGCAAAGAAAAAGAGCACCCCCGAAGGTTGCCGCATGTATTCAGTGGCTTTTTTTTTTGTTACTGTTTCTGTTCTTTATCAAAATGTCGCGACTCTGGGTACTCTAGTTTATTGGAATTTGCATTGGCAGCAGCGGCAGGTGGCAATATGACGAGACGGGAGGGCTGGTACAAATTTATGTTAAATCGAACATCAGTAAATGTTGTCTGCAGGCAGTTAAAGAACTCCGAAAACCAATGTGTGTGGTTTATCGTTTACTTTTTATGACAGCTTTAAGCTGCTTTAAGGATGTGCGAGAGATACAAACTTGAATAAGGCAAATAATAAGTAGGAAAATAAAAGAGACTGAAAAATTTAGAAAATATTCCTTTCCTCTTTGATGGAATTTTAAAGCTATTTTTGATCTTCTCTATCGATTCATGGCAATATAGGTTAAGTGCATAATCATGTCGAAATTTCGACAATGTCACACCACCTCTGCCTTTTTCTAATTACAACCTGTTGAACTCAATCAACCAAGAAAAATGCTTTTGATGTCTTGGCCAGCCCCTCCTGAACTGCACACTCACCCTCGAAAATGGCATGGGCTCATCTTCATCCTCACTCTAACCTCATTAAATTTGATTGTATTATCGACTTTTATCGCATTTGTCCAAACTTGCACACATCTCTCAATTCAATTTGCCAAAGTCAACGACAGTCAGGCCTCCGCAGAAAAGAAAAATGGAAAAGGAAACGACATTTTGAAAGTAAATGTCAAAACAATCTATGGCACCTTTTGCTCAGCGACTTTGATTTTCTTAACATGTGCATAAAAGAGAGTGGTGGGGCGGATGGGATTGGGTGCTGATTGGCAACGTGTTGATGTTGATGTGCCCAATCAACTGAAGTTTCAGTTGTCAAGCGATTGAAAGAGATGAGAGAAAATTGACGACAGGCCACCCGGCCCCATCGATTGATGTTGCCCAAATGACAGAGAGTCTATAAAAAATGTGACATAATTTCCAGCGGGGTCAGTGCGATAAAAATGCCATAAAATAATCTTAAAGTAAAATCTAAGCAATTTGGTGATGGCTAAATAGAAGGTATATACGGAGGGGAAACTAATCTATAAGAAATTTATAAAAGTTTTCTATATTTAGTTCTTAGTAAACAGAAACTATAAAGATATGCTTAAATGAGGTCTTTAGATAATCCTAATAGAGGAGGGAAAGTAGGAAAACTTAACATAAACACATAAGATTGGATTTATTTAAAATGCCAACATTCGAACAAAATAAGCTGGTTTAATGAAGGTAAAATAAAAATAAATTAGGAATTATGAGAAGGCGGTGGTTGTACTTTTAATGAAGATTGAACCAGGATGTACTCCATCACAATTGTGTGTAAACGAAAAGAAATCTGTTCAGGGTTACCAAGCTGCAAAAAACATAGAACAAATGTTAATTGTATATTGCCAAATTTTCTTAGCTCTATTAGCCAGGGAACGATGCCAAATATACGGACTGCGTCAAGCTGTACAAGTTTCAAGGCAAACTGTTGAATCGATTAAAGAAGAAACCCTCACCGTGTGGCGAGAAAGATGGACAAAAAGCCTCATTCCAGTTATCAAAAGTTGGCTTCGCAGGAAGCACGGAGACGTTGATTTCTACGTAACACAGATGATGACAAGACTCGGCTACTTTAGCGCATTCCTTCACTCAATTGGGAAAAGCTCAGAGCATAGCTGCGTGTATGGTGCACGCAGAAATAGATAATGTGGAGCACACTGTGATACACTGCGAACGATGGGCCGATGGGCGAGGCAACTTAACACGATGTGTAGGACATATCACAGCAGACAACATCATATCGAAGATGACCTCGAGCGAAGAGCACTGAAGATTGATCGCAAGTTTTGTTGGCGAAATTCTGCGAATCAAGAAAAAAGACCTGGACATGAGGACATAGTGGGGTATCTGGACGCAGATAATAGATAAGAGCGCGTAGCGCGCAAAGGGCCCCACTTCGAAGTAATGCGAAAGCTTTTCCGAAGTGGATACAGGCCTGAGAGAGAGGGGGGGTGCGAGTCCTACATACCCTTTCTGCGACGGCAGACTAGGAAATGCATAAGGCATTTTCCCCTACTCGCAAAAAAAAAAAAAACGCAGTGTCCAGCACGTAGTTATCTGCTGTGTATATAAAATCGTTCAGCGGCAGAGAAGTTGACACACTGGCAACAAAACAGCTTTTGGCAAAGCATAGTTCGAGAAGAAATCATTAAATTATTCAAACAAATTTTACTGTTATGACCATATATCAAATTAATATGTTGAGAAATTAAATCGATATTTTGTAACATGTCATCATTACACTTTTAATATCATTCGGAAAATATTTAATACTAATTTAAGACACTTTTATTGTTTTGGATCAGAGAGATACTATTTTCTTTCATTGCTTTGATCAGTTGAGAACCGCAAAGCACGATAAAGCTTAAGCACTTACACCAAAAAGTGACTTGTCCATGGCTTGTTCTATTTTGACTTTCATTGTTTTTTGCGGTGCCCAACTGATCAAAGCAATGATTTTATGGAAAGGCAAGTGAAATCATGTACTCTACAGGGAAAAAGTTACAGAAGATTCAATTGGGAGAATGATGAAACGGTACCGTATAGGCAACCAGCTCTTTTTTGTGTATTATGCATAAGTTCTTTACAGGTGTAAACAAAGCCAGGTAAACTCACAAATTCATTTATAATTAAGAAAAATTCATTTTAATCGTCTGTACCCTTTAAATATTCAGATATCATATTTTCGAATTAAGTAAATTTGAGTATTTTAAAAAAACTCTTCTTTTCCCTTAATAAGGGGATAGGACAACTCAGAGGATGTATTTTAAATATTTTTTTTTATTTTTTCAGGGAAAAGGTTAGTACTCAAGCAAACTAAATCGTCCGCTAGCTAAATTGGCAACTTATTCCGATGGGTTACGCACTCTACGATGCAGTGTGACTGCTCAACGCCCAAATACCACCCTTCATTAAAATACCACCAAATGCGAAACGGTCACAATGCGCTGACTTGCTTGCATTTGAATTTAGTTAATTGTTTTTGCAAATATTTAGGGATTATTGGAGGATATTAAAGTCATGGGCAATGCAAAATCTTACAATTGTTTTTAAAAAAGTTCAATCTATGATTTTTGTCGAGCCTTTGCTACTGACATTCCGACGGGTAGGTGTCGGAAAATATACAAACTATTTTTTCTGCTCCCACCCCATCGGAATTGAATCAGCTGTTTGTGCCTGTCAAGTTAGCGGCACTACGAGCTTTCCGATGGGTATGAACGGAGATTTTAGTTTGTCTGAGTTCGACCGAGCGTAAGAGGCCTGTCGGAATTTTACGAAAGCTTTCCGACACCCTTATTTTTATATGGAGTTGACATCCAGCTAAATCGATTTAGTTTGTTTGAGTACTAAGCTTAACAACACAATAACATTGTGTCATTGATTTTATTGATTTTACCCAAAAATTCAAAAGAAAATAATTCGTATTTAAAATTTATCGATATATTCATCGACCCTGTTTCACAAATAGACCTTTGCGGTGACATTGATTCTCAACAGAACACCTAATTGGTAAAGCTTGGTATGGAGATACCCGCGAAATACCCGCGAAGTGAAAAAGTCCATATAAAAACAATAATTTCGCACGGGTTTCGCAAGTTGCTGTTTCGTGAGTTGGTGTGGAGTTCACGCGCGAAATTAGCATATCGATATCACAGCGTTGCCACCCGACGTCAACGTGTCGCGCGATAGTCACCCGTAGGCAAGTGATAAGAGATGATTTCGAAGGTGTGAAATATATGTAAAACATATTTTTCGTACTCTACATGGTGGTAGACACTTATATACATACAAGTGTTGTGGCGCGGAGTTTTTAAATGAGTAGGACAACTATACAAAAACATTAAAAAGGCTGAACATCTTTTCATTGGAGGAAATGGTGATAGCGGCTTGACAAAAATGATCTGTAAAAGTATAGATATTTATTGAGTTTTATTATGCTATTCACAATTGATTGATTTTGATAGGAGATCATTGCAACGCGGCTTGGGCTTCGTTAAAGGACAGCGCCACCGTTCGCTGTCGGCGTCCTAAGCACGCCAAGAGTTAAAGCGGTGATGGAGTATCCATCGCAACGATGTGAAGTGGCAGTTAGCTACACTTGTGTCGTTTTTGACCAAACTGTAGGCACAAGGTATGTGTGCCATGCATATGGACAAATAAGTGCTCATTCTCTTTTCAAGAACCTTAGCTCCTCGAACGAAAGGAGTGATGATGAGGAACTTGTTCCAGCACAAAGTGATTCAATTGTGAACGACGGCGATTCCGTATGTCGACTGGATGAGCCGCAGAACTTTTTAATGGTCATACTTGGGACTTCTTTGTCGCAAATGATTGAAAAGTTGCAAATAAAGGTAACGATGAACCTACAAACGATTTATTTTTTTGCGATTTATTTAAGTTATACAACTGCCTCCACATGGATCTTCACAGGAAGTAAGGATTAAACAAACACTGCCGAACCCTAGGTGCCTTCACTAAAGCTTCTTACAAATCACATAAAGCTATTGCTGCAACTATTGCTTCATTAAAGGCCACCATAAAAATTCGCTGTTAATTAGTTTAAATTGTCCCGCCAAATTAAATTTGAAAACAAAGCAACTAGAGATAAGCGATTTATTTCGCACTTGCTATCGACGAAATAATGTGCAGAGATTTCGCACACTTTTCGCAAGTATCTCCATACCAAGCTTAAGCAGAAAAAACTCCTTCAAAAGCCATAGCCGAATTTCAGGCTGCGAATTTAACACATACTTAGAAATTCTTATGTCTTTATAAACTGACGGAATGGTTTAAATAGCGAACTGCTAGGTTGTCGAAGAGGTGAACTGCAAACAAAGTCCATCTCTTTGCCGAACCATGCCACGCAGATCTGGTCATGTCAAACCCTAATTTTTCCCCTAATCTAAGACAACATCTGCCATGATGACAAGTGCTTCATGTACAAAATACTGAGTTCGTTGATGAAACTTTTGTTCTTTCCGCACCGCTTTCTCTTGAGCGAAGTGTTCAAATAATTCAACTCATAAATTCGATTTTGCAGCTTTACGCACGCTGTTAATTACAATAACATAAGTTAAAACTATCAACATATCAACATCAATCTCTGAATATTATTTTTTGTTGCATTTCTATCGAATCTAGCAAACATTTTTTATCTTTCCAATTCCCCCTCCACCCACTAATTCGACCACTTAGCCTCAGCTGAGGCCAAGGCTTTTTAACATCCCACCAAGGACTATTCAATCGCCATAAAAGTGCCAGCAGCGCATCCGCACACAGTGACAGGAGTCGCAGGAAGGCAAAAGTTCGGTCAACTTTTTGTTGGTTTTGGTATTTTTGTTTTGCCATCTTTTTTTAGTTGATGAGCTGGGAGACTCGGCAAGTGGGTCATATACATTTTTGATGAGTTGTCATTATTAAATGCGACAAACGGTTCGCTACCCTGCCTTCGGATCGTCCCTCTTCAAGCGCTGTCATGGCAATCGATGGGGTAGGAAACTTATTTTTGGTTTTTGCCTAGCTACAAAAAAGGAAATATATGTTAGAGTATTTCTATATATTTTATTTATGTGACAGCTGAGTGGCACTGTTGTTTCAGCTTTTACTTTTTCAGCATAAAATGTTTGCCGTTTCCTGATATTTATTATTTTGATACTTGTATACACTAAACGAAAAAAAGTAATCTTAGCATGAATCAATTAGCAACGTAATTATTGGTGCGGTGGGTATGAAAATGTTTTATCGAAAACAAATTCTCATTCCTGATTTAAGAGTAGGGCCGGGTAACAGATCTATATTTCCTGACTTTGATTGCTGCGTCGTTAACGGCCGAGTAAACAATTAAATCTAAGGAGTAATGATTTTGAAAAAGCTCAGGTCATTTTCTGCAAATATATACGAAAATAAAACCAATTGCCACTCGTAACTTTTCTGCTCACATTACTGACCACTGTGTTGGACACTTTTTTCGTTCAATTCCTTTCCGAACCTGATTTGATTCATTATTATTGTACCTGAACCAAAAAAAAAGCACAAATCGGTTTTAAATAATTTTTCTGTGATTGCTGTTATAAATTTAATCTCCTGCTTAATTAGTTAATTAATTACACTATGCAACAATTTTTTGATCCCGGCTTCTAAATAGTTGATCCTTATGTAAAATTTCACGCTGAATTCAAATCTGCTCTCAGATATGTCAAAAGTAGAACGGTTCCTGAGATTTTGAAAAAGGTAGGTCTACTAAAATGCCATTTTCTCTGATTTAGTCCACCGATATGATATACTGGAACAAAAAAAGATAATAAAATTGTTTCTTCAAAATCGACAGTTGTTGTAAACCAACCATAAATGACGAAGTTATGGCACTTCAAGTTGGATTTTGAAAAATTTTTGATATTTTTATTTTTTGCTGCCTTTTTTAAGTTTTTTCAATCTTACCATAAAAATGCTCAGGTCTCAGATATACAGGATTGGGTCTTTAACGAACATTTTTGCCCTTGGTATCAAATCGGAGAAAAATAAACGCAATATCATGTACATACCTTGTTTAGAGTATTTTTGCTAGTTTTTCGTATGGTGTTGTCGCTCACGACTCGTATACCCCTTACTCTGAAAAAACATTTCAGTTTCTGGTTCTTATGACCATCAAAAGTAACTTTTTTTGGTGCGGTTGGTCCGTAAGAGACCGACGCTTATCTTCTTCATCTTTCCATTACTACTTCTCTGGACGTTTTTCTTCGCTTTTGTCTGAGCATTTCCCTACTGTCACCTCTCCTTACCTCTCTGAGACTTTACCGCTATACACTTTATCATAATCTTTGGTCGGTCCCGTTATACTTTTATTACCCTACGTCGGGAACGGGTACTCAAATGATACGTTGATTGGTTTTTATTGTCAGGTTATAAGTCTTGATGTACCGCTTTTGTTTTTTTGCACTCTGTGTGTTTCTCTCAACAGAACCAGCATGTCTCCCAGCCGGATCCCACTCTTGGTAGCGAACCCGTGATTTTTGGCGCGTCGTCGCTTTCTCGCTGGTTTCCAAGTAGTGCAAATATTTTTTAACATTTTTAAAATAAAAAAAAATTGGTATTAAAAACTCGTGCCTTTCTTTTTTGTTCCTCACCTTTTGTCCTCCTACTCGGGTTTTCTTTTTTTTTCGCCCAAATACGCCTCTTATTTTGCGTATTTCGTCGTTTTAACCCGTTCTTTAGCTAACGTTTTACGTTCGCCTCTTACTTCTCCCGACTACTGCCCCCCAGTTTTCGTTGTCACTTCTCGGTTCCCTCTCACAAACACGCTTACCTACGCGTTTCCCTCTCTACGTTCTTTTTGTTACGCTCCTGTTTTTTTGTTCGTTTGCGGCGTGTCCACTTTGTGATTGTTCAATTAATATCAAAAATTTTTCAACTTTTCTTGGATTTACTTCGTTTTTTAGAAAATTTTTTACGGTATATCGAATGGCTTTTGTGACCTACCTTTTTCAAAACACTAAAATTAAAAATTTCGCGATATCTCGAACCGTCTACTTTGACTATCGAGCAGATTTTCCAGGAATTTACCTTAGAATCATTGCTAAAGTGGGATACAAAAACTTTTCAAATTTTTGACATAGTGTTATTACTCATTAATTTCTTATGTAAACGCATAAAAAAAATGGCTTTGTTCAAAAAATCTATAAACGCTAAGGCCAGACAGTTGAATCTAAAGAGCTGATGCTTAAGCTCCATTTACACGAACTGATTAGTCAGATGAGTTTTCGTCAAACCTAAACTCATCTGATCAACCATGTTTCGCATGCCTGAGAAGTTTAGATAAACCAGATGCAGAACCATTGGTTCATCGGAACTATCTGGTTCATATGAACATTGTGACCTTTTGTTAACATAAGGTTGCCTTCACACTGTTCGACACATGACACATGATAGTCTAGTAGTCGTGCTTTTTGTTCTGTTTTAAATTTGAATTGCTTGTCAAATTCATAGAACTCCATGGGGAAATATGGGCCTACTAGATGTCATGGGTCATGTGAAGGCAGCCTAAGAAAAGAAGACAAGCCGTCCGAGCAAGTAAAATCCAGGATGAAAAAATATAGAAGCAAAAAGAATGTTTAAAAAAACAAAAGATGGTATACAAAGATGTGGCCCAGCTTATGTTGTGTGAATTGCAATTCGAGGATCCGGAAACTTTCGCAAATTTTAATTTATTATTCGGTAAAATATGCATATCGTTGGCCCAAGAATGACAACGACAGCAAACTGCAATTTGGTCACACTGCAATTCGATAGATGCCACTGAGTGCTCAGGCCAAATAGAACCGCTTCTATTTCGTCTGATTGCTCTGATGAGTAGCTTCATGTCGACTCAAACGCTTTTTTACACGCTCTGCCAGCAAATCAGACAAAAACTCAGCTGAGTGATCACACCGATTAAATAGAGCTTTAGCCAAGATCTTGGCCTAGGTTTAAAATGATTGAAAATATTGGTATAAAACAATTGTATTTACCAGCCGCTTAGCTGATGTTTATGAGAAAAAGTATTTATTTACTGGAGGTTGAAGATTTTATTGTATTTTTTTTTTGTATAAAATAACATTACACAAATTAAAAAACACCTAGTCAGAAACATGGTTCAAAACTTTACCCAGGTTTCTGCTGACCATCGAAATCGCGTCACTGACTTTCGCCCTGAAGAAGTTTACAGAGGATTGCAGCCCACCCTAGGACAGTATTTTACACAATATTTTTTCATTAATCCTTAAAAACATCTTAAGTCTATCTTCACAAATTATAAGTTCAAATTGAAAGATCCTAAGTTCATAGTTAAGCCTAAGATCTAAAATATGTATCTACTCTGCTCGACAGCATTTTTCCTTAAAGCGCCAAACCAACTTTTTATCAAGTAAATTGGCCCGCTGATCATGAAAATCGCCATATAAAAAATTCTATTGACGCGTTATAGTAATATTATCGATAATCGCTTTTTCGATTTTTCCAAAAGTTGCCTCCACTTAAACTCCCATTGCGTTTTTGTTCTTCAACCGCTTTGAAAGCTCTAAACAAACTTAAATAGAAAAAACTTGGCCCACCGATTTGTTTTCGAACAAAAATAAACTGGAGTGTGTGCTGTTATTAAAAAGCATTAAATGGATGAAGAAAGAAGAAAAAACAAGTGAGAAAGTCGGTCAAGCCCGACTATAACATACTCTGTACCTGGATTAGAAGCTGATTGCAATACTGGTGCTGCGCTCATCTCTAAGTCTCTCTCTCTTTCTCGTTTCTCTCTCTCTCTCTCTCTCTCTCTAAGATTGTGCGGTGTTAGTTGTAAGATGGTGGGAGGGGGTGGGGGGAGGGTGATTTATATTTTTGCTCATAACTTGAGAACCGCTCATCCGATCTTTATCATTTCTTCGGCAAATCGATACATTTTGCTAATTACTAACTATCTCTTGAAGGTACAAATCGTCTATCTATAAAACTGTAGGAGATATAACGTTTTTTCCAAATTGCGGGGGCGGGAGGGGGCGTGCCAAAATTTGAAAATAAACTTGATCTGCCTGCAAGTATAAGAAGCATTTGTCCCATACATGTCAAACCTCTATCTCTTACCATCTCTGAGATCTGTTTGGTTATACGGACGGACGGACGGACGGACGGACGGACAGACAGACGGACAGACAGACGGACAGACGGACATGGCTATATCGACTCGGCTGTTGATGCTGATCAAGAATATATATACTTTATAGGGTCGGAAATGATTCCTTCTCCGTGTTACATACTTTTGCACAAACTTAATATACTCTATGTACCTTCGGTACAGAGTATAAAAAGGGTGTGTGTCATGAGACGCTCGGAACGAGCGAAGCTCTTTACGTCGATGAATCCGATTTAATTATTAAAAATTAGGTCATTGTTAAGTCACTGTTAAGTCACTGTTAAGACAATGTTAAGTCACTGTTATTTCACTGTTAAGTAACTGTTAAGTCACTGTTAAGCCACTGTTAAGTCACTGTTCAGGCACTGTCAAACAAAGAACATTATAGTTTTCAGCAAAGAATTCACAACTTGAGCTGACAGGCACTCTTTGCACCACCACAGCTGATTTTGCAACCACAAAACACAAAATCAAAGACATCACCCAAAAAAAACTGTCGCAAAGAAAATTTTTCAAGATTTACCCCCAGTCTGACGTCCGTAAAAGAGCTTCGCTCTAAAAGTTTTCCATTTGATAATATAATGATTTAATGGGTACAACAAGTGATCAGGAGGACGTTCGAATAAATTGATACAGAATCTTCAGTACTTCTGGCAAGTTTTCAGGCTATACGGGCCTAGCTAAGAAATAAACAAAGATCCTTAATTGTCTTTTCTACAGATGAGTTTAAAGATGTGGCTTTTCAAAAGTTTCCGTTTGTCTCTGAAAATTCACTTTTTGAACTCGCACTTTACCGTCTTATATGAAAATATGGGTATCGAAAGCGATGAGCACGGAAAAAGGATTCGGGCAATGATGTCAAGGCAACTGAGGCTTTATCGATTATTCTTATGGTCTTATCCGAGAGTGTCAAAGAAAAGCATACGGCCCGAAAAAAGTGTAGGGTCAAGATTTTGAAAGTGCTTGAAATGAAATTGTATTAATTGTGCAAAAAAAATGTTATATTAGAACGTTATATCAGAAAAACAGTCACAGCGGTATCTAAAGAGAACTATATTTTTGTCTATTTTCACAAAAACATTCATAAAAAATCTACTTTATGTCCGATTTCTGTGCTTCAGTCAAAAATGTTGATTAAATCAAAATAGGTCGCTAAAACGCATATATATCAAAAAAAAAGAAATTATAACGAATACTCAAAATATGCTGTTTAACTGCAAGTACGAAAAACGCTTGGTTCTAGAATTTGCAGTGCTAAGGAGGTCAAGTAAAATATTTACAAAGTTTTTGCTCAGTGTACATATTTTTTCTTTTCTCGTTGGTCTAGTTCTTGGGTTGTCCATTAATTGTTATCAATTAAATGAAATGAATTTTTGCGTGGGCTGTGAAAATGCCTATAAAAAGTTTTTGAGACTCTCCTACGCTTTATGCTGGTATAGCTGAAGTGACATGGGTCTACACAATTTAGTAAAAGTTTGTTTCATTCAACTTATTCAAGCACTTCCCAAAACACGAATAAAGCAATTTGATTGACTTTGATAGAGGAGCGGACATTTAACCAATTGCCCATTGACTCACTAGCCTGCCTAATTTTGCATAAAATTTGCACAAAGCCAAAAAAATACCGTTTACAGGCTGACCGACGCATTAGAGTTGCAGAGAGGGAGGGACATGAGATTGACCACAGAGAAACCGCAGCATATACAGCACACACACAAGTCAATGGACACACGGACAATTGAGCACAGATGTTGACGATGTGTGTGGTATGTGAAGTGTGTTGACAACCCTCAGCCTATACATAATATTGAACAATTTAGCAGCTTAACCCTTGGAGGAGAAAGGGGATGCTTGGGCCTCAAATCGATAAAAAAAAGCTCTGGCCAAAAATAGCCCACAAAATTCAATTGCCAAATGGAAATTTTCGTTTCTGGCCGGTAGAGTCTTTTTTTAAGGAAACTTTTTGTAATCATGTTTTCAATTAATTATGCAGCAAATAAAGTTTTTTGTACCTTCTCTGCGCGTTAATTTAATTACGCCCTAAAAGGCAGCTTATTATTATGCCGCACGAATGCCAGACCGTTAACAGCTGTTAACGTCATTTTGCGTGCTTAACTTTAGGGCATGAGTCACCTGCAATTGACGGGCAACCCCTTTTAAGGTACACAAATATTACGCATACGCCACCAACCAGCGAGTTCACTCTAGAGCTTGAAGAACATGGAAGCAAGCGCAGGTAGAAAGGGAAACAATCAAAGTTTGCCTGTGGCAAGAAATAACGTCCCTTCCTTCGCACCAAAAGTTGGCGGCCCTTTTTAACAGCTTGTTTTTACGTTCGAATTTAAAGCAGCTTGCTCTAGAAAAAAAATCACAACACACAATGTGATAAAAGCCTTACAAAAAAAGGGGGGCAAAGAAAAGCCTAATGGCTTCATTGGTAGGAGCAGAATAGCAAACGGGAAGAAAAAGGGGTGAACAAATGGTTTTTGTGGTGGCAGCCAGCATTTGCTGTGTGAGGCTCGTAATTTCCATTTTATTTCGGGTAGGTAATAAGAAAAATCATAAATAATTAGAGTTGCGATTAGAGGAAAGATTTATGGTGGAATAATGAAGCTGGAAATTTATTGATGATACATGAAAAGCTTTTAGCGGGTTATGATATGTCTTTGCTGTGAAATATTATACCCGCAGTTTAGAATCATTTGCACTTGATTGACGCAACACCCTAAAATCGTTGGCATCGCAGGAATTTACACATTTACACCATTACAAAATTAACTTTACGAACTGTGTCGAGAAAAGGTCAAATTAATTTGTTTGGTGACATAATTAACACATTAAGGTTCAGAGTTCGAAATTTCATTCATATATGGAATTTAAAAAAAATCCAGAAAAATTTACAGATGCTCTTACGAGTTCAGTTTTTTTTTAATAATGCATCCCTTAACATTAGTTTCATTATGTTAAAGCATTTGATTTTTAGGTCCCAGTTTCAGCCTACAAACTAAAAATTCAGAAATTGTCGGCTCGGTGAGCAAAACTTTTTATAACTTTAGTACTTGTAAATTTATTTTTTAGATTTTAAATGCATACTAAAGGAAAATGAAATATACTGTTTCAATTAGAGTGAAAAGAATTTCTGTAATTTAAAAGACTACTTTTAGTGTGAAAATTTTGTGGTATTTTGTTATTTGGCACAAATTAAATAAAGTCCTACAGTTGCCTGTACTTTTAAGATTCAGCTCGAACATTTTTTTCTGGGATCTTCCCACCTAGCCTTGATGGGCAAGAGCTTTAAGGAGCTTACATTACCTTTGACAGTGTTGGCTTCAATATTTTTATTTATTTATTTAAGTTTGACAAAGTTCTGTCAACATTACTGGGTACAATTCAAAAAAGACAGTATATTGTTTCTTACATCTTACACAGAAGAGTGAGCAGAGAAAAGATGGTAATGCAAATTATAATTAATACACAAATTTCGGAAAGGTGCAATTGTTAGGCAAGGCTGTGGTGTCGGAGAGAAATTCTAGTTAGGCGCGAGGAACCGCAAGATTTATTTGGCATAACAGAGCATAAGAGTCAATATCACCTGATAAAAGTTTGTGAATGAAAAGCACACAATGGCACGTCCGACGGTTCTTAAGAGATGGAAGACTAATTAAGAGTAATCTATGCTCGTATGGTGGAAGATGGTTGGTGGGATCCCAGTTGAGGCCGCGGAGGGCAAAATTAAAAACTGTTTTTGAACTGATTCAAGCTGGTCTTGATATTTTTGGTAATGCGGTGACCAAACACACGACCCATATTCTAGTATCGGTCGTACCAGGACACGAATAAATGTTTAGTCAGATACGGATCGTTAAATTCCTTGGCCCATCTTTTGATAAACCCAAGAACACCCATAGCTTTGTTAGAGATGACAGAAATATGATTATTGAAGCTTAGTTTAGGGACAAAGCGTATGCCCAAATCGTCAACCACGTAAATGCGTTCGAGAGGTTTGTCATCAATCGTATAGTCGAATAAATACGGCTGTGTGCGATGAAAAGTCATACATTTACTCTTTTCAGTGTTTAGTGGGAGGCAATTAACCGAACACCATGAATGCAGAGAGTTTAAGTCCAACTGAAGAAGGAGAGGAGACATCGGTTCGTTATAAGCCAAGCAGAGTTTTAGGTCATCGGCATACATCAAGGAATGAGGAAGCAAGACATTAGGGATGTCGTTAAGAAAAGATTAAACAGTAAAGGTCCAAGATGACTTCCCTGAGGAACTCCGGAGAGTACACTGATGGACTCAGAAAGCGCCGAATTGAAACGGACACGTTGGGAACGGTCTGTCAAATAAGCCATTATCCAGTTAAGAAGACTTGGAGGAAATCCAAGTAAATACAATTGTGAAGAAGGAGATCATGATTGACAGAGTCGAAAGCCTTGCTGAAATCTGTATAAATTACATCCGTTTGCAGTTTATTAATGAAACCCGAATTCACAATGGAAGTAAACTCTGGCAAGTTTGTAGAAACCGAACGTTTTTTCATAAAGCCGTGCTGAGACTGTGAAATAATTGAGCGACAGGAGTGCTGTATTTGAGAAGTAATAAGCATTTCAAATATATATAATAAAAATCAAGCTTGGTTATTCTTAGTGCAGTGAGTGTAGAAAATCACTCGTCATGATCACTCATGTGAAGTGTTTAAAACATTAGGGACCTCCGCAAGGATTTCGGATAGACATCAAACCAGCATAGCTTTGCTACGAACAGTGGTTTTTAGCTCATGATTTGAGAAACGCTTATCCGAGCTTAATCATTACTTTAGCAAAATAATACATAATGCTAATTAAATACTATCTCCAGACCTAATTCCCGAGCAGTTAGTATCTCTGGTTTTTAAAGCAAAAAGAAAATCTTCCAAACTAAAGAGAGAGTCACTGTAAAAACTGGCAATTGATCACTCTACTCAACTCTATCCAAAAAATCGTGACATTTATAATCCTTAATAATCCATAATAGTGGTGCAGTCCACGGAATAAACGTGTCCACTGTACTTACTGCTTGTGGATTTCGAGCGAGCATTAAATACTATCAAGACCAAATGGAGATCTCTTCATAACTGCGGTATCCCGGATGGTATCATAAAGCTGATATTGGCGTTATGTGAAGACGCAAGTCTCACCGTTCGCTGGAACAGCGCTAGCTTTGCCGTAAACCACCTATTTATAGTTTTCTTCGATGATGTCCTTAAACGCACAAATTACGAGGCGCGGGACGGTATCCAGTGGAAAATCAACCAAACTCTAAGTGATCTAGACTAGGCGGACGACATCTGCTTTATGGCTCATACACTAGAAGGGCTATCAGCGAAGCTCAAGGCCCGCGCAGCTGACCTCAAATTGAATATCTCGAAGTCTTAGCTGATGCGAACACAGATCCCCAATACGACCCCCCTAAGCGTGGCAGTTAATGGCAGGCTCGTAAACATTAAGGGTGTCGAAAAATTCTGCTACCTGGGAAGCGTCATTTCAAAAGATGCCGGTGCAATGATAGATGTGGAAGCACACATTTCCAAAGACGGAAATGCCTTTCGAAAGCTACACCGGGTTCGACGCTCCCTTTAATACCAGCGTAAGGACGGTGTTATTATTTAGCTCAGAAACCTGCCTGGTCTCTGATTATGTAAGTGGGAAACTACAAACCTTTGTTATATTGGCCTCTCAACATCACGAATGAAAATCTCCAGGAGTATTGATGAAACGAACCCGTCTGAGATAAAGAGACGAAAATGGAATTGGATTAGGCACACCTTACGGAGGGAAGATGAAAACATAGCGGAGATGGCTCTTCATCCGGCAGAGAGGTCGACCCCTGCAGACCTTGGTGTGCATAATCCATGCGAAAACCAAATTAAGTTGGAACGAACTAAGGCACCTAGGAGCGATATTGCCACAAATTGTGTATTTATATTAAGAAAATTAATCAAAAAAAAAAAGAAAGAAAATCCTTAAGTGTGAAAAAACGCGGACCTCGTAATATGCCTGTCTGCATCATTCTGACAACATTGATTAGAACGTCCTAACTTCCTTTTAAAAATTTGATTACGGTTTCTTAATACGACTTTTTCGATATACTGCAATAGCAACTCGAATCTCGTTCTTCAACTCATCAATTGTTTTAGGATTGCTTTTATAAAATTTGTCCTTGACCGCTCCCCAAAGATAATAGTCTAACGGTGTCCAATTCACATATCCATATTTGCTGACATTTCGATTTTCGAGGATGGGGCACAGAAGATCGATTGTGGCGTGCGCTGTGTGGCACGAAACGCCTTCTTGTTGAAACTTAATATCGTCCAAGTCTTCCGCTTTAATTTTCTCGAAAAACCAATCACTTAACATTGCGTTCCGAAACAATTGAAATGTCCTCATAAATGGGGTAAACTAAATGAGTTAAACGAGATACAAGATTTAATCTATCGAATAACTCAAATGCAGAATGCAGTTCCTTTATTGTACATTTATTAATGTAAATTAATTCCTGAGTACCTTGTTTTAATTTTAAATTGGTACTTCGATACCTCCATAATATTTATAAAATATTTGCCCCAACTACTCTGAGAATTTTTATAACATTTTATGTTTTCCTTTAAAGTTGTAAATATTTGTTTTCAACATTTTTATTAAGTTTTATTCTTTCGACACTCATTTAAGCACTTCACTTTTTTATATTTTTCCCTGTTACCACATAATTATAATTGCATTTAATTATTTTATAATTATATTTGGTTCACTCCGCGTGGACTCTTTAAAATGATTTATTACGGCCCGCCTTGCCATTTAGCTGCACATAAATTTCATTGAATAATTTGGTATTTTTTATGTTTTTCCTGTGTTGACAAGCGCCCCACGCCACAGACACCATCGCTTAGAGCATTTTCCTTTTCAATTTTCTGTGGTATTTACACTTAATTAACTGCATTTTGGTGGCACATAAATTCCACTTGATTAAACCATTTGGTTGCACTACTTTTCCCCAGAAAAAAAAGAAAAGCGAAACGCATCAATTAATTCATTAAACGGCAATGCGCTTTTTAATAGAACAAACACGAAATGCAGAACGAGGGGGTGAGTTGGGAGAGAAAATGCTAGCCACGCTTTTCTATTTTTCCAATTTTTCCCGTACACGAAACGAGCGCGATCATCTACCGAATGGGACTGAAAGAATCGAGAGCAGCATGCGAGCATCGGTGTCTTCGTACTCCTCTCCAGTTTGGGGGAAAATCTATTTTGGTAAAATACTCGGCAACCGTTTCCTTGACTCTTGGCCCGCAACATGTTGCCGAATCTTTGTTGACAAGAAAGCTAAAAAGATCAACCTGAAGCCAAATCACAGAAAATTCAATTACCCAAACCTGCGTACATAAAAATATTTAAATAACAAAATAAACAATTAGAATTTCGAAAGGGGAGATGTGTCTAGCAGATGCCAGAAACAGCAAACAGCTTCGAAACAATAAAAGGAAAATCAAGAAGAAAGCATTAACATCCACAGCAACAACAATAGTTGTAGAATGAAAATGAATATGTGTGGGGGTTGGAGGAACAGCGTCTGCAACAACAATAAAGAAATACAATCTTACACGGCAGGGAAAAGTTTTCAGTTTCAAGTAAGGAACAGAATGTAAATGGAAGGCAATGCAAATAAGTCAAGTAAAAATTAATTTACATTTCACCCAAAATATATTGACTCAGGACTACAACAAAAAATCCCAGCATACTTTTTGGAGGGGATGATTCAACAGTAATTGATAGGGCAAGGCAAAAATCAAGAAAGCTGTCTCATTTGCCCGTCCAGTCTTTTAGCATTTTTAAAGTTTTTTTTTCCTTTTCAACCCTCTGCTCCTTCTGCCCCCTTCTGGTTAGTCAACTCTCTAGCCAGTGGAAAATTAGCACTGTAACTGCTATAAAAAAATCTAAACAAAATTTAGGTAGCTCATGCAACAACTTGCAACCAAGAAACTTGCAAAGTCATTGCAACCATATACAGTCATGGCTAGGCATGTTAGGCAAGACTACTTTTACTCATTGAAATCAGAATTGCAAAGTTGATAGTATCTAAAAGAAACATATTTCAATCAGGGAATCAAACCGAAACGGTTCCGGTACCTTGATTTTTATTTCGGTTCGTACCTGTATGGATATGTAATAAAACTAACATTTTAAAACTCAAGTCCAAGCAAAGTGGGTAAGCTGCTATACACACATACATGTGTATAGTATCAATTTCATTTGCTGAGTTTGCCATAAAAATGTCACATACCATGATTAAAATGATAGGTATTTAATTAACAATAATAGTTTTAAAGAAGGTTAATTAATGATTATTTCTTAGAAGCATGATAGCGGTCAATGTATTTTCGCCCATATGATTTCATAGCGAAGTCATAATTAACTTCACAGCGGAAAATAAACGCTCAACACTTAGGCCCATTTTCTCAATGTCCGGTTAGTCAAACTTACCGGCAGGTTAGCCGAATTTGAGTGTCTCATGCTGTCTTTGGCGAAAACCAGCCGGCAACTTTAACCGCAGCCTGACGAGGGGGTCAAATTTTAACCGGCCGGCAAGTACCGATAAAACTATCGATACTTTTACTCGATAGACGCAGCTGTGTCAAACACTTGAATTATTTACTTTGCTAATTGCCAAACCAAAATGTTTATAAATAAACGAATTTGCTGCATCCACGAAATGAAATTGGGAGGCAGGTAGTGAGACAGGAAGAGACATGCGGCGATCTGCAACAGAAAGTCCAGCAGAATGGCAGCCGCCGCAATGGCAAATGTCTTGACCGCCGCGCCGAAATGGCACAAATGCCAATGGCTGCGAAATTGAAGGATCAACTAGGCCAACGGCCTTGCGATGTGGCATTCTGATTGAGATCCAACTGCAGATACGTGTGCACCATAACGAAAATACTATCCACACGCATTGCTAGAACCAGGATCGGTATCACTTCAATGGCCAACATGGCGGCATAATCCTAGACGGAGCAACGTGTTAATAAAGCAAAAAAGTGCAGGGAGAGGGGCTAATTATTTAATGCTCTCGATGAAGTCAATTTTTTTCAACGATTCAGGTTGACAAATTCAGCATGTCATATCATTTTTTTCGTTAAATGATAACCAGCAACAGCAATAGAATTAAGAAAACCAAAACAAACACAGCTGATTCGTTGACAGTTTTTGGTCACACTATGGCAGCGATAGCAACCTATCGATATCGGGCAAACCTGCCGGTAAGTCTTGTTGAGAAAACCAAATGACTTACCGGCAGGTTATTCCGCCCGGCAAATTTGACTGGCCGGTACCTAACCGGAACTTTTGAGAAAATGGCCCTTACTTGGGTAGCTAAATAGCAAGATTTGATAGTAGTTTGATAGTTGATAGTTCATACCATTCTGGAAACTTTGTCGAATTTTCTGAACACCATTATACTGAGTATATTGGCATAGCGTCATATCTCCGACGACATATCTTCGCCCAGTACATTTTGCCGGCGGAGATATGTCGTTTTAAAACGACATACCTCCGCCGTGATCTCCGCGCGTTCAAGTAGGCAGAGCTAGCAGGTGACTTCAAGTTGTTTCTTCAAACTTGACGCTTCAGCACTCCAAGTGTGCGATTTGACGAATGAAAAGTCGTTGTACCGCAAATGTTGGGTATTATTAAATGTACTAAAATAAAATATAAATGAAATAGAGACATATGTCAAGTGTCATGAATTAAAATGATTGAAAATAACAAATGTCTAACCCTTTCTCAGACAGCCATTCTCATCCCTTACTCAAGTGCTTCGTTTATGTCACGCCACTGATGCCCAGACGTTGCATAGTAAGTACGAGTATCTAAATATATGCAGCATGTTGCCACAACATTGAAACGTGCAACAACCAAATTGTCCAGCTCTCCCTCTTTATTTCCACTATTGCCGCACGCTATTTTTACAAACAATTTTGCCAGGCAGTTTGTGACAAGTAACGAGGAACCAACGACAACATCAAGCAGCACACGACATTGAACCCCAAACAGCAGGAGGAGCAACAGGAGGACGACTAAGTAAGTGGCCTCCAAGTGGGTTGAGGTTGACTTGTTAGTTTGTTTGCAAATTTCCAGTCGAAGCCAGAACAAATTGCCAAGTGCACTTGCAGACGTTGTCACTGAAGATGATGGAGAATAATTGCAGTTAATGTGGCATGAAAGTAGCGCCATCTATTGGCAGCAATTCTTCAAACCTCCCCTCTCTCTGGACACAGACATACACAAAAAAAACTGTGAGTTTACGCTTAATTAAGTAAACTTCTCATGTTAATTAACACTAGAGACAAACAAAAGGCATTTCAGTGGGGAAATATATGCATAAAGGCAAAGGGTAGGGTTATAAATAGTCTGGGAGGGCACTTTGAAAATTGAATTGTCAAATAAACAAATCGAAAAGCAAGAGTTTTGAGTGAGTTTAGAAAATCAAAAAATTCATTAAAATCATGAGTCAATGACTGGGTATTCCCCAGTGTTCTTATTGCTATTTTTGTATAAGCAACTAACACGCGACCAGGCCACATGTGTCGCAGACTCACTCAACTAGGCGTGGCTGTCGCATCTTTTAACAAAATAAATTGCGTCAAGTTCAAACACCGCCAAATGTCGAAGACAAAATAGGGAAACTCGTCGTGCACTAAAAATAAATTATAAAATAGCGACAAGTAGCGAAGAGTAAAGCACATTTTTTTTGTGGAAGGAAAAAAATGTCAACGTGCCTTCATAATTAATTGCAAGAACAAGAAAAAACATCGCAGCTAAGGGGGAAAAACTTCGTTAGCTGGCTCGTGCGTGAGAGAGCATCAGAATAAATACAAAATGTGGAAAAACTTTGACTGATCACATGCGGAAGGAACCAAGCAAATTGCAGCGGCATGTGAAAAGAGCCCGGGGAGGGGAGGGATACAGGCGGCACTGGAGTCATAATTTACTGAGTCTCATTAGAAGTTATAATTTTAACATCATTTTTCATAGGAGTTGAAAGTTTTGACAAGGTGTCAGGAGATACAGTTAATTATAAAGAGAAAAGGAATTTCATGTGAGCACACTTTGTGGTTTAGATAACTGGATAGAACTAGGGCCGAATTCACATCATTTAGATGGCTGCTATGTAAAAAGTTTCAAAATCAACCAAAACGATTCAGAGTGGGTTGGTGCTTAGTTCGGCAAAAGTTTTACAAGCCTGTTTCGGACTTCACATAAAGTGAAATCGAAGGACTTAACTTCAATATTTTTGGATCGAGTTGCTTAATCAATACTAAACAAAATCAACATGTACCACTTTCGAATTGCCCAAATCTTGTCAACAGTGAAAACTGGAACAGGCCAATTAAGCTTTGTCACTTCGGAATAGACAGCCTTAAAGCTTAAGGATTTTACCGAAAAGCTTACAACAGATTTTGCTCTTTCTCTTGGCTTTCAATGCTTTTAAAGGTCCCCGATGCAAAGACCCTAGAACCAGCAGAGACCCTGCACCCTAGAACAAGGGTCTCTAGCAGGGAGGGTCTCTCGGCAGATCAAGTTTTTTTTTATTTTATTATTTTATCTATACTTAAAAATGAGTAGGCCCGACTGACTGACACATAATCCACCCCCAGCCAAAACTTCTTATCCTACAGATTCACGTTTTGGCATGGATGTTCGTTTAGTTATGCAGGCGCGCACTTAGAAAGAAAATTTGAGAAATTTGTCTGCGAAGTCAGTCAAAAATCCGAAGAAAATTTAGCATTTAGCACATAACATGATAAGCTGTTTTAATAACAGCAACCGAGAGAGTGAACAACTCTCTGTGTAACTGTATGTGCTGTGTGCGTGTACAAAAACAAAATTAAAACAAATAAAAAACAAATAAATCTTATGGCACATACTAAACACATCGATAGCTTTAAAAATATGTTGACCGTATTTCAAAATGAAGAAGTTGGATTTTCACAAAGCTAGCAGCCAAAAAATGTACATACATGTGGGAATGGGTCTAGCATCCCGGATCTGTCAAGACACGTCAGATCAACTGAGTTAGTACGAGAGGAAAAAAGCAGCAAGCCAGGCGGCAAGCTTATTCAGTTTGCACCGAGAATCAAAGCTGTACGGTTCTGGCGCTCCTCATAAAGACGAAAGACATGAATCTAAGACGAAGACTAAAGTTAAGGACGGGGAGGAAACAAGCACAACTAAAGCTTAAATAAATATGTGACATTCATTTTATTAAAATACTCTATCATTATATTTAAAACTATATTAAAACTACAAATAAACACATTTAACTTAACTATGGGGATTTATTAAGTAATCTCACAACCCAAATCCCACATACATTTGTAGCCAAAGAAAAGTAACGGAACTGTGGCGCTCAGACAATATTTTGGACTTAACTGTTTTTCTAAGAGCGCGAGAGAGAGTGAGCATGAGAGGAATCACACTCACACAAATTGTGGGGAGGTTGGAAACCAGTTTGAATTGAATTATTATTGAAAAGTCTGATATTACAAATATGCCATTCATCTCTTGGTCTCTCTGAGACAGATGACGTTTCCGGATAATAATTTCTTAAAATATAGCGGACATAAATGTGGGACTGGGGTTTTAATTGAATATCCAATCAAATAATAACAGCCCCTGAATGTTTAAAGTTAATGTTTATGTTTATTAATAGATAGAATGAATAAGATTAATGGTGAGTTTAAAAGAAATCTGTACTTCGCGTCATTACGTCTTTTCTGCAATTTACTGAGAGCGTCGTCTCTCCGCACATCTTTCGTCGTTCTTTGTAACTTTTAAACTGTTCGCTTCGTCGTTTGTGGCAGGCTTCCCACTTCGTCGCTACTACGTCTTGATCAGCTGTTTTGGGAGGGTTTGGCCATTTAGCGTTACCAGACCATTCCCACATAAATATGTTGCCCGTTACCAGTGGCAATTTTTCTGCCCACATGGCCGACCCCAGATTTACTTAGCCAAAATACATTTTAGGTCGTGCTGAGTGCTTGCATTTGACCACATGGATTTGTTGGACAATTTAATGCTTTTGTGTGATTGAAATATTGTTAAATTTTAAGTGGGGCTCAGATATGCTGCAGAGTGGACAAAGTCTCATCGCTGCAAATGCATCATTTTGAAGCAATATTAAAAATGCTTCTTCGAAAAAATCCATATAAACAATTAGAAAGATCAAATGAACGATGGTGATTCATTAGTGGATTTTTTTTTTAATTTCCGTTTTTCATATATCACGTGTGACTGGTGTCATTCTGTCATCGTGCTCATTTCTGGCTAAATGGATACGTCAAGAAATAAAATTGTCTCATTTGGGCTGATGAGCAACCCGAAGAGACTCTTGAACTACCATTACATCACAAAAATGCACTGTTTGGTATGGTTTATGGGAAATCATCCCCCGTATTCCTTTAAATTGAGGCCTGACATGATAGATTACTTTTTTGTTACCTGAAATCGAGACCCTTGATGTCGGCAACATTTGATTTCGGCAAGACGGTGCTACCCGAAAAATGTCTTTATTGAGAAATAATTTCGGTGAGCAATGTATTTGGCGTTCCGGACCTGTCAACTGGCTGCCACCACTGTACCACTGGACTTTTCCTGTAAGGTTTCGTGAAGTAAAAAGTCTGCGTGAATAAGAAAAGAAGTCAACATCACTCGTGTAGTAATGCTGGAAAGAGTGACCTTAGTCGAGGTCAATATTTGAATGAAATGATCTTTCAAAGAAATACTGAAAAAAAATTAAATTAAATAAAAATTAAAGGTCAAAGATAGTTCTTTCAGCCCATAATATAGATTCCACCATCCAATTCCATTCTTTGTGTTTTATTTATAATAAAAAAAGCTTCTTAATGGATTCCCCTTTATAAGCCAATAAGATGATGTTGGCTAAGTTGAGATGGGTTAACTCTTTTTGTCCCACCTGAGCTGTGTATCTCTTATCGCTTTTGTCCGGTCCCATTAAGCTCAACTGGCGTGCTCATTAAATTAATATACATTTAATTGACTTTATGGCCAGACACGGACATAAAAAGAAGCGCTGCAATTGCGTTGGCCAGCCGATGCCATCCTACCCCAGTTAGCGCCTCATAAAAAAACACTGACAAGCACTTGCTCCCTATATACGAGTACTTTATGCATACATATATAGTAGTTGGCATGCTCACGCATAAAGGCTTAAATAATGAAGCCCACAGACTGCCTCAGACATGCATCATCATCATTATCATCATCATGCCTCATAATTATGTGACATGGTATAAATAAAATGCATAAAAGTTTTAAAATTCAGAGTAGTATGGAGAGAACAACGAGACCAAACTGTCAACACATCGATGCGACGCGTCGCGAGGGACTCTGGCAACAATGTTGCCATCGCGACGGCAGTAAAGTTAAGCGAGAGCCGAGGCCTCATTGTGGTTGTCTGTTTTATTTTATTGATGTTCTCAGAATGGTTTAATATGCTGTAATAATATGTGATTTGGCGGTTTACATGGAATTTATGAGGGAAATTCAGACTGAAGGGTGGCATCTTAAAAGATTTTTTATATGACGTTTCGCAACTGCTGAGAGGGAAAGTCTTACAGCAATATATAATCAAGAAAATTTCATAAGCAAATTTGAATATTTTTTATATGTTGCGTTTTAGTAAAAACAGAATTTACTTAAATTCACATAACTTAGGTTGAAAACATGGCAATATAATGCAACTCTTAAAGTGCAAGTCCATTTGGTTAATTTTTTCTGAAGTAAGCTACTTCTTTTTATAGGTTATAGTTTTTTAGCATTAGATAAACACATTTTAAATTTCTTTTTTTGATTTTGGCTTTCTAGTCCCTGTCCAGTTACTCAACTTTTCACAATACTTGTTCTTCGCCAATTCCGCATTCGAGGTCACCTGGAATCATTCTTACTTAATTTAAAAGCATTTTTTTTCCAAGCTTAAAACCACTTCACCAAAGCTGCTTACCACCTCATCAGCATCGGTTCACGTACATATTTCTATGGATCTCTTCAACATCTCCCAATCGGCTTACCTGCAATGAAATCAATGAAGCAAAAGATAAATAAAGCATATTAGCCAAGTGCTGCAAATCCAATTAAGGCTCATTTAAATATGGCAAAAACATCAAGCTAATTAGTGGTCTCAAGCAGCAGATTAAGGCTTGAGGCAAATATAAACAGCAATTAGACCGTAAGTAGGCGATGGGCTCCTAATTGACTACAAAGTGTGCAGCATATTAAATTGAAAAATTCTTCGAATTTTTCATAGACCCAAGCCCAACCAAAAATCCAACACAGGCTTTATTTTCCGCTCCAAGTGTAGTTAATGCCTTTGAAAATTCTTGCTTGGACAAAAAAAAGGTTACTCTGTGACCAGCTGCTGGCATGGGAGAGCAAAGCCATGTCACACAGCTTCCTGTCTAATACTCTAATATCCGTTTTACTCGTTATCCTTTTTCGTCGTGCTTGTGTTGGATTTGACATGTGTAAGTGGCTGTCAAGCGCTTTAGAATGATATTTTCCTGTACTGTTTGTTGGCCCGCTCGGCACCTTCTGCTTTTTGCTTCTCGTCATTGTTGTCCTTTTTTGGAAGGGGGGTCTGCCTTCCGCTGTTGATTTTATTTACATTTCTAGCATTTTTTAACCTGCCTCAGGAACCAAGAAGCCCAGGAACTTATGCTAATATGTGTATGCCTGAGGTCAGGCTAGAGAATATTTGTTTGCATTGCCCGCTTTTAAGAGCTCGTAAAAATCCTAGTGTGTGCTCCTAAAGACGTATGGAAAGGGGGAGAGGAGGATGACAGAAATTGTGAAAACCATTTGGCCATAACAAACAGACACAAATTGTATTGCCTACTTTTGGGGCGGGCTTTAAAAGTTCTTTTGTAGGAAATAATTAAAGCTTTGTCTGTTCTGGGAGCACTGAAAGTGCCCGGAAGTGAACGTTATTCCAGCTTAGCCTAGTCAACGGTTTAACTAGTTTCTGGCAAGTTTTAAATCCTGTTTCACTTGAGTAGACGTTTCTCGCTTTTAAGGCGACAGGTCACAAATAAGAATTGTTTAGCCCCCCCAACAATCAGTTAACAAAACGTTACAAGCTTTTGTAATGGAGTTTAAAGTGTTTGGTAAATTTGTTACTACGGGAATTCAGTTCAAAAAATAGAGGGAAGCTAACTTCGGCTCGACCGAAGTTTATATACCCTTGGAGCATGATATATGCCTGACAGTTTGTATGGCAGCTATATTATATAGCAGTCCGATTTTGACAAGTTTTGGTGAAATTATGTGGAATCGCTAAAAACTCATAAATACGAGCGTTGGGAGCGATAACATTGAAAACAAACAAATTTTTTCCACTAAGACTTTTTTTCAGACCTTACTTTTGTATGGCAGCTATACTATATAGTTGTCCGATTTTGACAAGGCTTGGTGAAATTATGTGAAATTATTAAAAACTTATAAATACGAGCGTTGGGAGCGATAGCATCGAAAACAAAAAAGTTTTTCTCACTAAAACTAGTTTTTCAACCGATCGTTCCTATGGCAGCTATATGCTATAGTCATCCGATCCGGCCGGTTCCGACAAATGTGCAGCGTATTTGTACTGTGTCTTTTAGTGCAAAGTTTGGTTACGATAGCCTTAAAACTGACGGAGGAGATAGCATAGAAACAGACGGACGGACAGACGGACGGACAGACGGACATGGCTATATCAACTCAGCTCAGAATATATATACTTTATGGGGTCGGAGATGCTTCCTTCTATGCTTTACAAACATCCGGACAATTTCAATATACCCTCTCCAAGGGTATAAAAATTAGTGTTTGTTTCACAGAGTAGGAGTTTCGTGCATGGAAATTAACCGGACACCCTTACCTTTGTTGCTTATGAACTAAGTTAACTTATATGAAGAAAAAGTAATAAAGTGACGACAACTAAAGTGCATAGATAAATTCATATCTTAAAGCATTAAAAAACGAGAGCGTTTGTTAAAGTCGGCTTAGCCCGACTTCGATGTAACCGTTACGTAGCGAAAGAAATGTTAAATAGCATTCCATAATGTAAATTATATAGAACCAACGATATTATTAACTTATTAATAAGTTATTATTATTTTGTTAGCAGAAAGCGCATGCTGCTCCCAAACATATGTCGTATGTTGTTGAATTTAGGGGAAAAGCCGAAAATTATGCTATATTTTTTTAATGAATATCCCGATCCCAAATATATGACTGAAGGTGATATTCTTTTAACTCGGATCCGTGAAACCCGATTTTACTACAGGAGCTTGCAATATGACAAGGGAATTCAAAACTATTTCTCTAACACTTTCGGCTCGCAGGCAATATCCGTGATACTCAAAGCGAAAACAAAGGTGGCACAATAGGCCATACAGTACGGCAGTAAATATCGAGTGAAACTTGTGTTACCTACTTGAAATAGAAGACACTTTCCATTTTATCGCAGTTTGCCAGGTGCTTAAAGAAATCAGGCAAGCACACTGGGGAACACAATTAAACGCATGGAAAAATTCGATAAAATACAGAATGGTGACAATTGGCAAACTACTTCAATGAAGCACTTCAAAATAGGCATCAAATTATTATTAAAGATTTTTAAAATAAAAAAAATAGAGGCCAGCTAACTTCGGCTCGACCGAAGTTTATATACCCTTGGAGCTTGATATATGCCTGACAGTTTGTATAGCAGCTATACTATAAAGTGGTCCGATTTCGAAAAATCTTGTTGAAATTTTGTAAAATCATTGAAAACTTATAAATATGAGCGTCGGGAGCGATAACATTGAAAACAAAAAAGTTTTTCTCACTAAGACTTTTTTCAGACCTAAATTTTGTATGGGAGCTATACTATATAGTTGTCCGATTTCGACAAGCCTGGGTGATATTATGTGAAATCATTGAAAACTATAAATACGAGCGTTGGAGCGATAACATTGAAAAAAAATTTTCTCACTAAGACTTTTTCAGACCTAAATTTTGTATGGGAGCTATACTATATAGTTGTCCGATTTCGACAAGCCTTGGTGAAATTATGTGAAATCATTGAAAACTTATAAATACGAGCGTTGAGAGCGATAGTATTGAAAACAAAAAAGTTTTTCTTACTAAAACTAGTTTTTCAACCGATCGTTCCTATGGCAGCTATATGCTATAGTCATCCGATCCGGCCGGTTCCGACAAATGTGCAGCGTATTTATACCAAAAGATTTTGTGCAAAGTTTGGTTAAGGTAGCTTTAAAACTGACGGAGGAGATAGCATAGAAACAGACGGACAGACGGACGGACAGACGGACAGACGGACGGACAGACGGACGGACAGACGGACATGGCTATATCAACTCAGCTCGTCATGCTGATCAAGAATATATATACTTTATGTGGTCGGGGATGCTTCCTTCTATGCGTTACAAACATCTGGACAATTTTAATATACCCTCTCCAAGGGTATAAAAAATATAGGCAAGCTAACATCGGCTCGACCGAAGTTTATATACCCTTGGAGCTTGAGATATGCCTGCTAGTTTGTTATATGCCAGCTATACAATAAATTCATCGATATATTCATAGCTGAAAAGTGTAAAGTGTTACAAAAACGAGAAGGCCAAGCTAACTTCGTCTTTGCCGAAGTTTTTATACCCTTGCAAATGTTTTAATACATCAGAGTTTACGAACGTTAGCATTAAAACAAAAAATTTTTCTAAATAAAATCCACTTTTCGACCGATAGTTCCTATGGCAAATATAAGATATAGACATCCGATTTTGACCAAAACTTCCAAATCTCTGTAGAAGCGTATAAAACTAATAATTGTCCAAGCGGGAGGCGTTTACATTAAAAACAAAAAAGTTTTCTCACAAAAACCCAGTTTTCGACCGATAGTTCCTATGGCAGCTATAAGATATAGTCATCCGATTTTGACTAAAACTTCCAAATCTCTGTAGAAGCGTATAAAACTAATAATTGTCCAAGCGGGAGGCGTTTACATTAAAAACAAAAAAGTTTTCTCACAAAAACCCAGTTTTCGACCGATAGTTCCTATGGCAGCTATAAGATATAGTCATCCGATCCGGTCGGTTCCGACATATTAGCAGTGTGCAGTAAAAAGAAGACTCTGTGCAAAGTTTCAGCTCGATAGCTTTAAAACTGAGAGACTAGTTTGCGTAGAAACAGACAGACAGACGGACAGACAGACAGACGGACAGACAGACAGACAGACAGACGGACGGACAAAGCTCAATCGACTCAGCTCGTCGCCCTGATCAAGAATATATATAGTTTATAGGGTCGGAAATGCATATTTCTATGCGTTGCAAACTTCTGGGCAAAATTATAATACCCTTTGCAAGGGTATAAAAAAAGTTTTTCTCACTAGAACTACTTTTTCGGCCTTTCGTTCCTATCGCAGCTATATGCTATAGTGATCCGATCTAAACGGTTACGACAAATGTGCAGCGTATTTGTACCAAAAGACTTCGTGCAAAGTTGGATTAAGATAGTTTTAAAACTGACGGAGGAGATAGCATAAAAACAGACGGACGGACGGACAGCTCGTCATGCTGATCAGGAATATATATACTTTCTGTGGTCGGGGATGCTCCCTTCTATGCGTTTCAAACATCCGGACAATTTTAATGTACATTCTCAAGGGGTATAATAATTTTAAGTCAGATAACACTACATTTAACCAATTATTTTTGTAACTGCCTGACGGGATCTCACGCAAAATAAGGCGCAAAAATAAAACCCTACTACTAATACTTCTACTACTACTTCTACTATTAGATGATTCAATGCGGGATAGCACTTGCGACCTCTTTAACAGCATGCATGTACACTGCCCGCTTTACCACACCGGCCAATAAAGGATGTAAGATTAACTTTTAAACGTGCAGACTTGCAACCTGTGTTAATTACTGCCCATTGCGGTAACGGCTAGTGCTGGCCAGTTCCCAAATTTGAGGATCCATTTATATGCAGTTGACAAAACATATCAAAAGTACGAATAATGTACCTTAAAATATATTAAAGATGTGAGTTAGTTCTAAGAATGCGGGTAGGCAGGGTGATCTGCCTTCAAGTATAATGAGAATACGTTTTATATACTTCGAACTGGCCTGGGTGTACTTTCCTTTCTGTTAATAATGCCTTAATGGTACAGTATACCTTCAGAAAATTTTGTTTTGGATTTTTTTTTTATTTGCTTAAACGTTCTATTAGGATCTTATAAACATCCTGCAAAACTTTAAAGCTGATCCGAAACTCAGTTTTAAAGATATAAACAAAAACAATCATTTTTTCCGACCCTTTTATATGAAAATTGTTTTTATCGATCCTCGTATTTTATCCTATTTTGGTCAAAAACTTTATAAATATTTATAAAATGTTCGATATTATGGAAAAAAAAATTTTTGAAAAAAAAATTTTACTTAGAAATTTTTGGAGATTTTATTTTACCATGTCTTGACGCACTTTGACTCAAATTTCTGGAGAACTGCTTAACCGATTTTGATAATCTTTTTTTCGGTGAAAGTTAACACCCAAATGCACCAAATCCGACTTATACATTTATTAAAAACGATTTTTATTTCATCGAAAACAGATGTCGAATCTTTAAATGCGATTATCTCGGAACCACTTTCTCCCAAATGGTTGCAAAGATTTAAAGAGTACCTGTTGACCGATTTTCAAATTCTTTCCCTTAAATTACTCCTAATACCCACCATTCTGGTGTGAACTAGGATATTTTTGATCGGTCAACAAATAACGGAGCAAGGACCAATACAGTGGGAAAAAATAGTCGATTTTCGAAATTTTGACTTTGAAACCCCATAACTACGTCATTTATTGACCGATCCAAAATATCCTAGTTCACACCAGAATTACATTAATTCTTAACAAAACCCTGTCTTTAGTTTTAAATTCAGATCATCCGTTCTCAAAAAATTTTTGCAACCATGGGCCTATGTTTTAAATTTTTGGTTAACTTTGAACAAAAATACAACAACAACCGTAGGTACAACAACAACAAAAAAATTACTAAATTTAGTTTAACCGATTACCTATCCAATGAAAAACATCCGCTTCTTAATACCACTTATAGTTTTTGAGTAATCTAATTTTTTGTAAACCTTTAAAAAATGACACCTGAAGGTATACAGTACCCTTAATCAAAATTGGCAAAGGTCTATCATTTTGTTTTTTCGAATTTTCCCGAACGCTATTTAATTTGGAATATTTCCTTAAATTTGCAAACTAAGTCTTACATATCATACAATTTTTATACCCGTTACTCGTAGAGTAAAAAGGGTATACTAAAGTCGTGCAAATGTATGTAACAGGCAGAAGGAATCATTTCCGACCATATAAAGTATATATATTCTTGATCAGCATGACGAGCTGAGTCGATTAAGTTTTGTCCGTCCGTCTGTCCGTCTATCCGCCCGTCCGTCTGTCAGTCTGTCTGTTTCTACGCGAACTAGTCCCTCAGTTTTGAAGCTATCGAGCTGAAATTTTGCACAGAGTCTTCTTTTGTCTGCACGCTGCGAATATGTCGGAACCGACCTGATCGGATGACTACTTCTTGTCTCTCAATCACGGTCATGGGTAATATTAAATATTTTTAAGCTGATCTGCGAAGTTTGGTCGATGTCGCTAACTGTTGAGACAAGCGTTTTCAAGTGTATCAAAACTTCGGCACAGACGAAGTTAGCTTTGCCTTTCTCGTTTGTTTGTGCTTCGCCCAATCTGGAGCCCCATATCCTACACCCAAAAAAATTTGTATCAATATCAATTTGAAACACGTGTTTCAAATTGAAACTGAAACTAGTATCATTTTTTTAGTATCAATGTTAGCCTAGAAAGTACTGCATTGAAACTTGGAATATTAATTTAATGCGCAGAAGTATCAATTTGAAACTAACAAATTTTTTTTAAGTTCGAAATTTCGAAGAATGCATGAATTGTATAAGAAAGCAGGCCAAATGTGGCAGCTGGCGATGCTTGACCTGCCAAATTTAATTATTTAATTTATGTGCAAACAATTCAATAATAGGCAAATCACACTAAGCACATCTAACATCCAACATCTTGAGTTTAAATCAGTGGCTGCAAAATACACAAGTTCATTTTGGCATCGCGTGTGTGTGTCAGCCACGCTTTTGCACTTGTTTGTTGTTGCAAACGAGTGCAGTGTAAGCTCGTATACTGTCGGAGTAGCAACGTCGCTGCTACTCTGTGGCTTTTCTATACACAGCAAATAGAATCGTGTCGAACTCTGGTTAAAATGCTTAATAACCATTTGCTAAGAGGGTCGATGATAGTAACATCTACAAATCTGGCAAATTTCGCCTTGGTAAATATTTTTGACTCAGGATGTTGGATGCCAGATGTTCTCAGTATGATTAGGCTTTAAAAGTAAACGCTATGGAAGACGACGTGATGAAGATATATAAATGGATTTCAAATGGAGCACACTTACAAGGAAAGTTTAAGCAGCTAAGTATTAATGTTGCTGTGGTCGTTTTTTGCAAACATATGTAATAATAAATGTAACTATTCAGACAGGACACATAACATGCCACAATGCTGCGTGGCCTGTTTCAGCGCTTTGCATGTTAGCGCACAACGCGATAGGTATCAAACGAAGACAGCTGCTGTAGAGGCGTTTCAGAGTCTCTGAAGGAGTAAAGCGCTACGTGTATGGGTTCCAGCAAATGGCACATCAGTACAGTGATTCTAAAAATACAACATTCGCGTGGACATGAGACTTGCAGTGGGAGACCAATGTTTCTCCATAGCGAGGTTTCCACACTTAACAAATTCAATTTATTAGTGTAAATGAATTTAAAATAAATTTAAAATAATTAATAAATTTAAAATTAAAAGATAATGTTCTAAAAATGTTTTTTTTATTAATTTTAATGGCAGGTTTGTAAAGAACTGAAATTATACTACAAACTTGATAAGAAATAATATTAAATTGATAAAAGCAAGTTTCAAAATGATACTAAAAGTTTGATAATTGAAGTGTCAAATTAATAAGACCTAGTGTCAAATTGATACTAATAAAGTAATACAAAAAAGTGTCAACCAGATACACGGTAGTATCAATTTGAAATCCTCGAAGTATCATGTTAATACTTTCGAAGATATCAATTTGATACTTGGAGTATTAGAGAGAATTCGATACTCAATAGTTTCAAATTGATGTCTAAATGACAACTTTTTTTTGAGTGTACCTTCGGTTGAACCTTTGTCACTGGCTTAATCCTCAGTAATTAGTTACCCATGTGCTGCGCACTTAACCCCCTTTTTTAACCCCCCCCCCCCCCCCCCAAAAATACAACATGTAAAGCCACAACATCACAACATACTACACCATATGACCTTAGCCATTATATCCCCCCACCCCACCAAAGAAATAAAGTATCCACTCTGGTCAAACAAAAATTGCGCACACAATGTTCCCCAAATTAATTTAATGCCAAAAAAGGGGAGAAAGTGGCCAGGAAACATTATAATAAAATTAATCTCCATTTTGTTGAAGGGCGACTCCAGTCTGGCTTGGAGTCTCGCTTTATTAGCGTCCAAAAAAAGCCACTGGAGCCAAAAAGTGGCAATTATTCATTTTATGAGCTAGCAGGGCGGCAGCATGTGAACCATAAAAATTAAAAATTAGCCCCCGGCAGCTGTAAGGGGATTATGTAACACGCATTTGATGCAGTCACCACAAGAAGGAGAGTCGAGTCGAGTCACCCTTTCGACAACGTTAAAGTCAAGAAAATGAATATTTATGCGACACTCGTGGGAGTTGGAAGCCCCCCACATAATCTGCATTGTTATACAGCAAGCACATGTCAAGAATTTTCCTCAAAAAGGCAGAAACTGCCAAAAACAAGAGGCAGCCTTTTTTGGGAGCCAGTTTATGGTTAGGTGTAACTACTATCAGCGGACGTGTATGCAAAAGGAGACGGAAATTTTAATGGGTTTCGCCAGGGTCCCAACCTCTTAGTCTCTCAGGCTATTCAAAAATTAAATCCAATTATCAGTTTAAGGCCACTCGCCAAAGTCCGCTGGGAAAGGAGACTGAGATTCAGACATGTGTGTCTCGTTTGTGTGTGTGTGTGAGGAGCTAAAGAAGTTTTATAATGCAACAAAAGTTTCATATTAATGAGAAACTTTTGTTTATGCACCACCTACCACGGCTGACCCTCAAAGGCTCAGTTTACCCTCAAACATAAGCCATAAGCTTATGGAATGGAACTTATAAAAAAGGTTATGGCGTTTATGGTTTTTCAATTTTCTAAAGGCAAAACAAAGCTGAATAAACCCTTAGGGCTTGGCTAAGTTTACGTGGGAGGAGACAATATGGTTATGGTCTAAACCAACTCTTGGAAGTTTAGTAAAAGCTTCAGCGGAGTCTACATACGTTAAGGTGGATTCCTATATAAAGCTTGAATCAAATAAATGCGGCAAAATTAACGTATCTTTTCGATATCATTTAAATTCGAGTTCCAGCAGAAGCCAAATGTAAGCTTCTTCAATTTTTCAGGGCTCGACATTGACTATATTTTGTATGGAATTAATAGAATTTATGGTATTTCTAAATTTTGTTGGTTGTATTTATACTCTGTACCAAAGGTACATAGAGTATAATAAGTTTGTGCAAAAGTATGTAACAGGGAAAAGGAATCATTTCCGACTATATAAAGTATATGTATTCTTGATAAGCATCAACAGCCGAGTCGATAATGCCATGTTTCGTCTGTCCGTCCGTATGAACAAACAGATCTCAGAGATGGTAAGAGATAGAGGTTCGACATGTATGGGACAAATGCTTCTTATACTTGCAGGCAGATCAAATTTATTTTCAATTTTTGCCACGCCCCCTCCCGCCCCAGGAAATTGGAAAAAACGGTATATCTCCTACAGTTTTGAAAATAGACGTTTCGTACCTTCTAGAGATAGTTAGTAATTAGCAAAATGTATCGATTTGCCGAATACTAAAGATCGGATGAGCGGTTTTCAAGTTATGAGCAAAAAAGTAAATCACCCTCCCCCCACCCCGTCCCACCCTTTTACAATTAACATTGCACAATCTTAGAGAAAGAGAGAGTGAGAGATAGAGAAAGAGAAAGAGAAAGAGAGAGAGAGAGACTTAGAGATGAGAGAGAGAGTCGGGCTTGACCGACTTTCTCACTTGTTTTATAAAAAAAATTTTCAATATTCCAGTATGTTGTGGTATATTTCGAAATTTTATTTTTCTATAATGGTATTTGAAATCATTTGTGGTTTTTTGTCCCTTTTGGTACTACTTTATACCAAAATATTTAGTTTGTACAAAAGTATGTAACTGGAACAGGAGAAGGAATCAAATTTGATCCTATAATATATATATATTCTTGATCAGCATCAAAAGCCAAGTCGATATAGCCGTTTCAGTCTGCCCGTCTGTCCGTATGAACAATCAGATCTCAAGTATAGTGAATGATGGAGATTTGACATTTTTGGGATATTTTTACATATTTAGTAATCAGCATTACTTATCGATCTGCCAAAGAAATGATAAAGATCGGATGAACGAAAGTCCAGTTATGAGCAAAGGAAAGTTTAATTCAGCGCTGCTGCAAGAATAGAGTATATAACAGTCGGACTTGGCAGTGATTCCTACTTCGATAATTTTGAAAGTTGTTCTTATACATTTTAATCAAATTGTTACAATCAATAAGATAATTGCTCCCACAAAAGTTTAGAGGTGGTTTTATTGCATGAATTTGAATTCTCAATCCAAAGAAAGCCCATTGAGGCATATGCATACATATCTTATCGATCACTTAAGCCGTCAATTTGATAAATGCCTTAATTTTGTCATTATCTACTTTTAATTACGTTGTTATTTCGTTGCCTAAAGTTTCGATTTTCGCACTGCATGATTATAAAAAGTCTGATGAGTAAAAATTTTAAATAAAATTACTAACACTAAAAGTAAATGTGCGCGACATGAGCAAAGCACAACATAATTCAAAAGCTATGATAAATATCTGGAAACAAATATGCAATCTGGTCACAGATCCGCAAGTGGCGCTTAACAAATGGAGAAGTTACTTCTCCAACCTACTGGGAGGCGATGACGAACATGATGCCACTCCTAGAGAAGTATACCAATCGACAACATAGAGATAGACCCGCCGACCCAACAGGAAGTCTGTTTAGCCATACGAAGGCTAAAGAACAACAAGTCGCCAGGCGCTGATGAGCTGCCCGCTAAATTGTTCAAGGCTGGAGGCGAAGAATTGGTAAGGTGCATGCACCAACTTCTGTGCCGTATATGGGTTGACGAAAGCATGCCCGACGATTGGAATCTAAGTGTTCTCTGTCCAATCTTTAAAAAAGGAGACCCTGCAGTTTGCGCCAACTACCGCGGGATCAGTCTCCTCCCCATCGCATATAAGGTTCTGTCCCGCATTATTTGTGAACGTCTAAAGCCGCTTATTGATACACTGATTGGACCTTATCAGTGTGGCTTTAGACCTGGTAAATCCACCACAGACCAGATATTCACATTGCGGCACATCCTGGAGAAGACCTATGAGAGAAACATCGAAAATCACCATCTTTTTATCGATTACAAAGCCGCTTTCGACACGCCGATAAGGTCAAGGTTTTTCGAAGCCCTGTCTACTTTAGGTATTCCAGCAAAGTACGTTCGACTTTGCATGATGACGTTGAGAAGCACTCAAAGCTCCGTCAAAATAGGAACGAACCTCTCCGAGCCTTTTGATACCAAAAGAGGTTTTAGGCAGGGTGACACCTTATCGTGTGACTTCTTTAATCTGCTGATGGAGTATATACTGCGCCAGTGCCCAAATGCCAACAGATCGGGCTCCATCTTTAATAAAGATGTAATGCTACTCGCATATGCCGATGATATTGACATTATCGGCAATACCGAACAGGCGGTAAGCAGGGCGTTTTCAGAGATTGAGAAGCAGTCTGAACTAATGGGTTTAGCGGTAAACGAGGGCAAGACGAAGTACCTAGTGTCCTCGAAACAGAAGTACACACGACTTGGGCAATCTGTTGCAATGGGAGAGTACAACTTTAAAGTTGTAGAGGACTTTGTCTAACTCGGAACGATGATAACAGGCGACAACAACATCAGCCTGGAAATTCGAAGAAGAATCACGCTCGCAAACCGATGATATTACGGGCTAAGTAGGGAGCTCAAGAGCAGAAACCTCAAGCGAAGAACAAAAATAGCGCTTATCATCCCAGTCCTGCAATACGGTGCAGAAGCATGGGCAATATCATCAGCGGATGAGGCGGCGATTGGCGTTCTCGAGCGAAAGATTCTTCGCAGGATTTATGGACCTTTGAAAGTTGGCGAGGATTTTCGCATCCGAAGGAATGACGAACTTTATGAGCCCTATGGGGATACTAGTCTGGTCAAGCCCATAAAGCAACAGCGGCTGCGCTGGCTGGGACATGTTACCCGTATGGATGATCAAGCTCCAGCAAAAATGGTCTACAAGAGGAATGCGAAAGAACTGGGACAAGGCAAGGTGGGACGACCAGGTGCGGAAAGACATTTCCAAGCTTGGCGTGAAAAACTGGTGCCAGCTCGCACGGAGCAGAAGCGACTGGCGGACATTAGTTGCAGCGGCCGAGACCGTCAAACGGTTGTGATGCAAGCATCGGGCCAATAAAGAAGAAGAAGAAGATGCAATTTGTTTAAGTATATTTCTTGCTTTTCGAAATGTGTGCACTTTTAATCAACCTGTGGGGTTTTTAAAGTGAAATGTCGAGACGATCAAACTTGGCCCTGCAAACGAGAAATGCGTCACAAGTTGTGGCTTCGAGCAGCCGTGAAAATAACCAAAGCACATCGCAATGAAAATAATCGTCTACGCACTGCAAAGTCCCGGAACAATGATGCTACAACAACTGCAAATGAAAGTCGTGAAATACAAAATCTACAAGGTTCTGCGTTTACGTACAATAGTGTCACCGATTACGCTTCTCATAGGCATATTATGCTGTGCGAGTGGTAAAGTGAAATCGCCTGAATTGGGAAGCACACCACAACCATTGAGCACATTACTTAATGGATTGACACCTGAGTCTTATCATTTTTTGAACAATATACGAAAGTATTAAAGTTATTTAGTAAGCAGCGAAGCGCTTGCAAAATAAGCGCTGAAAAAAATGTTTTCAAATGTTTTTATTTTGTTTCAGAAATAAATTAATTTAACATTTTATACATGTGTGTGCTTTAACTATCGTTATGATAATCAAACCATTTTATAACATTTTATATTTAATTAGTTTTCTTTTTGATTTCCTCTTTTTTAAAAAGCACGGTGATATCGAAAAACTGAAAATATGTAAAATAAGAAGAAACAAAGAACTACCAACGATTTTTTTTCTAAAATTTTTAATATCAGCGGAAAATTTTTCAGAATTATTTAAACTTCGAAAAAAAATCGATTTTATTAAAAAATAACAACATTTTTAATATTAAAATCCAAAAATTTTTACCTTATCAGCAAAATCAAAACTTCGTGTTTGGTTTTTCTGTAACGTCATTCAATGCTTCAGCTTACATTAAAACAAATTTGGTTGAAATATGAGACTTAATATGGCCACAGGACCAACAAATGTAAAGATACCTCGCTGCGCACACGTTTATGCAAATATCTCGAAAGCCTGACGTGGAAGAAAACGGACAATTTATCTGAGTTCAGCGGCCAAAAATTCATAGGGAACTGTTTTCAACTTGCCAGTTTTAGAAGTAAGAAAGCTTTTTAGTGGAGTTTTTTCGTGAACGTCGGGTTTGCTTTCTGAACGATAATTCACAAACAAGATCGTTCCAATAAAAGCCCGCTTTTGCTATGTTTTGGATAGTCGATGAAAAATGATAACGGATGGATAGGATCCTAATTCAAAACATTATAGTTAATCTGATTTGATTTGGAAAAAATTATATTTTCATAATTTGAGCCAAATAGTTGGAACACTAATTTTTTGCATTTTAAAAAATCCACCTTAGGCAGGATGGCGGGTCGTGGTGGGTTTTTATACTCTGTACCGAAGGTACATAGAGTATATTAAGTTTGTGCAAAAGTATGTAACAGGGAGAAGGAATCATCTCCGACCCTATAAAGTATATATATTCTTGATCAGCATCAACAGCCGAGTCGATATAGCCATGTCCGTCTGTCCGTCTGTCCGTCCGTCTGTCCGTCCGTCTGTCCGTCTGTCCGTCCATCCGTATGAACAAACAGATCTCGGAGATGGTAAGAGATAGAGGTTTGACATGTATGGGACAAATGTTTCTTATAGCTGCAGGCAGATCAAGTTTATTTTCAATTTTTGCCACGCCCCCTTCCGCCCCCGCAATTTGGAAAAAACGGTATATCTTCTACAGTTTTGAAGTTAGACGATTCGTACCTTCTAGAGATAGTAATTAGCAAAATGTATCGATTTGCTGAAGAAATAATAAAGATCGGATGAGCGGTTTTCAAGTTATGAGCAAAAAAGTACATCACCCTCCCCCACCCCCCTCCCACCCTATTACAACTAACACCGCACAATCTTAAAGAGAGAGAGAGAGAGAGAGAGCATTGCATTCAGCTTCTACTCCAGGTACAGAGTATGTTATAGTCGGGCTTGACCGACTTTCTTACTTGTTTTTAGGAAGATTTTTACAAAATTCGCTTAGAAATCTTAGGGTTGGTAACTACACAGAATTCAAATACTTAACTTTAAAAAAATAAACCCTAGGCTGGGGAAATGACAGGACCGGAACGTATACATATAAAACTTAACTTGCCAGTTCTAAGTGCGAAAATAAATGTAAATGGTGGTTCTTAGTGCTTAAAGAGATGGCATTTTTTCTGTTAATTAGATGTTGGGTACACTAAATTTTTCCTCAATTAACAAATGTTCAGTTGAAAGGTCTCCCCATGGGATCTCCAGCGTCACCAATTATAGCAGATATCGTCATGGAAGAAGTCCTTAAGAGGGTAAAAACTACCCGACTCTTAACCAAATATGTTGACGATCTCTTTGCGATAGTCAGAGAAGAGGACATCCAAACAACTCTACAGGTGCTAAATTCATATCACAAGGACATACAATTCACCATAGAATTAGAAGCTGACAACAAACTACCATTTTTAGACGCTGCAGTGCACAGGATTGACAACACTCTTAAGGTTAACTGGTATCAAAAACCTACAGCATCAGGACGGATAATAAATTACCATTCAAAACATCCAAAAAACATGGTAATAAACACGGCAAAAAATCTTGCTAAGCGGATACTAGATACCAGCGATACAATTTTTCACACAGAGAATTTAGTCAAAATTAAAAATATACTGACCAAGAATGACTTTCCCCACAAGATTATTAAGTCGATAATTAAAGGTATTGGAAAAGAATCCACAACAACACGAGCTGAACAGACAAGAACATATAAATCAGTGACATATATTCCCCAGTACTCAGAAAGACTCGCCAAAGCTGACCTATACGACAGGGATCAAATAGCAATAGCCCACAAGCCAACATTCACCTTGGCTGCTCTGTTTAACAATATGAAGAGTAATGTTGCAAAGTTGGACAAAAATAATTTAATATATCAAATACCATGCGCTGGAGACGGGACTAACATATGTAACAAAATATATGTTGGCACGAAAAAATCAAAGCTTAAGACGAGACTATCTGGACACAGGTCAGATATAAAAAGACGAAACGAGATCAACACACAAAAAACAGCACTTGCGGCCCACTGTGCAGAGAGCGGACATTCTCCCGATTTTGATGCCACAAGTATTCTACAACAAGAGCGTAACTATAATAAGAGATTTACTCTGGAAATGTTGCACATAATCAAAACACCAACAAATATTAGGCTGAATTTTAAATCTGACACAGAGAACTGCGCACACATATATATGCACTTACTTGACCAAAACAAACATAGGGATTAATTAGCGTGGCGAGCACTTGTTTCTTGTCCCGTATCAATGTATGTATAGGTTCGAATGTTGTTTACTTTTTGTTAGCTAAAATCTTGTTATTTATATCTGTTCAATGTTGTTTATTAGCCCCCTGAAGACGGACCCCGATGTGGGCTCGAAATATATTGGGAAACAAAAAAGAATCCACCGTTTTTCATTCCTTGGATGGGACGGATGACCTTGAGCCGGAAAGACCAATCATTTGGATTTACAAAGATCAGGTCGCTAAAACCAAGACATCAAATGTTTTTTGACAATCCACTATGGCCACAAAGACCATTTCTTCCCCAAAGTCTTGCTAAATAAATCTATGAATCTACGAAGTTATAGCAACTTAAGCATTTGACCGAGATCAATTTGATCAGTTCAATAAGATTTTCGTGTTCCAGATCTATACAAAATTACCCATTTACTTGTTCATTAAAGTAAACGAAATAGGTATGAAATAAAGATAAAAACTTTCAGCCTAGGCCTCTGCAATTGTCACAATTTTCTTTGTGACACATCAACAAAAATAACAGCAACAGTGGCAACTTTTTCCACATTTCGCATCCCCCGACTCTGTAAATATGTGCCTTTTTGTCTATTTGCAAAACATTTTGTTTTTGGTGCGTGTTAAAAAATAATTTCCCCAGATAATTTGCCAGGACGCCTGGGCCAGTCCCTTATCCTTCGTTTGTTGCTCTAGCTAATAGCAGGCGAAGTTTGAGTTGGCAAAGTTTTGACAAAAACTTTGCCATGTATTTTTGTTTTGATGGGCGCTAAAAGTTTTTGTTGTGATTTTTTTCGGCCTTCTGTTGATTTAATTGAGGCAAATGTGTTATTAGGCCATCAACTTAATTGGCAGTCGGTATAAGTTCAAGTTAATTATTTATTTTGTCCGCGTGTGCGTGTGGGAAAAGCGGCTTATAAACTTCCTACCCCTGAAAATATGCAGCGACAAAATTTATAACATGCCAATTGACTACGTGGACAAATATAAGGGGGAACGCAGCGTATTAATTTTACATTTTGTGGCACAAAAATAATAAACAAATATATATGAGTATCGCTTAAATTGTTTATACAACTTCAGGAATATTTGGTCCTGCAATTTTCTGTTTTGGTATTTTTTCCTTTTGGGTAGGCGTAAGCCCTGGAACGTGACCCGGGCACATTGTTGGTTCAACTGTTGTTATTATTCCCTTTCAATATTTGCCAGGGAGAAAACGAGAGAGTGTGTTGTGTGTTTGTGTGGGAGGAAAAATTGGGACCAGGTTCTGTTCTGTCCTTTGTCCTGTGAGTTTGCTTTTCGATGGGGCAACAACCAAATTTCGTTAAGCCCAGCAACTGGTCTGGGCGTGGCAACGACTACATACTCTGCGCCTATTTGTGTAAACAAGTGAAAGTGATTTATGCATAAAGAGGACCACCCCGACTAAAACCCCTCCATCCAGCTTTTCGTATCCCGGTTGACTCAGGCGTATGATTGTTTTGGAGTGTCTGGATTTATGCCATATACAGCGTACTACCATATATTTACAGAAATACAAAAAGTGTGCGAGCGTAAAAGAATGTTTCAATTGTAAAATCTAAAAATGAAAATGTCTCTGGAAAGCATGTATTATACTGATAAAAATACCTTAAGAAACATATGTCTTGGGCTACATTCAGTTAAGGGCGATTAAAATTGCAACTTAAAGGCCTAATTCCAGATGACATAAAATCAATTTTTATGTTGAAGTTCACATGAATAGAAACACTTTTGAAGTGTTTTGAAATCTGAAGGCTATTGCAAAGCAGTCTTATTTGAGTGAAGTATTGTGCCGAAATAAAAATTTATGTCATCTGGAATCAGGCCTTAAGGGTTATCCATTAAATTACGAGCTTTAATTTCAGTCAACACAAGGTCCGTTATCATGGTGCGGCAGCGCTTGTGCCGGATCTTCATTGAGCTGTTGCAGAGCGCATTGGAAACATTCCGTTGGCCATCCATGGTAGTAATCGCGGCTCAGTATTGTCATAATCATGGTTACATGGAACCGTGTGTGGTCACTTGTGGTATTTAAAAGCAGTTTTTTAAGCAATTAGCAGTCTTATTACCATGGAGATCCCTTAACTGTCAATTGCGCTTATTCATTGATCTTTGCATGATTTTACACTAGATTGGTCTTGGCTTCTGCTATAAGTGCTGGCCAATCCTTTCTGATTTGCTCGAGGAAGCTTCAGTAAATCACACCTTGCTTGGCATTGTCTTGTCATAATGTTTTTCTTAAAATCTTTCGGTACCGATTTTTCTCTGAAGTGTTTTTAGTTCGACACATTTTCTGAGTTGTCTTGATCTATTAAATCACATAAGCTTGATTTGTTTGAACCTTAATCCATTTGAGTTTGTTCTGTTTGGAGTTTGGTCTGTATAAGCTTCATCTCTTTGGAGTCACAGGGAACTTGAGCTGACTAACTTGAAGCAAAACAATTTCTGACTTGATTTACTTGAACCTTTTTTCTTAAACATGAATCAAAGGGCATTTTGACTCCATTAGTGCGGGGCTCTAGTAAGAACTTTGTTGAGTTCAGTTTATTTATACAGGATTATTATGTTGGTAAGTGATTATTTTCAGATTATTCATATCTTCTTCTACTACGCTACTGCTTTCGCAAGCTAGGAACTGTCTGTCCGCACGTGGTCGTCCCATCTTAGTGGTGGTTGTCCCATTTTGCATTGTCCCAGTTCTTTTGCATTTCGTTGTCGCCGTTCTTCGTCTTGTCCTCATTTACCGCTAAGCCCACCAGATCAGACTACCTCTCAATCTCTGAAAACGCCATAATGGTTATATTATCGGCATATGCGAGTACATCTCTATTAAAGATGGAGCCCGATCTGTTGGCATTTGGGCATTGATATCAAAAGGCTCGGAGAGGTTTGTTCCTATTTTGACGGAGCTTTGAGTGCTTCTCAACGTCATCATGCAAAGTCGAACGTACTTTGCTGGTATACCAAAGGCATACTGTAAGTCGATTGCAAAAAGCGCGAAAGAGCACACTAAATTATGTGGAAGCCGTAGGTATTTTTCCTTTTAGCGGTGTTTTGGGAACTAAAAGAGAGTGTGTGCGAGAGACAGATTTATACACACATAAAAATACACACCTTTACTAGAAACTACATGATCAAAGAAGAATTTAACCCACTTCAATGTTTAAGTCAGACAAATTTGCCATAGATTGTATTTTCATTCACAAAATACAAATAATAGTTTCTTACACAACAGTCTTAAATAAATTATCATTATTATGGACTTCTTCATTTTAAATTCCTCTTTAGTCCACAAACTTTTTGGTTTATTCTACAAAATATTGTTGGCATAACTTTGGCGCGTCGGCATATACGAAAAAAGAGTTTGCCAAACAAAACGCAGAGACGGCAAAAAAGTTTTATTTCGTTTTTGCATTTCCACTTCAAGTCCTTGGTAAATGTCTTCGTTTGCTTTTGATTAAGTTTTGTAGATGGACATTTTTTGTTGCTTCTTCTGCTACTTCTGCAGTAATAAATGGCATTAAATATTTAGCTAAAGTGCTAATTAGAGGAGACCGAATCCATAGTCGTTACCTAGTAACATGGAAATTTATGATAAGCAAACTCATGACCCAACTGGGGGCTATCAATAACGGTGACATAAATGCCATAAAACTAAAGCAACAACACAGAAAAAGAAGGAAAATCAACAACATTCGTAGACCTTTTGTGAGAAATTAATAACCTGGTTTACTTTTTTACTTTTTTTTGCTCTGAGGGTTGACTTTGGTTTCTGCTGGGGGATTTATTTGCCGGAAATAAATATTAGCCGCAGTCAAACACACTTAAGCCTACGCACAAAGCGACATCCCGCTGTCCCTTTTAGTCCTGGATGCCATTTATAGTTTTTACAGGATGTGCTTTACACAGGCTTAGAGCTCGCTTTACACGCACGTACAACTCGCACACATTCGACCCTCATGATATATGATGGTATGAGAGAGTGAGGGAGAGTGTGTGTTTGTGTTCGCAAGGCGCTTTGATTCCCATAATTGATTTTGTATTGGCTTGCCATTATTTTGTGCTCCCTTTTAAAGGGGTGCAGATTGAATTTCAAAGAGTTTAGAAACGAAGAAATGAATTTACACTTATCGAATTTATGTCAAATTCAACTAAAATCAAATTAAAAAGTTGTATGTTCACAGAAATGGTTCAAAATCCACCCCCAGGGCAGTCTGTGTGTGTTGTCATACCTGTAATAGACCTGCCATAGACAAAAATCCAAAAATCTAAAGATCAAAAATGAAATGGGAAAGCCGATGCTTATGTGAAGCTTTAGAGGGTAGTTTAAGTAAAATATGTGACAAATATAGAAATGATAGAAAAACCTTTTTGAAAATTGTTTGAAAATTTTATCTCATTTGGATTGATGTAAGAATTAATTGAAAAGATAATGTGAAACTGATCGCTTAAACAACATTGATATATTGCTGAGCTATGAAGATGCCGAACTACACAGGTTGACTAATAAAAGGCAAATTTTGCACCAGAGAAGTTAGCATGCAATCCATATGAATCCATAGAGACATTTGGGTAAACGTGTGTTGCGAGCACTATTTACATTTGTAGGTCTTGTGGCCACATGAAGTAACCTTCTCAGAAAAAACAAAAACCAAGTTTTTAAAGAACTCCTTTCGACAAAAAAGGGTATGCACTCAAATAGTGAGAACATCACTCTCACTAATAAAACAGCAAGCCGGTTCAGATAAGCGCCACTTGGACTTGCTTGGACCATGTATCGAAATGGCTAAATCTAAGACACCCTCTGGATAAAGGTTACCCGACTGTAATAGAAAGAAGCGCTGCAGCAGCGATTTTTTTTTTCTGGTCATAACTTGAGTATCGTTCATCCCAACTTTTTCATTTCAACAAATTGATAAATAATCTTAACTACTTAATATCTCTAGATGATAGGTGCGAACCAGAGTACTGCTTCGTTCGATTGCAAAACGCTCTTATATTAATCAACACCCTAATAAACTGACCTTGCGCTCTATGCATCAAACTTGTTTCCCGTTGAGTTGTATTTAAGCATATCGTTGGCACTATGATTATAATCATGTCTTTACTCCAATCAATTAGGCTGTTTTGTTCGTTTGTCTCAACGACAATTGATTAGAGTGAGCGAGAATCACCTCGTACGAATAAACTTTTTGCAAAGACACATAGGGTGAGACGGCACAGCTGACATATATGCAAAAAGAGAAGGATAGAGAGAGGCCGGTTGGCTGGTCAACGCTGAGTCTTGTTCGATCAAACACATACAAGTTTGATAAAAAAAACTCTAGTTCAACCGCTTGATTTAACTTCCGGTATGATCTGACTATATTCGACGATGAGTTTTGTTGGTTCATTAAAAGTGGGTAAGAATTTTTGTGTATGACAGGCAATCAAGAAAACAGTCAATTTGGCAGTTCTGTGGTGCGAACTACCTATATTCAAGACTACGGGCGTAGCAAAAATGGAAAATAAACTTGATCTGCCTGCAAGTATAAGAAGCTTAAGTCTCTAATCTATATATCCTACCATCTCCCAGAACTTTTAACTCATACGAAACAGACGGACGGACATGGCTATTGGCTGTTGATGCTGATCAAGAAAACATATACTTTATAGGGTCGGAAATTATTCCTTCTCCCTGTTACATACTTTTGCACAAACTTAATATACTCTATGTACTTTCGGTACAGAGCACAAATATGTGTGTTAGCCACTTTTTAAGATTTTAAATAAATTTCCAAATATTTTTTAAGTGTGGGAGACATTTGGCCCATGGGAAGCTTTAAAGTTTTAAGCATAAGCTTGTAATCTCTTTTGGTGCTCGATCAGAACTGAGTCGGCTAGAGTTTATTGGTCAACTTATCGATAACAATGAGTGCTTACATACTTATCCGTTAGATTGCATATCGATACATCTTCTTCTTCTTCTTCTTCTTTATTGGCCCGATGCTTGCATCACAACCGTTTGACGGTCTCGGCCGCTGCAACTAATGTCCGCCAGTCGCTTCTGCTCCGTGCGAGCTGGCACCAGTTTTTCACGCCAAGCTTAGAAATGTCTTTCCGCACCTGGTCGTCCCACCTTAGAGGTGGTCGTCCCACCTTGCCTTGTCCCAGTTCTTTCGCATTCCTCTTGTAGACCATTTTTGCTGGAGCTTGATCATCCATTCGGGCAACATGTCCCAGCCAGCGCAGCCGCTGTTGCTTTATGCGCTTGACCAGACTAGTATCCCCATAGAGCTTATACAGTTCGTCATTCCTTCGGATGCGAAAGTCCTCGCCAACTTTCAAAGGTCCATAAATCCTGCGAAGAATCTTTCGCTCGAAAACGCCAATCGCCGCCTCATCCGCTGATGATATTGCCCATGCTTCTGCGCCGTATTGCAGGACTGGGATGATAAGCGACTTATATAGCGCTATTTTTGTTCTTCGCTTGAGGTTTCTGCTCTTGAGCTCCCTACTTAGCCCGTAATAGCATCGGTTTGCGAGCGTGATTCTTCTTCGAATTTCCAGGCTGATGTTGTTGTCGCCTGTTATCATCGTTCCGAGGTAGACAAAGTCCTCTACAACTTTAAAGTTGTACTCTCCCATTGCAACAGATTGCCCAAGTTGTGTGTACTTCTGTTTCGAGGACACTAGGTACTTCGTCTTGTCCTCGTTTACCGCTAAACCCATTAGTTCAGACTGCTTCTCAATCTCTAAAAACGCCTTGCTTACCAGAGAACTGCATGCGGTGCTGTTTTTTTGACTTTAAGTATACTTATAAAAATTGCGGTATGAGTAAGTATTATACTTACACCGCAAACACCGCAACACCGCATACACCGCATTACCGCAATGATCGCATTTCAATATCGTACTACCGCCTACTACCGCATTTGAATATCGTAAGCACCGCATTACTACCGCAATGTTTATATATTTATATTTCCGAAGCATGATGATTATGAGTATATGTAGCTCAGTTGAAATATGTACGGAGCAAAAATAAATTAATAAAAAATGATGGGGTTCAAAACCAGAAAGTTTTTTTTTTTTTTTTCTTTTATTTTTCTTTTTTTTTGTGATTGTATGAGTTAGCCTTAGTCGATTGAGCTTTGTACGTGCGTCATTCTCTTTCTATGCAACCAACTCCCTTTGAAGTAATCAAGGAGAAATTTTTCACTGACCTTTAGTCAGAATGAGTGTTTTAGTGCAAAAAAACGCAATAAGTTACAACGTATTTCTTCACATATAAACGGGGTATATGAGTTTAACATGAAAATGACTTTTAAAAATTTTTTACTAGCGAGCTCATACTATTGTTTATTTATTTGGTATTCTTCAAATTGTTGTTTTGTAAAGTGTGAGAAAAATTTTTTGATAGGAGTGAAGAAATAATATGCTATCCACCGTCTTCGGGCCAAGTCTATTTCTCTTCTCCGTAATAATGTTTCCAGCCAAGGAGAACTCACGCTCCGTTGCTGCACTGCTTGCTGGTATTCCGTGCTCTTGAAAAGCCAATTTGACAGCTTAGGGTAATTTTGCTCATTTTGTCTCCACCAAGCCACCACGTCGAAGTCCTCAGTCATTTTAACGATGTCTCGCGCATACCTATTAATTTCTTCTCTACAAGTTTCTGATGTCATCGATGCGCCTTGGAGCAGATCTGAGAAAAAAACTCGCTATCTTTGTGACGAGGAGCTGGTGGTATATAGTGTTCAGATAAACTGTCAGATGAATCCATCGTGGAAATGGGGTCATTCGCTGGAACTTCTTTTAGGGTGGGTGATGGCTTAGGAGACCGACAACACTTATGGCGATTTAAATTGGAAGTTTGGTTTCCACTCCGCCTAAGCAGGGTGCGACATGTTCGGCAATACACGTAACCTTGGACAATGGATTCATCTTCCTTAATAATTTCGGCTAAAATATTCCAGATAAAGCTGCGACCCTTGTGCCGTTGAGATACCGTATAAGCAGCGGTTTCCAGTTGGTCTAATACAGTTTTCTGATCTTCTGACATTTTTATATCTCTGACAAGGAATATATTGAATAAACAACATATGCAAAATGTATTTAGTCTTAACATGAAATCTTGCCGTTATGCTTTTTGTGATTTTTTTGCTTTTAAAAACGTTTTAGCAGCTTTCATCGCTGCTTAACCAATTCGACACAAGTGGCCTTAAAGTCATGACATATTTTGTTTCGTATAGTTCTTGGGGCTTTCTATTTTTCCCACTTATAATAAAATTAAAAAAAAAAAATTCTCTGCGTGTTTAACCTTAAAAAAAACGTGTTTAGTTGTGTTTTGATTTGTATACATACCCTCTGAGCTACGTACACACATTGTTAGCATGCTTCTATAACTGTAGTAAAACTAAAAAATTTTGCTTTTAATAACGAATGTTAAAATGCGGTAGTAATGCGGTGTCTACGATATTGAAATGCGGTAGTAGGCGATAATACGACATTTAAATGCGGTAGTAGGCGGTGAAACGATATTGATAATGATGTGTCGAAATGTTCAAAAATAAATTTTAACAAAAATGGTTTTGGCTCTTCGTAAATGCGTATACGCATTGTATTTTGTATGTAGATATAACTTAGGTCGACTCATCTAATAAATAGATATATTTTGAGGTTTCGAAAATTGCGATACACCGCTGCAGTTCTCTGTTGCTTACTGCCTGTTCGGTTTTGCCGATAATGTCAATATCATCGGCATATGCGAGTAGCATTACATCTTTATTAAAGATGGAGCCCGATCTGTTGGCATTTGGGCACTGGCGCAGTATATACTCCATCAGCAGATTAAAGAAGTCACATGATAAGGTGTCACCCTGCCTAAAACCCCTTTTGGTATCAAAAGGCTCGGAGAGGTTCGTTCCAATTTTGACGGAGCTTTGAGTGCTTCTCAACGTCATCATGCAAAGTCGAACGTACTTTGCTGGAATACCTAAAGTAGACAGGGCTTCGAAAACCTTGACCTTATCGGCGTGTCGAAAGCGGCTTTGTAATCGATAAAAAGATGGTGATTTTCGATGTTTCTCTCATAGGTCTTCTCCAGGATTTGGCGCAATGTGAATATCTGGTCTGTGGTGGACTTACCAGGTCTAAAGCCACACTGATAAGGTCCAATCAGTGTATCAATTAGCGGCTTAAGGCGTTCACAAATAATGCGGGACAGAACCTTATATGCGATAGGGAGGAGACTAATCCCGCGGTAGTTGGCGCAAACTGCAGGGTCTCCTTTTTTAAAGATTGGACAGAGAACACTTAGATTCCAATCGTCAGGCATGCTTTCATCAACCCATAAACGGCACAGAAGTTGGTGCATGCACCTTACCAATTCTTCGCCTCCAGCCTTGAACAATTTAGCGGGCAGCTCATCAGCGCCTGGCGACTTGTTGTTCTTTAGCCTTCTTATGGCTAAACAGACTTCCTGTTGGGTCGGCGGGTCTATCTCTATGTTGTCGATTGGTGGCATCGTTACTTCTCTAAAGGCGGCATCATGTTCGTCATCGCCTCCCAGTAGGTTGGAAAAGTAACTTCTCCATTTGTTAAGCGCCACTTGCGGATCTGTGACCAGATTCCCCTGTTCGTCTTTGCATTGTGCGACTCTGGGCTTGAAACCTTCTGTTAACTGCTTAATCTTTTGGTAAAATTTTCGAGTCTCACTCATGCCGAATAACATCTCGACTTCCTCGCGCATGCGCCTTTCCTGCTCAAACTTTTTTCTTCTAAAAAGGCGTTTCTCCTCTTTCCTTTTCTCCAGATATCGCTCTTTAGCAGCCCGCGTTACTCTCGACTGCAGAGTTCTCCTGTAGGCAGCGTTTTTCTCTGCAGTAGCGCGTCGGCACTCCTCGTCGTACCAAGACCGCTTTCGAGGGGGCTCGGAGTAACCGAGTATCTCCTTGGCAGCAGTACTCATGGAGTGCGATATACGCTGCCACTGTTCGCATATATCGGAAGGGAATGGGGAGGTTTCCCTAAGCAGTTGGGCGAGTTTAGCTGTGTAGGCTTCAGAGGTCCCTTGTGATTGCAGCTTCTCGACGTTTAGCTTTCGACGTGTGCTAGAGCGTGAGGCATGTGCCACACTGAGCCGCGTGCGTACCTTGGCTGCAACCAGGTAATGATCCGAGTCTATGTTGGCTCCTCGAATCGCACGCACGTCTAGTACACTCGATGAATGCCTTCCGTCTATCACAACGTGATCAATCTGATTTCGTGTTCGTTGACCAGGGGACTTCCAGGTCGCCTTATGGATGTCGAGGTGTTCAAATCTGGTACTACTTATGACCATGTTCCGGCCCGCAGCGAAGTCTATTAGCCTCTCTCCGTTACCGGAGGTTGTTTCATGAAGGCTAAATCGTCCGACTGTCGATCCAAAAACTCCTTCTCTCCCGACTTTCGCGTTAAAATCGCCTAGCACGATCTTTATGTCGTGGTCGGGGCAGCGCTCGTATAGTTGTTCCAGGCGCTCATAGAATTCATCTTTTATCGTGCCGTCCTTGTCTTCTGTTGGCGCGTGAGCACAGATAAGACTAATATTAAAATATTTTGCCTTAAGTCTGAGCGCGGCTAGCCGTTCATCAACTGGTGTGAAGCTGATGACAGAGCGACGCAGTCTATCACTCACTGCAAAGCCGCACCCAAACTCGTGCTTGGAAACATGTCCGCTGTAGTAAATCTCCCAGGGGGTGGTGGTTTCTGTTCTGTCTTCTCTTTTGGTAGCGTTATTATCTTGCTCCCATGTCCGATCCATCGCATTTCCTGGAGGGCGGTAACGTCCGATGAATATTTCTTGAGGACATTCACCAAGGCGATATCATCACCATCTCTGTTGAGGGTGCGGACATTCCAGGTGCATATTCTCAAATCGTGGTCCTTAAAACGTTTGCGTAGGTCGTCGTCAGGGGGGGTCCGTATCCGAGGCATTGTAGTCGCAGTTTTCATTGGTGGAGATTTTTTACGATGGTGGGTACCAAACCCGACGCACTAACCCTATATATTATACCCTGTAGGGAAGGGGGGGGGACGCCGCTCACGTTAGTCAGCAGCGAATGCAGGTGCATTGCCACTGCTTCCGGTGGTCACCACGAGGAGGTGTGAGTCGACTTGAGACGTAGTAAGCCAGGATCACCCTGGGTTCGCCAAGTTGAACCGATCAGAACCCTGTAGTTCTGCTGGTGTCAAGTGACTACCCGGCCTAACGACCTGATGCATCACTGAGCGTAAGTCCCGTCGTTAACGACAGTGCACCCATCACCGTATTAACGACTGGTGATGCAACGTCGTACCGACTGGTACGTTGTGCTGACATTCGCTCAATCATTCACCAAACCACTAATGATTTTTAATTAGCGAATGGTGGACGATCTAGTTTCAAGATAATCGTTAACGACTCAGCACCACCTAAAACACTACACAGAGAAAAATATCCCGTTCTTAAATCATAACCAAATGGTCATGATTGGGGTCTGTTTTTTTTGTTCATAAGATATGAACGGTAGTCATGAAATACGAAAAGTGTTCATGAAAATATAAATATTTTAGCATATTATAGCAGAGTGCATTGTAAAAAGTATAGACAATGTTTAAAATACTTAAAAAAAATAACATAAAAAAAAACAGGACACGACGGGGATTTGAAACCACGACTTCGGCGTGCTAAGCGAATGCCTTACCGCTGGGCCACAGGGCTTGGATCTGTCCGGCAGTCTTAATGCTTACTTAAGCACTTCATTTTTAAGCATTCATTTCTTAATTTGATTTTGTCGCTGCCCCGCGCGTGAGCTGGATGGTCGTGTGAGTTAAAATGACGTCGCCCGTTCAGTCTCTTCGAGGTCCTGAGTTCAAGTCCCAGACTTAGGTGAAGCCAGAAAATTTTTCAAATTAATAATTCTAATAAAATTTAGTTACAGCTTAGAAAAGGTTGTGGTTGTCGCAACGCGGCGGTGGGTGAGTGGTGGTGGTGGGTGGTGTCATCTCTTCCCTCCCCTTCCCGATTAACAACCACCCTGGAGGAGGAGACTTCCATATTCACCTATAACTAACTATGGTTTTTTTTTTCTGGATCTTGGTCGCCGACAAAGCGAGAACAAAATGTTCTTGAAACGAGCACAAAATGTTTATAACACAAGCCCTAACGATTTTGTTAACGATTTTGCACCAGCGAATCGCTAGCTCCCCGCACCCGTCACCTCGTTAACGACCGGTATTGCAAGGACGTACCGGTACGTTTTGCGGACATTGCCATACAAAATTCGTTAGGCAAATAACATGGCTGGTGGTTAGGCTGGTGACTGGTCCTCACTACCGTGAGTTAGCGAATTCGTTAATGATGCACCAGTCCAACCGAACTACAGGGAATGGTTTAGCCTAATGAGGTCGTAGAGTACAATATTTAGTTTTAAATAGTAAATCTTTGTATGGAATCAACTTCTGCTGTTAAATTCAACAACTTTTTCCCCACGTTGTTGAAAAATGTTGTAATAATGATCAGTTTAGACCCGTAATATGCTTTAGATATTCAAATTTTCCATAAATTGGGAAGCTAGGTGCAATGGTTTAGCCTAATGAGGTCGTAGAGTACAATATTTAGTTTTAAATAGTAAATCTTTGTATGGAATCAACTTCTGCTGTTAAATTCAACAACTTTCGACCCAGGTGGATGAAAATAGCCGTAATGGATCAGTTTAGACCCGTAATATGCTTTAGATATTCAAATTTTCCACAAAGTGGGAAGCTAGGTGCAATGGTTTAGCTTAATGAGGTCGTAGAGTTCAATATTTAGTTTTAAATAGTAAATCTTTGTATGGAATCAATTTCTGCTGTTAAATTCGACAACTTTCGACCCAGGTGGATGAAAATAGCCGTAATGGATCAGTTTAGACCCGTAATATGCTTTATATATTCAAATTTTCCATAAATTGGAAAGCTAGTTTCCATAATAGGTTTAGCCTAATGAGGTCGTAGAGTACAATATTTAGTTTTAAATAGTAAATCTTTGATGAAAATAGCCATAATAGATCAGTTTAGACCCGTAATATGCTTTAGATATTCAAATTTTCCACAAAGTGGGAAGCTAGGTGCAATGGTTTAGCTTAATGAGGTCGTAGAGTACAATATTTAGTTTTAAATAGTTAATCTTTGTATGGAATCAATTTCTGCTGTTAACTTCGACAACTTTCGACCCAGGTGGATGAAAATAGCCGTAATGGATCAGTTTACACCAGAGGTGCCCAAGCCCCCGCCACATGTGGTTGGTAAAAACTCTGCCGGCTCTCTGCTGCTACACAGACAGTGTAAACGGTCGTGTGACGTCGGCAAGCGTCTTCGTGCGCGTATTTTCGTTCGCTTCGTGGAATTCGACAACGAAGCGCAAACGAAAATCAAATCAGTTGCTGTTCAGCCGTCAACGGAGCAAGGTCTCGCTGCGCAACTTATTAAAAATACACTGACAATAAATATTAAATTTATTTAATTATTTGTTATTTAGTAATTTCTTAAGTTTTATGCTTGAAATTATTTTCTTATTTATATAATTAGTTATTTAATAACTAATTATTTCAGCTCTAATATATTTAGCTCTAATATATTTAGCAAGAAGCAATTAATTTTTATTAAGTTTGAAGTTTCCGTTTCTTTTGCGCAGTGCAAAGCATTAAAACGTCACGCGCGAAGCCAACTTCGTTTTTCTCTTACGCACACAAATGCAAGACACATGTCATTGTATTTGTGTGGGCACCACTGGTTTAAACCCGTAATATGCTTTAGATATTCAAATTTTCCACAAAGTGGGAAGCTAGGTGCAATGGTTTAGCTTAATGAGGTCGTAGAGTACAATATTTAGTTTAAAATGGTAAATCTTTGTATGGAATCAATTTCTGCTGTTAAATTCGACAACTTTCGACCCAGGTGGATGAAAATAGCCGTAATGGATCAGTTTAGACCCGTAATATGCTTTAGATATTCAAATTTTCCACAAAGTGGGAAGCTAGGTGCAATGGTTTAGCTTAATGAGGTCGTAGAGTACAATATTTAGTTTTAAATAGTTAATCTTTGTATGGAATCAATTTCTGCTGTTAAATTCGACAACTTTCGACCCAGGTGGATGAAAATAGCCGTAATGGATCAGTTTAGACCCGTAATATGCTTTAGATATTCAAATTTTCCACAAATTGGGAAGCTAGGTGCAATGGTTTAGCCTAATGAGGTCGTAGAGTACAATATTTAGTTTTAAATAGTAAATCTTTGTATGGAATCAATTTCTGCTGTTAAATTCAACAACTTTCGACCCAGGTGGATGAAAATTGCCGTAATAGATCAGTTTAGACCCGTAATATGCTTTAGATATTCAAATTTTCCATAAATTGGGAAGCTAGGTGCAATGGTTTAGCCTAATGAGGTCGTAGAGTACAATATTTAGTTTTAAATAGTAAATCTTTGTATGGAATCAATTTCTGCTGTTAAATTCAACAACTTTCGACCCAGGTGGATGAAAATAGCCGTAATGGATCAGTTTAGACCCGTAATATGCTTTAGATATTCAAATTTTCCACAAAGTGGGAAGCTAGGTGCAATGGTTTAGCCTAATGAGGTCGTAGAGTACAATATTTAGTTTTAAATAGTAAATCTTTGTATGGAATCAATTTCTGCTGTTAAATTCGACAACTTTCGACCCAGGTGGATGAAAATAGCCGTAATGGATCAGTTTAGACCCGTAATATGCTTTAGATATTCAAATTTTCCACAAATTGGGAAGCTAGGTGCAATGGTTTAGCCTAATGAGGTCGTAGAGTACAATATTTAGTTTTAAATAGTAAATCTTTGTATGGAATCAATTTCTGCTGTTAACTTCGACAACTTTCGACCCAGGTGGATGAAAATAGCCGTAATGGATCAGTTTAGACCCGTAATATGCTTTAGATATTCAAATTTTCCACAAATTGGGAAGCTAGGTGCAATGGTTTAGCCCAATGAGGTCGTAGAGTACAATATAAAGTTTTATATAGTAAATCTTTGTATGGAGTCAATCTCTGCTGTTAACTTCGAAAACTTTCGACCCAGGTGGATGAAAATAGCCGTAATAGATCAGTTTAGACCCGTAATATGCTTTAGATATTCAAATTTTCCACAAAGTGGGAAGCTAGGTGCAATGGTTTAGCTTAATGAGGTCGTAGAGTACAATATTTAGTTTTAAATAGTTAATCTTTGTATGGAATCAATTTCTGCTGTTAAATTCGACAACTTTCGACCCAGGTGGATGAAAATAGACGTAATGGATCAGTTTAGACCCGTAATATGCTTTAGATATTCAAATTTTCCACAAAGTGGGAAGCTAGGTGCAATGGTTTAGCCTAATGAGGTCGTAGAGTACAATATTTAGTTTAAAATGGTAAATCTTTGTATGGAGTCAATCTCTGCTGTTAAATTCGACAACTTTCGACCCAGGTGGATGAAAATAGACGTAATGGATCAGTTTAGACCCGTAATATGCTTTAGATATTCAAATTTTCCACAAAGTGGGAAGCTAGGTGCAATGGTTTAGCCTAATGAGGTCGTAGAGTACAATATTTAGTTTTAAATAGTAAATCTTTGTATGGAATCAATTTCTGCTGTTAAATTCGACAACTTTCGACCCAGGTGGATGAAAATAGCCGTAATGGATCAGTTTAGACCCGTAATATGCTTTAGATATTCAAATTTTCCACAAATTGGGAAGCTAGGTGCAATGGTTTAGCCTAATGAGGTCGTAGAGTACAATATTTAGTTTTAAATAGTAAATCTTTGTATGGAATAAATTTCTGCTGTTAACTTCGACAACTTTCGACCCAGGTGGATGAAAATAGCCGTAATGGATCAGTTTAGACCCGTAACATGCTTTAGATATTCAAATTTTCCACAAATTGGGAAGCTAGGTGCAGTGGTTTAGCCTAATGAGGTCGTAGAGTACAATATTTAGTTTTAAATAGTAAATCTTTGTATGGAATCAATTTCTGCAGTTAACTTCGACAACTTTCGACCCAGGTGGATGAAAATAGCCGTAATGGATCAGTTTAAACCCGTAATATGCTTTAGATATTCAAATTTTCCACAAATTGGAAGCGAGGTGCAATGGTTTAGCCTAATGAGGTCGTAGAGTACAATATTTAGTTTTAAATAGTAAATCTTTGTATGGAATCAATTTCTGCTGTTAACTTCGACAACTTTCGACCCAGGTGGATGAAAATAGCCGTAATGGATCAGTTTAGACCCGTAATATGCTTTAGATATTCAAATTTTCCACAAAGTGGGAAGCTAGGTGCAATGGTTTAGCTTAATGAGGTCGTAGAGTACAATATTTAGTTTTAAATAGTTAATCTTTGTATTGAATCAATTTCTGCTGTTAAATTCGACAACTTTCGACCCAGGTGGATGAAAATAGCCGTAATGGATCAGTTTAGACCCGTAATATGCTTTAGATATTCAAATTTTCCTTAAATTGGGAAGCTAGGTGCAATGGTTTAGCCTAATGAGGTCGTAGAGTACAATATTTAGTTTTAAATAGTAAATCATTGTATGGAATCAATTTCTGCTGTTAAATTCGACAACTTTCGACCCAGGTGGATGAAAATAGCCGTAATGGATCAGTTTAGACCCGTAATATGCTTTAGATATTCAAATTTTCCACAAATTGGGAAGCTAGGTGCAATGGTTTAGCCTAATGAGGTCGTAGAGTACAATATTTAGTTTTAAATAGTAAATCTTTGTATGGAATCAATTTCTGCTGTTAAATTCGACAACTTTCGACCCAGGTGGATGAAAATAGCCGTAATGGATCAGTTTAGACCCGTAATATGCTTTAGATATTCAAATTTTCCACAAATTGGGAAGCTAGGTGCAATGGTTTAGCCTAATGAGGTCGTAGAGTACAATATTTAGTTTTAAATAGTAAATCTTTGTATGGAATCAATTTCTGCTGTTAAATTCGACAACTTTCGACCCAGGTGGATGAAAATAGCCGTAATGGATCAGTTTAGACCCGTAATATGCTTTAGATATTCAAATTTTCCACAAATTGGGAAGCTAGGTGCAATGGTTTAGCTAATGAGGTCGTAGAGTACAATATTTAGTTTTAAATAGTAAATCTTTGTATGGAATCAATTTCTGCTGTTAAATTCGACAACTTTCGACCCAGGTGGATGAAAATAGCCGTAATGGATCAGTTTAAACCCGTAATATGCTTTAGATATTCAAATTTTCCACAAATTGGGAAGCTAGGTGCAATGGTTTAGCCTAATGAGGTCGTAGAGTACAATATTTAGTTTTAAATGGTAAATCTTTGTATGGAATCAATTTCTGCTGTTAAATTCGACAACTTTCGACCCAGGTGGATGAAAATAGCCGTAATGGATCAGTTTAGACCCGTAATATGCTTTAGATATTCAAATTTTCCACAAATTGGGAAGCTAGGTGCAATGGTTTAGCCTAATGAGGTCGTAGAGTACAATATTTAGTTTTAAATAGTAAATCTTTGTATGGAATCAATTTCTGCTGTTAAATTCGACAACTTTCGACCCAGGTGGATGAAAATAGCCGTAATGGATCAGTTTAGACCCGTAATATGCTTTAGATATTCAAATTTTCCACAAATTGGGAAGCTAGGTGCAATGGTTTAGCCAAATGAGGTCGTAGAGTACAATATTTAGTTTTAAATAGTAAATCTTTGTATGGAATCAATTTCTGCTGTTAAATTCGACAACTTTCGACCCAGGTGGATGAAAATAGCCGTAATGGATCAGTTTAGACCCGTAATATGCTTTAGATATTCAAATTTTCCACAAATTGGGAAGCTAGGTGCAATGGTTTAGCCCAATGAGGTCGTAGAGTACAATATTTAGTTTTAAATGGTAAATCTTTGTATGGAATCAATTTCTGCTGTTAAATTCGACAACTTTCGACCCAGGTGGATGAAAATAGCCGTAATGGATCAGTTTAGACCCGTAATATGCTTTAGATATTCAAATTTTTCAAATGGGAAGCTAGGTGATGGTTTGGCCTAATGAGGTCGTAGAGTACAATATTTAGTTTTTAATAGTAAATCTTTGTATGGAATCAATTTCTGCTGTTAACTTCGACAACTTTCGACCCAGGTGGATGAAAATAGCCGTAATAGATCCAGTTTAGACCCGTAATATGTTTAGTATTTTTCTTTAGATATTCAAATTTTCCACAAAGTGGGCAAGCTAATGGTTTAGCCCAATGAGGTCGTAGGCAATTAGCTGTTTTCGACATCGGTGGTTGAAAATGCAGTTAAACCCGTGCTACAGATTTGCAAATCTTCCACAAAGAGGGACGCTAGGTGCATGGTTTGGTTTACATTATTGATCTTTAGTATGGCGGTCAATCAATTTCTGCTGTTAAATTCGACAACTTTCGACCCAGGTGGATGAAATAGCCGCAATGGATCGGTTTGAACCGTAATAAACTTTAGATATTCAAATTTTCCACGAAATTAGGAAGCTAGGTGCAATGGTTTAGCCTAATGAGGTCATGGAGTACAATATTTGGTTTTAAATGGTAAATCTTTGTATGGAATCAATTTCTGCTGTTAAATTCGACAACTTTCGAGCCAGGTGGATGAAAATAGCCGTAATGGATCGATTGAGCCCCGTAATATGCTTTAGATATTCAAATTTTCCATAAATTGGTAGGCTAGGTACAATGGTTTAGCCTAGTGAGGATCGTAGAGGCACAATATTAATTTTGAATAGTAAATCTTATATCGAATCAATTTCTACTGTTAAGTCGACACTCTGACCCAGTTAGATAAAGAAATAGCCGTAATGGATCCAGTTTAGACCCGTAATTATGCTTTAGATATTCAAATTTTCCACAAATTGGGAAGCTAGGTGCAATGGTTTAGCCTATTGAGGTCGCAGAGTACAATATTTAGTTTTAAATAGTTAATCTTTGTATGGAATCAATTTCTGCTGTTAAATTCGACAACTTTCGACCCAGGTGGATGAAAATAGCCACCGTAATGGATCAGTTTAGACCCGTAATATGCTTTAGATATTCAAATTTTCCGCAAAGTGGTAGAGCTAAGTGCAATGGTTTAGCTTAATGAGGTCGTAGAGTACAATATTTAGTTTTAAATAGTTAATCTTTGTATGGAATCAATTTCTGCTGTTAAATTCGACAACTTTCGACCCAGGTGGATGAAAATAGCCGTAGTGGATCAGTTTAGACCCGTAATATGCTTTAGATATTCAAATTTTCCACAAATTGGGAAGCTAGGTGCAATGGTTTAGCCTAATGAGGTCGTAGAGTACAATATTTAGTTTTAAATAGTAAATCTTTGTATGGAGTCAATTTCTGCTGTTAACTTCGACAACTTTCGACCCAGGTGGATGAAAATAGCCGTAATGGATCAGTTTAGACCCGTAATATGCTTTAGATATTCAAATTTTCCACAAAGTGGGAAGCTAGGTGCAATGGTTTAGCCCAATGAGGTCGTAGAGTACAATATTTAGTTTTAAATGGTAAATCTTTGTATGGAATCAATTTCTGCTGTTAAATTCGACAACTTTCGACCCAGGTGGATGAAAATAGCCGTAATAGATCAGTTTAGACCCGTAATATGCTTTAGATATTCAAATTTTCCACAAATTGGGAAGCTAGGTGCAATGGTTTAGCCTAATGAGGTCGTAGAGTACAATATTTAGTTTTAAATAGTAAATTTTGTATGGAATCAATTTCTGCTGTTAACTTCGACAACTTTCGACCCAGGTGGATGAAAATAGCCGTAATGGATCAGTTTAGACCCGTAATATGCTTTAGATATTCAAATTTTCCACAAATTGGGAAGCTAGGTGCAATGGTTTAGCCTAATGAGGTCATAGAGTACAATATTTAGTTTTAAATAGTAAATCTTTGTATGGAATCAATTTCTGCTGTTAAATTCGACAACTTTCGACCCAGGTGGATGAAAATAGCCGTAATGAATCAGTTTAGACCCGTAATATGCTTTAGATATTCAAATTTTCCACAAAGTGGGAAGCTAGGTTCAATGGTTTAGCTTAATGAGGTCGTAGAGTACAATATTTAGTTTTAAATAGTTAATCTTTGTATGGAATCAATTTCTGCTGTTAACTTCGACAACTTTCGACCCAGGTGGATGAAAATAGCCGTAATGGATCAGTTTCGAACCGTAATATGCTTTAGATATTCAAATTTTCCACAAATTGGGAAGCTAGGTGCAATGGTTTAGCCTAATGAGGTCGTAGAGTACAATATTTAGTTTTAAATTGAAAATCTTTGTATGGAATCAATCTCTGCTGTTAACTTCGACAACTTTCGACCCAGGTGGATGAAAATAGCCGTAATGGATCAGTTTAGACCCGTAATATGCTTTAGATATTCAAATTTTCCACAAAGTGGGAAGCTAGGTGCAATGGTTTAGCTTAATGAGATCATTGAGTACAATATTTAGTTTTCAATAGTTAATCTTTGTATGGAATTAATTTCTGCTGTTAAATTCGACAACTTTCGACCCAGGTGGATGAAAATAGCCGTAATGGATCAGTTTAGACCCGTAATATGCTTTAGATATTCAAATTTTCCCCAAAGTGGGAAGCTAGGTGCAATGGTTTAGCCTAATGAGGTCGTAGAGTACAATATTTAGTTTTAAATAGTAAATCTTTGTATGGAATCAATTTCTGCTGTTAAATTCGACAACTTTCGGCCCAGGTGGATGAAAATAGCCGTAATAGATCAGTTTAGACCCGTAATATGCTTTAGATATTCAAATTTTCCACAAAGTGGGAAGCTAGGTGCAATGGTTTAGCTTAATGGTCGTAAGAACACAATATTTAGTTTTAAATAGTTAATCTTTGTATGGAATCCAATTTCTGCTGTTAAATTCGACAACTTTCGACCCAGGTGGATGAAAATAGCCGTAATGGATCAGTTTAGACCCGTAATATGCTTTAGATATTCAAATTATCCACAAATTGGGAAGCTAGGTGTACAATGGTTTAGCCTAATGAGGTCGTAAGAGTACAATATTTAGTTTTAAATAGTAAATCTTT